>JAOUZG010011076.1:350913-394072 GCA_026289955.1 Argiope argentata | reverse complement strand
TATATATATATATATATATAAAGTGAGCATTCGAAACTTGCATAGTCTAGAAATCAATTGTTGTTTTTGGCATTTTTTCTAGACCACTGACTGTCAGTGATTTAAGCCGATTGAGCGTCTCTCGTTTTTCAGTAGTGCCAGCTTAACCACACATATACACGTTACAACTCTTTTTACGGGGTGGACTTCATTCATGCGTTTTCATTCATTCATCCATCTACAGATCACAATTTAGATCTGGAACAGAGAACGATCACCTTTGACCCAGTACTCCCAGTGATATTACTCTCGACATGGAGTACTTAGTGACCACGACAGATTTAACGAGCGCCAGCCACATCACACTCGGGGAATCTTCGGTCGGCTAGGTTCGAATTCACAACCTAAGGTATACGAGTCCAACGCTCTACCAACCAGGCTATCCAGACCCACTAGAAGCCAATAAGAGCCCTGGTTAAACGACATTTACATCTAAAATATTTTATATGTAGTAACAATCTTAGTGATGTACCCAAGATTTCATCTATGTAGCTAGTTTTTCGAACGATTGTATTCAAGTGCTCTTGTGACGATAGACTTCTTGCGATGTTTAATCCAAATCCACATACTCACACGTAGTTTTGTTCTGTTGTTTAATTGTTTTGAGCCAAAAATAATATCAAAAAATGGATGCTTAGAGTGAATTGAGATTTAAAACTACCATTACGCTAAAATTTGGAGATCGAATTTTTTGACAATTAGTCTTTTTTCTTTGTATATAAGTTCTGATTAAGTTCAGCAGGATTCTTAAACAAAAATCGTTTCGAGCCTCCTATCTTCTAAATATTCAAGACCAGATATTTTTTTATTGATTTTAATTTAATATCTGTATATGCAGTTTTAAACACACACACACACACACAAAATATAACCATAAACTGAAACAATCACACCTATCCAATCAACTACATCTCAAATATCAACTAATAATTTTTACAAAACAGCAATAAATAAATAAATAATGCATTCTGGATGCTTAAGAGTGCCGTATACACGCCACCTACAATTTTCAAACGTAATGTTATCCTATGGGAAAATATTGTCCCGTGTTTCGTTTGCTATTACGGTGTCTTTATTATGAAGTCATTCTGCCATCGCAAGAGGGAATAAAAACACAGGTTTCTCCCGAAGGATTTTTTTTTCGTGCGTGTCAAAATATTTTTAAATATTTAATAAAAATTGAAAAATGTCAAGGGCGCCATTTAAACAATTTTTTAAAAAAAATCTGTCATAAATAAAATAAAACTAGCAACTGAAATACATTCGTTTTGGTACCTTCTTTCCGATACATATAATTTTTTTAAAAAAAGAAATTAGGAGAATGTGTAAAAACAGCATTTTATACTTAAACTTGGAAGAATAATTTGAACTCCCCCCTAAAGTTCCTTTAACTCCTCCCTTTCGCGGAGGAATACACACTAAACCCTCCTTTTACCACGTGATGGATTGTTAATTTTACTATCTGGTCTTCACCCCGTCTTCGAATTTCCCCCTAAGCATTTTCTTTCTGCTTTTCGTTTTTGTTTTGTTAACCATCACAGCTGTGGTCATCTGCCCCTTCACAATCTGCACTCGTTTCAGCGAATACTACCGCAACCCTGAAAATAAAATTAGTAAACTTTTGTAAAGGAATTTGAATTTTGCATATTTAGCAGCATTTCCTAATTGGTAGTGATAGAATTTCAGAAGTAAAATGCACAGCAAATATTACTCCGAATGAAGTAATAAAAGTTAAAAAAAAAAATTTATTTTGGAAAATAAGCAAAGATGAAAAACAGCCATTAATAAAAATCATAAAATTTATTTTCAAGTGCAGGTCCAGCTGCATATAACACACACATACACACACACAAAAACTTTCATTTTCAAAGTCGACGGCAGAAAACAGAAAAATTATTCAGAAATCCAAAATTTTGGCAATGAAAAAATAATTAAGATTCTTTTAATTTGACTGTTTATTGCCAAAATTCGTTGATCTCAGATGTCTCGAATGAATGAAACTTCGGATCCTTTTGCGATTATACAGGATCAAAAGAAAAAAAATTAATGGAAAAAAAAGGAGATAGCACTAATGCTTTCATAGCTTTTTTTTTCTCTGGATATTTTTATAACTGTACTTTTTTACATACAATTCATAAATCAATGCTATTTTGTCTGATTCTTTTTTTGTAAAAATTTTATTTATTTGATCTTGTGTTTATGAGATTTTGTACATACATTTATCTTATTCATATATCTTGCAATAAATAATGGTTAATTTTATTATAAACTAGCCGCCTTTGGCGACCAGTCGGTTCGCCAATATTAATGCCGACTAAAGGGTTAAATCATTTTTTATATAACTTGGTCTCATAATAAGTTTTTCAGCAAAATATTTTTAAGTTTTAAATAAATTTAAGTTAAGTTTTAATATTTTAAGTTCAAATAGCTGACCTACTTTTACCAGTATAGCTTTAATATTACGTTACTTCGTTGAAAGAAGATGTGTTTTTATTTCGCATGATTCATTAAAATGCGGAGATAAATTACATTTACGAAAGCGAATTCTTTGATTTGCACAAAACATCTTCTTCACATAAGTTAAAGTAACAATTTAAAACATGTCTTATTGTTTTAAAAATTAAAAAAAATGCAAAAATATTTTACTACTATTGATTATAAATTGCTTTTTGTACGTCGTCTCTTTGGAATGACGTCATTTTCATAGTTCGTTTAAGATTTTTTGCTTCTAAATAATTAATCTCGCTCTCAGAAGATTATCGTTTGGTGCTTTTCTAAAAATTCTTTTTCAGTTTTAACTGTCGCACTTTTGTAATATATTTTTACTTTGTAATTTTTATTTATTTTAATTCTTTAACAGAATTGTTAATTTTGATATTACAAACGATCAAGAAAAATTTTCTCTTGCATTTATTGTTTAAAAAATATCACATTTCCTATTTATTTCATTTCATATAATCGCGTGAGGAAAATTGTATTTTTCTGTTTTATTTTTAGTAGTAATTAACTTTTTTTTAATTCAGAACTTCTGAAAATGTGATGGCAACATTTTATTAAAAGCTGATTTTTTTTGACATCCTCGAGAAGATAAAATTTTATTTTTATTTATTTATTTTGCGAAATAAATTGTTGAAAAAAACACCGATTAAATTAAATGTTTAAAAATTCATTAAAAATAGAGTTTTAATTTGTAGTTCAAAACATTAGTATCATTGAAAAGCTTATTTTTTGCGCTTTAACGTGATGCAAAAATCAATTTTGTGCTGTAATATTTTCAGAAGTTATAGCGAAAAAACGTCAAAATTTCCCTTATTTTTTAATTAATTAAAATTTTAATTAAAAATTCAAAAAAAGGGCTCCGAGGTGCACATTCCCGGCACCCAAAGTATACATGTACCAAACTTGGTAGCTGTAGATCGAACGGTCTGGCCTGTACATCGCCAACACACACACACACACACACATTGTGCTTTATTATAAGTAAAGATTAATTAAAATTTTAATTAAAAATTCAAAAAAAAGGGCTCCGAGGTGCACATTCCCGGCACCCAAAGTATACATGTACCAAACTTGGTAGCTGTAGATCGAACGGTCTGGCCTGTACATCGCCAACACACACACACACACACACACATTGTGCTTTATTATAAGTAAAGATAAAGATTGAAAAATAAGATTGCTTTTATCAGAAAAAAACAATTAGCGGTAATAATTCATTTAAAGAAAGTAAGGTATAAGAACATTTATATATATTTTTATTTTTTACTAATACTTGAATGTTCTCAAGTTTCTGAATGGGTTTTCTTTAGAATCGTTGATATCTACAGTCATAAAAGAGTAAAAAATGTATATATGTGTATATATATTACAATAGTTAACTAAGCAATATCTTTATTAAAAAGTTGACGATCAGCTGGTTCAATAGTAGAAAAGATATCTAAAGCTTTACATATTTTATATAACTTGGTTTCTAAATAGCCATTTTTGAAAAATATTTAGCTATCAAATCTTCAGTTTTTGATAGCTATTTAATTGTGTCATATTATTATGTAGGCCTTAAACAGTTCTGTTCATTATATTACTTATCTCTTACTAATTTTCTGTCAGAGTGCATAAAATTTACACGATAAATTAGAGTGGAGAGGTTAAATTGTAATTAATATAAACGTTTTTTCTTGAAATCAAGTACATCTTTTTTTTTTTTTTTAAATATGAAAATTGAAAGCAGAGTCGTTCAGTAATGAAATTGTATGTACATTGCAGAATAACTATTATCATGTCAAAACATATTTTGGGAATGAGGTTTTCTGGTGTCAACAAAAATCCGTTGGTGAAAAATAAACATTTTAAATTTTATTATCGGCACGAGCATATCGAAAAATCAGCTTTGAATAATGCGTTGCCATAGCATTTACAAAAGCTTTAATTTTAAAAAAAGCCAATAAAACCTAGAATAACGTAATTTTGAGCACGTGATTATATGAAATGTAATGAATAGGAAATTATATTTTTTTAAACAATAAAAGAGAGAAAAGGTTTTTTTTGGATCGTTTGTAATACTAAAGGAACTCATTCAATGAAACGATTAAAATGAATAAAAATATAATTTAAATTGAACGAGCACGTGGTGCTTGGCCGTTCAAGAAATTATGTTCTGACACGATACATTGAAATATGCATAGCAGATTTCATTTAAATCTTTTGTAATTTTCATAACATCTTAAAGAATTATTCAACAGAAATTTCACAGATTTTTCGTGAAATTCAATTTTTAATTTTACTTTCAAAACATTTAAATGATGCAAATATAAATATTTTATATGACTTCAGTCAATAAATGTTCTTATAAAAAATATAAAGTTTACATTTTACACAGTCCTTTTGTCCTAAGGAATCATATTCTGAAAAATACTCTTCATACTTCGAGTTTTAAATAAATAAACTTCCTGTCTTCTGCTATCAAATCTGTTAGTTTTTACATATCAATATTAGATCAATCAATATTTCCATAATCAATAATCAATCCAATCACCGTCGAGGAATCCTGGTAGAGTATCTTCTTTGAGACCGTCTATGAAGTGGTCTAAAATCGTCAGTTTTTGCAGAAGAACGGTATTCAAAATTCATAAATTATTCAGTTTTAGTGAATGATTCAGTTGATTGGAAATCAAAAATGTTTCCTTTAAAATATTGATGAAGAAAACTGAGTTATCATTAAAAAGATAGGTTTTTTTTTTTTTGCTTTATTGTTATGCAAAAATTAATTTTGTGCTGTTAATAGTTTCGTCAAGTTATAGCATTGTAAATTTTATAAAGTTTTAAAATCTTGTTATTCTTTAATGTAATAAATTATTGGAGGTATAAAGCTCAATGTTAGTAAAATTAATTAATTTTAGATTAGAATATTATCTGTACTGCGTATAAATAATACTGAATGAGAAAGTTTATGTATAAGTTGAAGTTTAAACACTTTCGTTTTTCAAGTTCCTATTTCAGTTGAGAATGTTGAAAATTAAAAGAGATGCATTGCACAAAATGCGGAATGGTATACGGTTTTTAGAAAAGTATTAAATGTTGAATGTCTCATAGAATTTGAAGTTAAATATACTCGTGTGAATAAGCAATCAAGAACAAGTAAATTTTAGCAACCATAAATCTAAATTATAAAAATTAACTAAAACTAAGTTGGTCACTGCTTTTATGACAACGTTTTCTTATATGACAAAAAAAAAAAAATACTTTTTTATGTGTAAGCATTTGTGTAACAATATAATTTACAACTATTTGTTTATCAATTCCTGGTGACATAGGAGTAATCATAATTTCTATTTCGAACGAAGCAATATTCCTACCAAACTATTTAATTGAATCTCGCACAACTTTTTAAAAACCTTTAGTTACAAATACAAATAAACAAAATTGCTGACAAGGTTCTAGAAATGCGGAACAGCCTTGATTCATGATGAATGTCAGAGAGAGAAAGCTTTGCAGTTATTTACTCTTTTTTTTTCTTTTTCTTTGTGTTTAATGTTATTGACCATATTAACCATATTTTATTGAAACAAATTCTTTAGAAATTAGATTCATTTTCTGAAAAATCTCTAACTTCTTTTTATTGTTTCCATATTATTTTTTTATTTATAAGTAAAAAAATATTAGACGAATTTTCAGTCTCAAATATTCCAGATTCTGATACAAAATATATCAACAAATCCTGGCTAAGCAGATGAATGGTTGTACTTTCAAAATCCAATAAATAATTAAAACAAAATAAATTTAGAAATAATCACACGATTAATGGTTTAAAAATTTTCAAAACCAGGAGTCATTCAATCCAATATGTGCATTTTAAAATTTAATTCATTATTTTTCCTTCCAATTTATGTAAATTGTATTAAGTTGGTTATATCCCTCGTTTAGGAAAGCTGATGAATAGAATTCATCCTAACGTTATTTCCAAATTAAATACATTTATCTTTTCTTTTTAATGTGGTATAAATGAGCCAATTAATTAAAATTTTGGATATTCTCTTTTTTGCGAAAATCCAGCAGAAATCTGGAGCATCCCAGCTACACAGAAACACCAGGCAATATTGCACAAGTTGAAAAATACAACCTAATTTTTTTTCATTTCCTTTCTCATTTAAGACAATTCAATATATATTTTAAATAAATAATTTATTTAAAAAATTAAAAAAGGAACATTTTATTAAAATTCACTGTTAGTAATAAAACTATTGAGATAAAGGATTGAACCCATTCTTCGGAAATGAGTCCGATGTCTTACATTTTCATACAAGTAGATCTTGCCCATTCTCCTGGATTGAAAAATTAATAAACGTAATAAGTATTAAAAATAAAGTCGTGTCAAATAAAATTCTATAAATAATTAAATTATTTAATTACTCTTTCTTAATTACAGGATTCTACGATATTTACAGAATTATAAAAATTAATTAAATGCCCCAAATCGAAGTGCTTCGATAATTAATCAGTGATGAATTCTATGTTCTAAGTTTCCTTCTAACATTCCCGCTGCCCTCAGTACGATTTTCTGTGCAAGCAGAGAAAATCTAAAATATCTAGCTCAAAAAGTATCTTTTCCAAACAAGTTTGGTTTGTGTGAGTGGGGGGGGGGGGTGATGTCCCCCAAAACGGCGTCAGTTTCCGAGAAGCATCTACAAGGATAAAGGGCAAGTTTTATTGGGGGTGGGTCAAATGACCTTCTGAATGTAACACTTCCTCACAGCAGTATCTCCTGGGGACCAGGAATTCTTTTCTGGTTGGGTGTTATTCGGCTTGTCAATCAAACCTTTTAAGCTTCTTCTTTCGTTAGCTTAGTCAACGCCCTATCACCCCCACCGATAGGAGGCGCTTTCGTCGACATCGAGTTTTTTTTTCTGTATACGGCACTCTTAAAAGTTTCCAGACCTATCAGCTTGTAATGAATCATAAAACTAATTAACTGAAATTGAAGCAATACTTGCTTTTAATTTGAATAAACTCGACTGCATGGCCAATGCAAATGAAATGGAAACAAAAACTGAAAATTTCATTAAAGAATGTTGATGCCTCCATAATTACAGGATGTCTGGGCAACTGCTTATTAGACAATCCAACTCTATTTACATGCCTCATACACTAGAAAATAAACAGAATCTTCAAACACCAAATTTCCAATTCAATAACCTTCCGGTTACCTCCTCCACCATTTACATCGGATATTAAAATCGGGCACAAATTTGCAGTAACCAATTCCTCTAAAATGCAGAAAGACAAGACAATGGCCCCACCCCCGCAGTAGGAGAGGGCTCTGTCGGCAGTGCCTTAGAGCCTCGGCGGAAGGAGTCCCGCGGCGATATCCAGCGGGGATCTTAATTGTCAATCCCCGAGTGAAACCCGATTAATTCGTGGGTGGACTGACCGCCGGGGACGACTCGTTATTACAAAGTGCGAACTCGAGGGCGGATGCTGGGATTCTTGCGGGAATGAAGTCTGCTTTTTATTCACGGCTCACGGAAATAAGAGTTCGCTTATTATTGTTATTGTAATATTAAGAGTTCGGTGAACTGAATGGAAACTTTTCGGTGATGCTTAATTGAATTATTTGTGAATTGGAGATGCAAATGAGTCGGAGCAAGTCTTCATTGATATTTTTGAATAGAGCACCGCCCCAATTGATATACAAAGTGTTCTATAACGCATTCAACTGAGAAAAATTTGTCTCGTTAAGGATATGCATGCATGTTCTACATTTCTAATCCAACTAATTTTTTTTTAGATGTACTTTATAAAGGAAAAAAAAAGAATTCTGTTAGCTTTTCAAAGTTCAAAAACTAATAAAATATTCTATTAATTAGATATTAACTCCAATTTTGCATCTTGAACTACTCTACCATTCTTTAATATGTTATTTTAATAAATCGTTCGAAAGTTTCCTTTTTATCATTTCTAAAGTAGTGATTTAACCATGCTTAATAGTAAATTTAAGTCAATAGATCGAACAAAGATGGTCTTTCTTACATTTCAAAATTTGTAAAAAAAAAAAAATGCAGTACAATATAACATATTAATAATTTTTGTAAGAAATTAGTCATCAATGGTTTTGAAAAATCACCTGATTCAATATATATTCTTTATATTTATATAGTTTAATTAAAATACGTTTCATTCAAATAAAGTATTTTGTATAGTATGCAAAACTAGTTATACGATATTAATGTTACGATACTAATTATACAGTTTTGTATATTAAAGCTATGCAATTTTGGTATATAATACAAGATATTTTATGCAAAACTAATCTTTAGGTTCTCAGCCTTAAGTTTTTTCTGATTTAAATTCCTTGATCACCGGAATATGTTCAAATTACAAAGATGCAATTTCTGCAATGGACCTAAATACGGCCAGCATAAATAAAAATTTAGGAGACTTTTCAGAATTCATTTATAATTACACATAATGATTTATGGTTTTATAGGAAGTGGGAATTTTTAAAATAAACTTTTTCAGAATAAAAACAACAACAATTACGTGCTTTTTTAAACTTAAGTTTTTGTATTATATACTTTTTATAACAGACGATGAGAAGGATGTTACATCAAAATAACACATAAAACAATATGAAATTGTATTTGAGATTCCAAATAACGTTTGTCAGCATTTTTGTGGGTATTTTCGTAATTGTTCTTCGTTGATTTGCTTTAGGATTTTAAGATTACATGGTACCATTAAACTAATGAAATGAACGTTATTTTTTTTTCTATTAGCTAATTGACCCATTCAAAATGTATATGTAAAATTCCAAATCAGTATTTGTATCTTTTACTAAGTTATTTAACAATTTTTGAAGTATGACAATTGCGTAAACAATGTTTCTTCTTCCGCTCTTCAGATTACCTGCTACCAAAAAGAGATTATCTGCTGTTAGTTACAATATCCTAAGAAAGTTAACCCTTTGCGGTCCGATGTCGAGTGCGATTCAAGACTGTGCATCACTTTGACGTTTTATTTATTTATTTTTCAAATTTAATGGCTAAAAACGCCTACATAATGGTTAAGAAATGCAGACTCATTTTTCAAAGAAATTCAACTTAAAAGAATTATGTATATTTATTTTTCATAGCAATAAACAAATATTTGTATTAGATGAATAATTTTGCATCTAATTATTTTTCGGTCTGCAAAGGGTTAAATACGAGATTTCATGACATAATTACTGCTGTAAGTTTTAAAGTCAATACCTTAGGATATTCTTTTTAATGTATTGATGCAATTCTTCAATTTTGGCACATTTTACTCGTAACACTGGCTTCTTTAAAAGAATGAATTTTAAATTCGGAATTTTTTAGTGAGTTTTAACAACTTAACTATACATAGTATAAAATGAAGTATCTTGAAAGTATGTTGGAACCACAAAACTCGAGAAATAGTTAACGGATATTGGAGATATTTATACCATTTTATAAAGCGTTTATTGGAGGTTTTAGTACATTAAAATCGTATCAAAATAAAAAAAATGGTTTTATATTTGCGATTTTAATTTATTCGCGCATGCGCGAAAACCTGAAACTGCGCATGTGCAAATAGCAAGAGCTGTGGTATACATATGCGTTACATATATTTGTTTACGTCTGATTTTTAACAACGATTCAGATCTCATTATACCGAAAAGAAAGAAATATAATCTCGAATTGATGTGTTTTGTCTGCAGAATATCATATTTTTACTTTTGTACTAGTCTAAATATTTCTGAATGTGTGGTATAAAAAATATATATTTGTAGCTATTTTTGACAATTTCTGAATCTATTTTTATGTTTTTTATTTTTCTTAATTTCCCATGTCATAACTAATGGAGCCTATATTTAAATTAAAGCTAATTTTTCTTTTTGGATGCTATACCTCGGGCAACACTGAGCGGTACCGCTAGTGATTTAATAAAGAACACGTACCCCCCCCCCAAAAAAAAAGAAATATTTTTTGTGTTTGTTATAAATTTATGTTAATAGCAGAACTGTGTAAAATTTCAGCTATGAATTTGAATTTCAGTTTGAAATTGTTAAGATTAAGATTAATGAAATGTCGACATTTTTTTATATATTCATTGTTTATTATATTTTATTTTCTCAAATTGTGGCAATTTTTAATATAAGTACTTTAAAATAAACTTATCACCATTTCGTAAAATTTATAGAATATTCTAAGGATTTTATGTAAGAGTATTTGAGGAAAGAATATTTTAAATTGATTTTTTTTCAATTTGTCATTTTATATTTTTAATAATTTTTAAATAATTTCAAATAACTTTTTTGAAACCCTAGGTCTTAACAATAGGAATATGAAATTTTAATAAATTGACTTATAGGAGAGTTAATTATTTTTAAGAATGTTTTAAAATTCAACCGTTTTCCAAATAAAATCGTGCATGGCTGAATTAGCAGTAAAATGTGTAAAGCATTTTTTTTTTAATTTTCAAAATGAAAATTAACCACTTTAAAAATTTTTTTGTAATCCAACATTAAAAAAATAATTATCGACACTAGATGAAATATATGCAGTTCGTTGTGAGAAATTTGTAATACATATAAAGTTTTTGGGCTTTAAATTCAAATTTTAGAAATACTTTTAAATCTCAAATGTTTTGTATGAGATTCCAAAGCAATTCCAAATGATTATTAAATCTTTAAAATAATTATTTAATTGAATTTAGCTTTCAGCCAGAAAGATTTTCCGCGTTTCTCTTGTAAACCAAATATTTCTTAAATTAATTATGCGATAAGTTTGTATTATTATTTTCTGAAATAGTTCAATTATAATTTTTGTTAAACGTAGCTGTCGGCTTCATTCATGCAAAAAATACAAATTTAGGTTAATTGAAGTATTTCTTTTTCTAATTCCTCCAACAAAAGTTGAGTTTTTTTTCTCTCATTAAATGTTTAATGAGGGATTCCTTAAGTTGACACCTTGCGCCCACTTGGCCTACTTTCAACAAACAATAATAAAAAAAAAATGAAAAAAAAAAAAAAAAAACGCTGTTAATGAAGATAATACGAAAGAAAATTTGGCCTTTACTCACACATAAAATAAACACTAGTGTAAATCAAAAGATTTTTTTTATTACTTTTTCATGGGATAATTGGATTCTAGGAAACAATAGAAACTCAGGGTTCAGTAATTCCCTGTCTGGCAATGACACCTTTTTGTTGATGAAATTAGGTATTCTCGTGGCGCCATCTTTCGGTGAAATGAGAATTTATTATTATTATTATTATTTACGATATGGATATTAAAATGGTGAGAAATATCAATTACTAACAATTATTAATCAAATTAATGTCATTGATACTGAAATAATTTTTTGTTTTGTTTTGTTTATGCAGAAGTCGAAGACATTACAGCTCAAAATTTTATGGACAAGTTGGACAACGGAGTCATTATCTGTAAATTAGCAAGACTTATTCAACAAAAAGCGGAAGAATGCAAGAGACGAGGACTTATTACAGAAGTGAGCACATAATAATGTTACTTATTTGGTAAAATAAACCTTTCAAATCTGTCAGAAGTAAAGAACTCATTCATTGGTTATAATTATGAATCGGTTAGCCTCAATTATGAAATATTTTATATAATAAATATCAAAATTATTCCAAAAAAATTAATTTTCATTGTGCATAAAACATATGTTAAATTATTGGTATAATTAATGAAACAGTATTTCCGAATACCAGTATTGAAATTTAGTAAATATATGACCGAAAATAGATAACTTAGACAACACTATCTTACTCAGCCATTATGAATACTTTGATTTGATAATTTAGGCACTGTGGCATGATGATGTTTTTTTAAAAGTCAGTCAAGATATAATGAAAGTTTAGAATAATTGTAAAAATGCTCCAATTTCCTTTGTCAACACTATTCCTGAATACTTTTAAAAGTGTTGTATATCCATTAGTAACTTTAATAATTGTTTCTAAAAATATGTTATTCCGATCTCTTACCATTCCATGTGCGTGCATTATTTAGAGGCGATGTTTTTTTGCAAATGCGATTAGACACATTTGAGAGGCCTCTGATAAAATCAAAATGAACGTTTCACAAAGGCATTTTGTAACTGAATACATCTGTCAATGGTAACCAGTTCCTACAATTCTTGGATATCGAAGATGGTGACAGGTTTCATCGGAACAAAACTCGTGAAAAAAAAGTCCGAAGAATAAGCCATTGTTCGATTCAGTTCCAACTCAAAATGTTCGCATCGGAAACAACGTGTAATTATATGATTCTTGAAGTATTGTCATAATATTAATAAGAGGTTTTTACTTTCTCTATTCATTGTCTCTTTCCACTACTATACAATTTAGTCTATTGTCCGCAGAGTGTCTTCATTAAATGTGTCAAACGTGTTTTTTTTTTTTGGAATAGTATAATATCAAATAATTACTGAAAAAAGTAACTCTTCAGCAAATAAAAATCAAAAATTATTAGTGAAAATAATAATTATTATTATGTATTGTACTTACGACTTTTATATTAAGTCGTGTCAGGTTGTGTTTCTGCTTACACATTTCTATTACAAAGCCGGATTAAACTCTGATGAAGGGTTTCAGACTGGTAATGTAACTTCTGGATGTCTCTCTTTTCCATCCCTAATTTTCAAAATCAGATATATATTTTTTTATTGACCATAACGTAAAATGCGCGAGAAACATATTTTGTAACCACAGTTTTTATAAATAGATATGATGGCGAATTAAGGAAACAATAAAACTTAATCTTGGATCAAATTTATAACGGTTCTTTTCAGTGATTAAAAAACCCAAACATTCGAGCATAACTTTATATATAAAGAATTTGAAAGGAAGTACAGAAACACCACAAGAACAAGCTTAAATATAATTGTAATATTTGTAATATGCTAATACAAAATTTTCAAGGGTGTTAATTTAATTCTAAAAATGTATCACATTGTTGGTTGTTATTGTTCACGTGATCCGTTTTACAACAAAAGGAGGCGTGCAGTAGCTTCTGAGGGTATGAATCCCTTAGCACCTGAGGGCAGAAGTCTGACTTCTAGCTCACACACGCCATAAACCCTTTTTACGGGGCGGACTTCATTCACGCATTTCATTCATTCATCCACAAATCGCAATTTAGATCTGGAACAGAGATCGATCCTCTGACTCAGTACCCACAGTGATATTACTCTCGATATTGAGGAGCGTCCCCACCCATCCATGGTGAGTCTTCAGATGGCGGGTTCGAAATCGCATCCCAAGGGATGCGAACTCAAGGCATTAACAACCAGGCTAGATCACATCGTTGGTCTTGAAGCAAACCTAAAATAGCCTAAAAACTCTCCAAAAAACTTTCGTTCGTACTGTTTATAAAGGTGTTATCCTACTCTATCTCATGGGCAAGAACATGAGAGCTAAGAATGCTCAAATTTATATTTTGAGTCCTATCCGTTTTTTTTTCTCTTTGTAAAGTAACATTATACATTAACTGCATGGAACTGGCGAACAATTGCAAAATATTGATATTTGGCATGAATTGAGCATTTTTATTGCATCTATCGTGCGATCTACTGCAATAATAGCTGAAACGCGATTGATAAGCAACAAGAAAATCGAATATGTATATTGGACCCTTTATTGGACCAACTGAAATTAAAGTCTTGCAGAGATTTACAGTTGCATTTACAGGATTACATCTTAAATTTTATTTATTTAAGTCAATGTATTTACAAGTATGCGAAAATATAAACCGACAGACAGTTAACCACTTCATGGATTTAGTTCCAAATTTGACATGGATCTGCAATTCAGAGGCTATATTTGTGTCACAAATTTTATCCATAAGAGGTTTTTACCGATTCTTTATTCATAGCCCCTCTCTATTATTTTACATTTTTAAGTTATTGTCCGTGGAGTGTCTTCCTTAAATATGTCAAATATTATGTAGTTTACATAAACTGTACTAAACACTTTACTTTATTCATAAAAAAATCAATATATCTATATAATATAATATTTATTGAAGGCAATCAATTATAATTTCGGCATTATGATTTTGAAATATAGACTTCTACGTCAAATGTATAATATACAATTAAAATTTATTTATAAAAACCTTTTTTTATTTCTCCTGAACCAAACAGATACGTGTGAATTATGAAAATTACATCAATCATGTAATAAAAAAAATTACAGTTTTAATATGTGCTGTGTTAAATTCAGTGTTGTCTCCTTCCCCAGACCGTTCCATCTGTCCGCTTCAAGTGTTGGGAGAACGCCAAGTCTGAATCTTTTTACGCCAGAGACAATGCGGACAACTTCATACGATGGTGTCGGAAATTCGGAGTCCACGAAGCGGTCATTTTCGAGTCAGACGGACTGGGTATGTATAAAAAACCTTCCAAATAGACGACTGAATAAGTGATTTTGATTTAATAAATTATGCTTATTATTTAAATCCATCAATTATTGACTTCTAGTAATTCACAATTTCTAGAAATTATAGATTTATTGATTCAGTGCTAATTGGATTCCTGAAAAAAGAATATCCGAAACTCTGTGTATTAAAAACATATGTGTGTGTTGTGACTAATGGCACTTGCCGTGGACAAGTCTCCGCTGATACGATCAGCAGACTTTAAGCCTAAGAAATACCTCTCTTCGTTTTACAAGTAGCGCCATCTAGGGCCAAGAGTACGACTTAGCTACAAATACGTCACTACACTTTTTAGGGGGCGGACTGCAATCATGCAAATTCATTCACCTGATATCATAATTTAGACCTGGAACAGAGAACGATCCCCTCTGACCCAGAACCCCCAGTGATATTATTCTCGATATGGAGGAGTTTGCGACCACGAACAGATTTAACGAGTGCCAGTCACCATACAATCAGGGAATCTTTTCGCCGGTGAGTTTCGAATTCGTAACCTAAGCAGTACGAGTCCAACGCTCTACCCCCCCAAAAGAAAAACATATGTAATTAGCGGTTGAGTGGCCAAATAGGAGAAACTTAAAATTCTAAAAGTTTTATTTATTTCAATACGTCACTCCTTCTATGCACAAGACGCGACAATGAAACTGACGTCAGTTTACATCACATTTCAAGTGCAAAAGACAGCAAGAATTTTTCAGTGTATTTTCCCATGATCTTTTGTTAGGGATTTCTTTGACGCGTGTCGATTTAGAAAAAGAAATTTTAGGTATCTTTAAAAGAATATTGTGTAAACATTAAGGATTTTTATCTCTTGGAGTGTGAGAAAATGTTGGTACTAACAGTTTTATACGGCGAATGTAAAATTAAACTTTAAAAGAATTGGCAATTTGATCAGGAAAGAGTTTAGTTATATATTAATGTCTCATTGTAAATCAACACTAGGTCTATTTTGAGACGGACTTCGTGATTTTGAACATCGGTCATTTGACGAAGTCGACACCTGAGCTGGCACATATCAGTAGGAGGACGTTTGGCCTTAGCGTTTTAACGTGCAACAGACCCCCCCCCCCTCTCCCTACATGACGATTCTTTAGTGTAATTCGGTCTCGATGGATCAGGAAATAAGAGAACATTTTAGAATAAAGATAATGGGCTAAATTAGGATAAAAATTAGGAAATTGATTAGAATATATATATATAATGATAAGTGATAAACAGCTTTCTCCTTTTCCAATTTTTAAAGGGAACCATGATATATAGTAAGATTTCGATTTCTACGATGAAAATTCCAGATTTGAAATCCAATTCCACCAAAATATCAAACGGAATTGATACGTATTAAATCATACGGTCCTTCTACTGATATCATAAAGAAATTTGAAGAAAAGCTTCCTTACCAACATCTTTCATCTGACCGCGGTTCAATAATATTACGAAATTCATTTCAAAATAGACTTCAGGTCGCTTCGAAAAGAAACATGAGTGTAACTAAATTAAACCACATTAACCTATACTAATGTTTTAAGAGTTCAAAAATTTATTTTCTGAAAGAAATTTTGGAATTAAGTAATCAACCTCTTACGTTAATTGGCACAGCTTCTTATTGATTCGAAAAATAACGTAGCTGAAATGAAAATAACTACCATTCTTCTTAAAACAGATGTCAACGAAAGTTTTCACGCAATATTCATTAGAGTTCTGCTGACTATTAACAGTCGAATAAATAAATATTTTCTAAAAGTTTATAAAAGGCAGAGTTGTCGAATAATATAATGAATTAATTAGATATTACTTTGTAACATCATCTGACATGTTGTTAATAACATAATTTCTATGAATGATGACATCACATTCCTCGTTTTCTTCCCACAGTCCTGCATACCCAGCCCCGTACAGTGGTGCTGTGTCTCCTGGAGTTGGGACGCATCGCCTCCAAGTACGACATCGAACCCCCTGGACTGGTCCAGCTGGAGAAGGAGATCGACGCCCAGGAGGAGGACAGATCCTCGGATGGGCTCAGCCCGCTCTCCACGGGCTCCTCCTCGCCCAACCTGGTCCGGAGCCGGACCGAGTCCGCCCTGTCCCTGAACTCCTCGAGGAGCCTGCTCACCAGCCCCGACAGTGGAATAGACAACATCCACAACATGAGACCGAGGAACAGGCTCTCCTACACGCCGCCCTCCTCCGCGGAGAGCAAGAAGCAGCACAAGCCCTCCGAGCTGGACAAGAAGGTGAGTGGACAATGCACAGATACGACAGCAACTATCCCACATGCAATCGATACAAAGTTCTAAGAAAGGCTGTCCACCAGTATAACTGTATGGCAAGTCGCCATTCCTAATTCACGTATATTGTTGGGAGTAACTACTCGCTTTTGTTATGTCAGAACATGATGTTATTTTGGGAACGAAGTTTTGTGGCGTCAACAAAAATCCGTAGGCGAAAAATAAAATTTTATTATCTGCACGGAAAACTAAAAAACAGCTTTTAACAACGTGATGCCATCACATTTACAAAAGCTCTAATTTTTTTTTTAAAAAAGTTAATGGCTACAGCAAATAAAACCTAGCAAAATGTCATTTGGAGCACGCGATTATGTGAAACGAAATAAATAGGAAATGTGATCTTTTTTAAACAATCAATGCAAGTTTTTTTATGACCGTTTGCAGTACCAAAGTGAATGATTCAATAAAACGACTAAAATGAATAAAAATATAATTTAACTTGCACGAGCACGTGGTGCTTGGCCGCTCAAGATAATAGGTTCTGACATGATACACTGAAATATGCATAGCAGATTTCATTTTAATATTTTATTATTTTTATTTTCATTTTCTAAACGTATTCATATAGTATATTCTCGATTTATTTTAATGCATTAGTCATTTTAAAACATTTTTCTTACTGAAATCCTTCACAAAACTCTATCAATATCTTTTTTTTTAAACCAAAGATTAAGTTTTATTCATTTACGTTTATATTTAAATGCTTTAAACTGCAATATATATTTTTTAATCTAAAGAATTCCATTTAAAAAATAACAACCTCAAAATTGATTTTATTTTTTGCGTCGCTTATAATATGATGAAGAAAATGAGTTTCGCTTAGATTTATGTAATAAATTTAATTTTATTTTATTGATATGATTTTGCAATTAGGCTTTTTTGTCAATATTTAACCCAATGTATAGTGAAACATCGCCAACTCTTATTTCTGCGGAATTAAATTCAAATATAATCTTACCAATTATAAGACGGTCTGTAGATTAGTTGTAAGGTTAAGCCTTTGGAGCAGAAAATTCCAAGTTCGACATCGATTCCACAAGAATCCATCGTGTATGCAGGCCTGGTGCAAGCTAAATTTGATATCGTGGGCGTCGATGTCCTCCTGTTGGTGTAGCATAATAGTTATGCTTTGGAAAAGAATTAAGGTGTCATCTCGCGTGTCATTCTTGTTATTATTAAGGGTTGAAAATTAAGAGGCCCATATAAAACAGGATGTTAATATAACTACGACAAATCTACTAAATTAGTAAAAAGGTTTCTTTTTCATGCCATTATTTATTGTGTCACTTGGTATCGTGTAATTTCTTTTAATCCATGATGTAAAGAGAGGCAAGTCAACTATTAGAAAAATATTGATTAGAAAAATTTGATCATAATCATTATATATTTATCAGTGTTTGAAAGAAACATCGACCGCATTGACTTTAACATTTTAGAAGCTGGAATTCGATATTATAACAATGCATCTTCTTTGACAATAAGTAAAAGAATGGGCACTAAGCAAAAATTTATGAATAACAATGCTTGGCATATTGCAATATATGTGTGAGTATGTCAGTAAAATGTGCTCAGAATTTTTTAGATTCCTATTAACCCTCAGATAGGTAACTTTCAAAAAGCTTTTTTAAAAAAATTCAAAGGATATCAAAAAAATGAAACTATTCATTAATTTTCGTTTTTCTCTGCTACAAAGAGCAATATCTTTTATATGTTACATTTTAAAATTTGTACAGATTAGCTGAAATAGACTGTTTCATTGAACATAATTTTTATGACATTGAAGATATTTTTACTATATATTTTGACATTAATGCACTTGTAAATTATACTTCAATAAAACTTTGAGTGAATGCTAGTTTTGTGTATAAGGAATCATGATCAGAGTAGCTATGCAGAAATTTTCCCATGGTTGTAAGAAACATTGCAATAGATATTTTCTGATAAGGAAAGGAAAATAATGATTATGGCAATGTGAATGAAACCACTTCAATCAAATTATAATGGTGATCAAACTTTATATCATTAACGGTGGGTGATTCAAGATTATAGAAATAAAGATTAACGAGTCTTCTATCTTTCATATATGTAATTATCAAATATTTAACTCAGTTCTTCAGCCGTAATGGATTAAACAAGTACTGAGCAAATATTTAAAAACCATGTGTGGCATGATAAATTATTTAAGCATCATTGTTAACACGATTATATTGCATATATGATTCAAAAAATTCAATCAGGCAAACCCTTTGACATAAATATATAAAATTTGCCATGCAATTACTTCTGGTATAGTTATCATTCATAATGAAAGTATTTTACAAAATTTTAATGAATGAATAAAATATAACTAAAAACTACTTATAAAATTGAAATAAATAAAATATTATCCATTTTTTCAATAATTTTAAAGAATATTTATGCATTAAATCTATTTTTACAGCAATTAAAAATTAAACGAATAAGCCATTTAGTAATATCAACTTTTTATTTGTGCACATTTTTTTAAAAATTGTAATAAATATTTTAAAATATTCTTCTTTGTTTTAGTCATTGGATTTATATTTATGCACACTGAAAAATTATTGAGTGCATTTTTTGCTATTATATATATATAATGAAAATAGATTTTTAAAAAAGTATTTAAAATAAAAAACACACAATACAGAGGTGTTTTTTTTTGTCTCTTTCAAACAGTTATAAAATTGCCAAATATTAAATAAAGAAAGTAGTTAAATTACTTAATATGGTAGCTTATTAGCATTAAAAAATTTAAAGATAATCAAAAATTTAAGATAAATCAAATCTAAAACTTGATTGATACATCTATTTCAAAACCTTTAGAACAATCTTCTTTTTAAATTTCGAAAATAGTATTTTTCTACCAATTTATTTGCTGATAAAATAGACATGATTTTAAATGTGCTTTTTTTTTTATCTGACGGGTGCGAAGCTCAATGTTGTAAAGACAAAGGATATTTTGCACTTATTATATTTTAACTATTACCTAACTATTAACATTTCAAAAGGCCTTTATTTACATTCCATTTGCTTTTTTACAATTCTAGGTTATGAAAATAGCAAATAACGTCTGCAAAGACAATATTCAGATAAACCGTATTTCTGAAGGAAAATATTGCATTGGAGGCAAGAATGTTTTTGTTCGGGTAAGTGATTGTACATATTGTTAGAAGTTTGCCCCAAATAGTTTTTACTTCATAATAATTATATTTTCTCTCAGTATAATCTATTCTATTAAAACTAGCTTGTATCAATTTACAAAAATAATAAATAAACAGCATTACGTTTTTGGTAACTTTAAACTATACATTGTTAAGCAACAATTGAAAAAGATTAAAATAAATATCTTGTAATCATTTAATTTCTGATTTATATCAAAGTTTTCATGAAAAAGTAAAGTATTAATAATAACTAACTTCACTTGGCAGTAATGGTTTACAGAAGATTAATCTGATAAATAAAAGTGGGATCTATTAGGTGGTTATTTTAGACACAAAAACTTCATTTCTACAACAAAAATTCTTTACATTTTTGGGAAAGTAAAATAAATATTATGTAGCATTATTTACTCAACATACAGATATAAGGTTTTTTCCCCTTCACTTGTAGATCATGATTAGGAGTTGCACACAGATATATTGAAGAAATAAAAATATTTATTACATGTTCAAAACATTAAAATAATTTACAAATGAATATTAACGAGTTAAAGCTAGAAAAGTTTCACAGGAACATATTGAAATATAATAAACTATTACGGAATATGGCTATCTTGTTATATAATCTTACTTAAATATTTTCTCTCCCTATAAAAGTACAAACTTGAGTTTGGCAAGACACAGGACTGGAGCTCAAACTTATAGCTTTTATTTTTTCCCATGCAGTGGAGCCCATAAGCATGTACTGTCGATAAGTTTATGATAAAATGCAAACATGTTAATTAGGTTTGCCCTATTACATAAGGTATATATAAAGCATATAACATGTTAAAGGCTAAATAAATGAGTACAACTAATGAGCAAAAAGAAGGTTTCTTTTGAAGAACAAGCAATTGAAGTTAAGTATTGGTTAAAAGTATCGTTAGACTATAAGCTTGTATATTATTTTAGCAAAAGTTTTGTTAACTGATTGACTGACCATTAACATGTGTTTAACATTCTGTTTGCATTAAAAAAAGCACTGTCCAATAATGCACCTTAGATAGGGAGATTTCCCATATTAGAACACTGTGCCTAAATAGTACCAAGAAATCCAATTAATATCTTAATTTCTGCCTGAGGCGACCTCTAGCAGATATATTCTGCTGGTAATAGAAATGTCCCATGATAAAGAGCAATCTATGTTGAATATTATTATCAGCATGGCCTTGTTTATGTTTTCAATAACAGAAATCATGATCAAATATAATAAACTCCATGCATTCCTATTCTTCCAATGTTAACTCAAATTGCTTTTTGAATCATACTTGACTCAACAACATCATTTATAAGTAAAGATTTAGATTCTTAAGTTGTCGAACAGCATAACTAAGAAATCTGTTTTATTTTTTAGAGTTTAGAATATTTTTGTTTAGAGAATAAGCTGCCAGTGATTAAAAATTCACATTTTTTTTTTCTTTTACCTCTTATAGCTGTTGAAGGGACGTCATGTGATGGTTCGAGTGGGTGGAGGCTGGGATACCCTGGAACACTTCCTGTCACGCCACGAACCGTGCCAAGTCATTGTGGTCAACAGAAAGAATTCCTTGTCAGATGAATACATCTCTCTTGCTTGCAATGGATCACCAGATTCCTTCTTGCACATTCGAGCGAAATATAAAACCCCTTTGTCGACACCCACGACGCCAGAGTACAAGCAGCTAGCCTGATGATGGAAATTGCAAGCAAAAACTTTATATCTAGACACAACTGTCCTTCATTGGGAAGAATCGCAACCAGGCATTGATTTTTGATTTTCAAAAAGAAAGAGTGTCATAACTTTTGAATGATTGTGTTATAAAATCAGTATTATATTATATATAATAAAAAATGCTTAAAAAATAAAAAATAATTTGTTTTTAAATATTACAGATTATGCATTAGTAAAATAATTATTTGCATTCAAAATATAAAAGGGGTATTACGAGTTTAATACATTTCATATGTATGCACACTAACATCAATAATTACAAACATCTACTTTATGTTATATAAAATTAAAATTTTGATTCATTTACATTATATTGTAAGTATTGTAATACCTAAAATCCCATTTTAAGCATGTATGGGAACAATAGCTTCAATATGATACAACATTACTTGAATGCAATGAATTATTGGAAGAGAAAATAGTGGTAGAAGTAATCCAAGTTTGTTTCTTAAACTTTATAAAAAGGTCAAATTATTCCAAAGTGCTTCATATTCTGAAAACTTCAAACCTGGATTCTTCATCAAACATGTTTAAAACTTATTTTTAAAAAATGAAGGACAGTTATGTGAATGTGACTGTAAATGATGAAAAATCTCTGAGGAAATACATCTATTTTGTCTTTAAAATTCCAGTGTTAACATGCATTCCATGTGTTAACAAATGGAACAACAAATATTATGCAGTACTGACTCTGAATATGCTTAAGTTTTGCATTTTATTTTATTTTCAGCAAAAAGTGATATATGTAGCATCGTCTATAATTATCTGTAACTACACTAATACATGTGTTATAAAGTTTGAATTTTGTATTATATTCTTGTCCACTGTGGTGTCATATGGTATTAAAGGAGTAAATAGAAGATGAAGGAAACAGTCATAAT
Source organism: Argiope argentata (assembly GCA_026289955.1). Lineage (NCBI taxonomy): Eukaryota > Metazoa > Arthropoda > Arachnida > Araneae > Araneidae > Argiope > Argiope argentata. The sequence goes on along the minus strand of JAOUZG010011076.1, from coordinate 370,987 downwards.
TCAGAACCTCAGTATCCTCCACACATTTTGTAACAAGAAAAAAGTATCCTACATTTCATATTAATGAAATAATACAATCAAATTCTGAAAGCCAATTACAAGTATTATATACTCATTATTTTTTGTTAAAATAATCAATGATTTATCAGATATAGTTTCTATTTATCATATTAACATATTCAGGGACATTTCTGTTTCTCTTAACCTATATAAACTTATAACATTTAATATCTCCGAAAATGTGTATTCTCAAATGCAAATAAATAAAGCTACAAAGTATTTTATATTAAAGATTATTCTAGTAATAGTGTCTTCTTGAAAATGCAGCTTATGATCTCAATTTAAATAGATGCATTGATTTTATATCTGATGTGATAAAAAGCTTGTAATTTTATGTTTTTTAAAAATCCATATAACACCATCTTTGAGTAACTTAAACAAAAATTGCACAATGTCTCACAGTTGCAACTCAATCATTTTTTAACTACTTTAAAATAAGTTAATAAATTGAATTTTAAAACAATTTACTTACTTCAGTTTTTAGCTAAAGTAAGAAATGTTTATTACCCAGTATTTTTCTTTTAGTGTTCCTTACATTTATTCATTAAAATATTAAGTTGAATTGTTTCGTAAAAAATAAAATTTCAACAAATAAGTTTCAATTTCAAAGCTTGAAGTTTCAGTTCTATTAATTTTATATCAGCCATATTTTATTCACATGAAAATAGTTTATAATTATTTGATTGCAATATCATAAAATTTTGCAGCTTTGTAAATTATTTAGATTAATATTTATGCTAATGATGCTGAACTAGAAGTATTTTGATACATTATTACACATAGTAATTACAGTGTAATGATGATAATTTAGTAATATATCAGTTAAGTACTTCTGATAAGGAATTACACAAAAATTTTGAATCAAATATTTACACAGTAAACTACAAGATTCAACTATAAGAAAAAACTGTAGAATACACAACCCAAATTCTTAATTTCCATAAAATTGTACAGATATTTAAAAAAAAACCTTTTAGTCATATAGCATTTAGAAAAAAATTATCAGATTTCATATACAGAGAGAGAAATTATAACAAAATTTAGACAACAGAGTGAAAAATCAACCTATACACACAATCATCTTTCAACATATCTAAATTCATCTAAAATTTCCACATAACAACTGTCTTCATCTAATTGAAATGTCTTTCTCAGCATTAATACTTACGATTATAATTGAACTTTGTCAAGTGAAGTATGTTACTCAACTGAAATTTGTGATGTGTAATAAGTTACTCACTGAATAATTAAATTTGTAGCATACAGTATATCTTAATTATGGCGCATCTATTTTTCTTCTAATGCCAATAAGTGTTCAACTATTGGAATTGCACAGAGAGTGTACATTTATTATTTTAGCTATTAATATTCATTGTCACATTAAGTAAATGATTTTTTTATGTGTGAGTGCATTTCAGTTTTCATTTGTTATGAAGAGCTTAGTACATATAACATTCGACTGATATTGTTGTGTTTTCTATGTAATATAGAGTTGAGTTATATCTTTTAATAATTTCTGTGGAATGTGTTACAATAAATATTGATTTTGGCTTTTTTTATGTGTGTTCATTTAGTACATTGTTGTTTATGTTTTATAAAAATGAAAGCATAAACACTTGCATCATATAAAAAGCTTGGGTAACTTACTTATAAGATTTTGATTTTTTTTACAACCATTCTTTTTATAGTAAATGACTACAATGTTCTGGAAATTTTCAACTTTCTCCCAGAGACATTGTGCAAAACTAATTATTATAGATTGACACTTGTATTGAAAAATAGACTTTAAAGCTATAATAATTAAAATGTTGTCAATAATGCATATATATTGTTGATTTATTGAGATTTTTGAAAACTTAATAAAATGAATCTTAGCAACATGGAATTATTGGAGTTTCGGTTGCCACTAAATGATGATATTTCACTGCTAAGTGTTAAAACTGAAAATATTTTTTTTTAAATCTCATTTACCATTTAAATGTATTCTAATCCAGTTTTTAATTGTTGATTCATAAAAGCCTGTACAGTATAATTCAAAGAAAGGAGTAGAGGTCAAATGTCTAATTTTTCTCAATGATTATTAAATTTAAAATAGGCATTTTTAAGCCTAAATGAAAATCAACAAAACTTTTCTTGGAATTTTAAATAGGACCCTATGAAAAATTTAGAAATACAGAAAATGATAAGCAAATAGCAAAAATACAAAAACATTATTATTATTTTTTTACAAATATCTGATGACAAAATAAGAGCAATTATAACCTGGAAATGGTGAAAGGGAACTTTGGTGGGCTAATCAATCACAATTATATGAGTGTACTGGATGACTGCTATGATTAAAGCAAACCAAATGATAATGAGAATGAATTGATATAAAAAAAACATCTAGAAAAGTAATAATGTAAGCTTTCCAAATTAAAAAAAAATGCTTAAATTTTTATAGGAACATTAAGAATAAATAATTTCTTTTCAGAATAAAAAGGAACATTATTTTGAAATGATTTTGACAAAAGATATTTAAAAAAAAGCAATAAATAAAATGCAGGAGGCCTGAAAAGTGTATAAAAATTTAGTTTTGCTCATTGAGAATAAACATATACTTTTTAAAGCATTGCAAGCTGATTACATACATTTAAATACATGTACATTTTAATCATTAGATTTCATTGATAAATTAAATATTTTAAACTCTTAAGTCTTAAAAATTAATTATACCTAAAAGATTTTATGAATAAAATTTTAATAATTGTTCATGTATTTCTGTTTATCAAAATCTTTATATAAAATCCCCCCCCATAAATCTTTCAAGATGGAAGTGGAGGTTTGAATGTGTGTGTATGTGTAAATATTACATTAAAGTGCAGTTAAAGGGCAAAAAATATCAATAAAAAGTCTTACTTTGTTATTATTTACAAAAACATTTCTTTCTAATCATCTTGCTAATATAATACCATCATCTCAATCACATCTCTAAGGTGTGGTTTTATGGGGATGTTGTTTGCCTGCTCAAGAATCACAGACATCATGATCGCAGTATGTGCAGATGACATATTTTCTAAAAAGATAAAAAAAACCAAATTTACTCAAATATTTTAATCGAATTGGGATTATGAAAGAACATGGACGTTAAAGGAAAGTTTATTATGGTACAATAAGAATAGAAATGTTTAATCTTCTTTAGTTTTATATACTTTTCATGATGCAAAGTCCATCATGAATTAAAATTATTTTTTCAATAAGAAATATAATAATAGTTTACCAACTTTTTGACAGTTAAAAAAATCTTCTTATTAGCGTTTTGCTCAAATATTTAAAAGTTTAACTACAAAAAGTATTTACACTGAGAAAAATACAAGCGGTCAGATAGCTATGATATGCTATGCTAGCAGTGTCAGTATTTGGTCCGGTTGCTACAAACCTTTATCAACTCTGTCTTGTGTTGGTTCCCTAGACTGCATTTCAACCTGAAACTAAAAAAAATAAATAATGAAGGAACTTTCATAATATCTCTAAAGGCAAATAAGAGAGAAAAGCAAAAATCAGATTTTAAAAATGCAGCCTAGTAATTTGAAAGACTTATGTGAGAAATAAATACATCCTTTTTATTATTATACTTGTTTTGCTTCCTCATATACAAAAAAAAAGTCATAAAAAATTTCGAGTTTGGAAATTTTGATGAATCTCCATATTTCATATCACCTCAAGTCCCCAAAACAGATTTTAAAATTTAGATGTCTGCCTGTCTTTCAATACCATAAATCCTAATAATTTTGGTTTTATTCACAATAAAAATACTACTATGAAATATACTTCAAGATACATTCAAAAATTAATTAAATCTAGACTAAAGAATTTTACTTCAGCTAAGTTGGCAGCTTTGAAAAATATTTTAAATTTTGAAATAAAGAAAAATTTTAGCTTTCTTTCTTTTAATATTACCTCCAAAAATGTAGCAGTAGGGAATTTTTTTACATCATATTAAAATTAAATAAAAAATTAATTAAAATAATTGTTAAAAGTATAACTTTTCTATTCTTAGTTAAAAATATTTCACAAATTTTATTTTTGAAATAAAATTATAACAATGAAATTGTTTTCATTAATTCAACTAATATTACACCATGGTTTCCTTTTTTTCATTTCTGATGTAAATTATCATATTATTTCATACTGAATAGATTTCAGTATATGCAACCTGCTCTCTATAAAATACCATGATGTACAGTATGATTTATGCAGTTAAATATTACTTAATTTTTTTCCTCCAGATTGTTGTATTTCCAAATAAAATTAACGTTTTTCATCAACGCTAAACAATGGTAAAGATTTTTTTAAAATGTGACCATTTTTAGACATTGTGACTCTTTTATGAGATAAATATTTATAGAAATAGAAAATTATGAAAATACATAGCAGAATAGATAAAACAATGTAAGGTTTCTTTGATAGTAGGAATTACATATTCATTACAATAAAAAATATTTTGATAAGGACCAAGTTATACAAAAGATATAATTGAAGTTTTGAACTACCATCAATCCCTATAAACTAATAAATCACTAAAGGTATTAAATGATTTTAAAATGTTGCGATTAGGTAAAGTTAAAAAATAATACAAATGTTAGACAATAATTGAAAACTTTTTTTAAAAAACGTTATTTAAATTAAATGTTATAAAAGGCTTTGTAATATTAGAAGTTTTTCAGTGTACAAAGTAAAAATATTTCTCATATTATACCACTTATTTACTGCTTCTTAAACTAGAGGTCAAAATTTTAAAAATAGTAAAAGTACATTTGATAGGGGAGAGGGAGTTTAATTGAATATTGGTTTATGAAATTATATAAATTATTACTTCAGCTGTGCAACATTTGAAAAATAAAAATTTATTACTCCCCCCATCCTTTGTTAAATAATTTTCTGAATTTTAGATTCAAAGCAGTCAACAAATTTTAACAAGTTTTGAAGCGCAAACAAATGAAAACTTTAAAAGGAGATTAAACATAATACTACAATGCAGCTAATGCCTAAATAAATGCAAATACTTTTTTTTTTTTGAAATTTACAAATTTAAATTCATTTATGTATTTGAAATATCTTTATTTTCTTTAAACCTGGGGAAAATGAAATGAGTGTAATACAGTTTTTAATGGACCATCTGTAATTTTAATGGTCAAAATAATACAAGTAGAATATTATAAATATTTTAGAATATTATAAAATGCATAAATTAAGAGGAAGCAAAGAATTATAGAAAGGTGAACAATTAAGAACAGAATAAAAATTTCAGAGCGATGCTACTATTTCTAGAAATAAATTATTGTAGGAATTTTTACATGAAATTTAAAAATTGTTTTACTTCGCTTGCTTTTTTTTTTTTTTTTTTTTTTTTTTTGCATAGTCATTAAAACTAAAGAAAGAGAAAATACTGAATGTTTCTCGAAATTTCTCGAGTTTCCAATCTAATTTTATTTGCTATAAGAAAATAAAATAAAACAAAAACAGCTTTTTTAAAATTCTAAAAATCGTTTTCTACATGCTAGAGAAATTTCAAAAAAGAAATTTTTTAGTTCAAATAAAAACATATAATAATTTACATTAATATACTTTTTCCATTTATTTATTTTAAAGACGACAGATGGAGACACATGATAATGTTTTTCGTAAATGCACAACGTCGGGAAATTTCTAGCTTTCACGATTTTTCTACACACGAAGAGTCTAGAACTTTCCAGAAATTTCTAGTATATTCGACGTCAGATGGCAGCACTAGCGAAGCATCAGAAAGAGCTAGAAGTTTCTCGGTGTTTCTCTAAGCCTATAAATACGAGAACAGCAGAAAAGCTCGGCAGATAGAAATTTGGTTGAAACGATTATCTGATCTTGAAAATTGCGATTTTTTGCACTGAGCAAGGTTTTTCTTCGAATTATTGCTACTGATACTGCGAGTTTCTACATTCTAGAAGTGAGTTTTTAAAAAGACTGTATAGAAGTTTGGAATTTATCGAGCAAGTTGAAAGGTAGTTGTAAAGATGCCAAGTGGAAAAGCACCCGCGATCGGAATTGACTTGGGAACAACCTACTCCTGTGTCGGCGTGTTCCAGCATGGATGTGTCGAAATTATTGCCAATGATCAAGGCAACAGAACAACTCCCAGCTATGTTGCCTTTACAGACACTGAAAGACTGATCGGAGATGCTGCAAAATCTCAAGTAGCCATGAATCCCGAGAACACCATCTTCGATGCTAAGAGACTTATTGGTAGGAAATTCGACGATCCGAAGATCCAGCAAGATTTGAAACACTGGCCCTTTAAACTTATTAATCATGGAGGTAAACCAAAAATTCGAGTAGAATTCAAAGGTGAAGAGAAGCTCTTCAACCCAGAAGAAATCAGTGCAATGGTGCTGACCAAAATGAAAGAGACTGCAGAAATGTTTCTTGGCCAGAAAGTCACAGATGCTGTTATCACTGTTCCAGCTTACTTCAATGACTCTCAGAGACAAGCTACGAAAGATGCTGGAAAAATTGCCGGACTGAATGTTCTCAGAATCATCAATGAACCAACAGCAGCTGCCCTGGCTTATGGACTGGACAAAAATCTTCGAGGTGAGAAAAATGTCCTCATCTTTGACCTGGGTGGTGGAACCTTTGATGTTTCCATCTTAACTATTGATGAAGGTTCCTTGTTTGAAGTAAGATCTACAGCTGGTGACACTCATTTGGGAGGTGAGGACTTTGATAACAGAATGGTGAACCACTTCATCGAAGAGTTTAAACGCAAGCATCGCAAGGACATTAGAACTAATTCAAGGGCTCTACGAAGGTTAAGAACTGCATGTGAAAGAGCAAAGAGAACCTTATCCAGCAGTTCAGAAGCTAGTATTGAAATAGATGCCCTCTTCCAAGGAATAGATTTCCATTCCAAAATAACAAGAGCAAGATTTGAGGAATTGTGCATGGATCTCTTTCGTTCAACTCTAGAGCCTGTAGAGCGTGCATTAAAAGATGCTAAGTTAGACAAAAGTAGCATCCATGATGTCGTATTAGTTGGTGGATCTACTCGAATTCCCAAGATTCAAAAGCTGCTGAAAGATTTCTTCAATGGAAAAGAACTGTGTATGTCAATCAATCCTGATGAAGCTGTAGCTTATGGAGCAGCAGTTCAAGCTGCAGTCCTTACTGGGAGCACAGATAATAAAATAAGAGATGTGCTGCTTGTTGATGTAGCAACTTTATCTCTAGGAATAGAGACAGCTGGTGGCGTGATGACAAAGATCATAGAAAGAAATTCAAGAATTCCATGCAAGACTTCCCAGACATTTACAACCTACTCTGATAATCAGCCTGGTGTAGACATCCAAGTCTATGAGGGTGAAAGAGCCATGACTAAAGATAATCACCTTCTTGGTAAATTCAGGTTGTCTGGAATACCACCAGCACCAAGAGGTGTGCCACAAATTGAAGTCACTTTTGACATGGATGCTAATGGAATTCTTAATGTTTCTGCACTTGATAAGAGTTCAGGAAAATCACAGAGTATCACCATAACCAATGACAAAGGACGGCTCTCAAAAGAAGAGATTGAGAGAATGCTGAATGAATCTAAACAGTATGAGAAAGAAGATCAAGAACAAAGAGAAAAAGTAGCTGCTAGAAACAACCTGGAGAGCTATGTATATTCAGTGAAACAAGCAGCAGAATCAGCCCCTGAAGATAAATTATCGTCTGCAGATAAAGCCAAAGTGAAAGAATCCTGTGATAATACTATCCAATGGTTAGATAACAACACTTTAGCTGAAAAGGATGAAATAGAACATAAACTGAAGGAAGTGCAGACTGAACTGAGTCCATTCATGACAAAAATGCATCAAACAGCTGGTGGTTTCAACCCAACAGGAAATGGATTTAGTGCCAATCAGCAAGCAACAGCAGGATCTGGTGGTCCTACGATTGAAGAAGTTGATTAATATTCTTACCTAGGACTTTAAAACTTTTTAAAAATTGAATGTAAATACATTTTGTGTGCATGATAGTTACTTGCAAATCTAGTCTATGTAAGTACTATTTCCATCCTTTCATGTATGTGTTTATTTATTGCATTTTTCAAAGAAACATTCCAATAAAGTTTCATTTTTTTAAATATGTCTGTTTATTATTAATTTATAGTTTTATTTGATGTAATTTTTAAAGTATTTTCATGATAGTCTTATAATAATTTTATTCAATAGAAATTGATTTTTAGAAACTAGTAACTTTAAAATAAAATATTTCTTATATGTGAATGGTAATCATAAATAAAGAAAATTAAAAATAACAATTATAATTTAAACTGTTTTAATGATCCCTAATTTGATCAAATATATTTAATTAGTGGATTTTTCTTCATAAAGAGAAATGTTAAAATTATGAACCAGCTAATAAATACAACAATAAAAGATAAAAATTATTAATAGATTTGATTTAGAACTATACTTTTGATTACATAAGTGATCTTCAATAGCCATCATAAAAATGCAACTGATCTTGTGTAAAATCAAAACACTATATTTAAAATGTTAAGAAAAAGAAATTTTGAAGCTTAAAGCAATTGGAGATATTAAACAATATTATATGCTTTTTAAGATATTAAACAATATTTATATGCATTTAAGAAACATCAAGAAAAAATATAAAATTTGTCATATATTATTCAAAATGAAAATATTTATTAGTTCAACTGAAAAGCATTTTATTTTCTGTTTAATCCCAACAAATAGGAAAAAAAGCTATATTATAAAACTATATTTTAAAAATGAACCAATGAATATAGAAGAATACTTATGCACTCATATTGCCAAGAAAAAGTATATCTTATCATAAATAAAAAGTTAGCTTAGTTTGTATTGTGTATTACATAAAAAACATAACCAAGCCTTCCATACTTTAAGAGAAGAGAGAAATGTAATGTCAACTTCTATATATTGAATTACATAAAAATTATCTAAAATTTTGCAAGTTTTCAGCAATGGCTTTAGCAAATTTTTCAATATAAAATTATTTTTATATTTTACCTGTTCAATGATGCCTAACTTATTTCCATGAAAGTGTTTCTCTAAATAATATTATTTTTTGTAGACTTAATAAATTTATGATTAAATACAAATGATTCGAAATACAATTTGTACCAATTTTAACCAATCTCACTTAGATTACTTTATTTTTATTTATTTTAATTTTTTAAACTTGTTTTAGTGAAATTTTAGATTAGCTTTAAAAAGCATTATAGAGTTTATTGAAATAAAAATTATACTACTAAGATATGTTACCTTTATTTGAATCCTACAAAATAAGAAGGGAGTACTTACATTACTGTGGATGGTCCGGATGTTGCCAATTGATTTATTTTTCGTGTTGCCAAATCTATCAACTGCAAATCTCTACCACAATGAGTTATCACTCCCATTGTTTACTGCTTGGCGATCTACAGTAAAGTAAGTACCTCTATTTTGTAGATTAGACTGTTTGATTTAGTCACCAAACAAGACATACATACAGTTAGGGAATCAAAACTAGATACTTTTCCACTAGCCAGGCACAAATGTCATGAATTGTGAACTAAATGGGAGCTGAGTCGCCAAGTGAAGCAAATGTCAAAACAGTCAACAAAATTGAACATTATTTGGCAATGTTTCTCTTGCTCCAGGCGAACGGAAAAGTAACCGAAATTGCAATTTTGAATGTTTTTTTTTAAATTAAAAATTAATAAAAGTTTGTAACTTCTATATAAATTTTTTTAAAATTTAATAGGACAAAAATTATATTTTTGTTATCTTAAGTTTAAATTGAATGTATAAAGATATTGATAGAAAACTATGGAAATGAGCTGCAGTACTAACAACATAAAACCACTTCTTGCTCCTGTAACTATGAATAGTTTAATGGTTAGTGAGCTGAGAGACATTGGAAGACGTTTCTATATTACTCAAATTGTGTGATGTTTGATTTTTGGCTAAAATTTGCTGAAGGGATTTAAATGCAAAATGCAATGAGGTGACTTAGATTCAAATGAGAAATGGCAGTGGCTTTGTATCTAAATTACCAAAGAGAAACTGAAAACTTATGCTTTTTTTTTTTTTTTCATAAACAGACCTACAGTTTTTTTTTTTAAATAACAAAATTCAGGAAAAAATAATCATAAATTTATAAGCAAAATAAAGTTGCTACAAATGAGGACAGATATATGTAAATTTAAAAAGATGAAAAACACATAAAAATAAAAAAACAGAAACTAGGCCTGCTATGTAAAAAGCATGGATATATATATATATATATATATATATATATATATATATATATATATAACTATTTTTGGAAAGAGTACTCTTTAAATCTGAAAAGAAAAATTCTTCTCTGGAGTTTTATTCTGAATTCTTGAGAAGAGGTAATTCTACAAAACCACACTTGTTCTAATTCATATGTAGGTTTGGTCATGTGGAAGAAGTAAGTCACGATTCATTCTGCTTGGCTGTATAATGGAGTGACATCAAAATTTTTACAAGAGCAGAATGCATTTGGGTACAGTACAAACAAGAAAACATGACAACAGTATATTTACAAAATTAGCTTAAGACAAATATATACCAAATATTTAATAAAGGTTTTTACTGGCCATTAATCAAGAAGAATCCTGCTGGGAAAAGCAAAAAATCATCTTCATGAAAATCAACGGTCTTTGTCTCATCTCGAAAAATGTGTGCATAAGATCTATGAACAAGGGAAAGATCACCATCAAATTTTTAAAGCATTAATGATAAATTAAATAACAAATTTTTCAAGTTTTTGCATTCTTTCACAATATATTCTGAAAATCAAAATTACCTTTATAGTATATTAGAGAGGAAAAAATTAGTTTCTCAGTGTCACAAATTTTATTTCTCCCATTTTCATAATTTTTTCTAAATCAAATTTCACATAATTTTTGTGAATATTTTTGAAGAATATTTAATTACTTAAACACCTGATAATTAGATAAATTTAGGCTACATAATTAGAAAAATTTAGGACAATATTAAAAATGCTGAGCCTAACAATTAAAATCAGTGGAATAAAAATAATATTTTTAATAAGAAATTTGCAATAAAATATGATGAGAATGATCAAACGATACAAAGAATATAAAGTATGAAAAAAATTATAGAAAAAGAAATACAAAATAGTCACAAACTGTAAAAATCAGTGTTAGTGCAGATGCTTTAATGAAAATTTTGAAAGAGAGAATAAAAGGGACTTTTAAATAAAAAATTCCAATAAATCTCCAAGTAATTCTACGTTCATAGAATCAGATGACTTTACTTGCAAAGTATCCAGAGTATTCTATTTAATGTTTTAATTTGAATTTTTGAGTAAAAAAATGTGTAAATATAATTTATTTGTTAGAAATTTTTTGTTTGTTTCATGTGGGTTTTAATCTAATGTAATTTATTTTTTCATCATACTTAATTATTTTACTTTAAATGTTATTTAAGATCTCTTTTTTCATTCAGAACTTCTAAAGCCATGAATGTTGATTTTGAATCTGAAGCAAATTTACAAATATGCCATTGTTGTTTGAATGTATACACAACTGCAATCTTGATTACCTCAACTCACTGCCATAATGACCACATAATCATTTCTATCAAAAATCTATAGGGCCTTACATTTCAATTTCAACCCCAACAGTAAAATTAACAGAGCCACAACCTTCTTCATCATCCAATCTTGAATAATCTGGTTAAATTATTGTGCTGTTCTAAGTATTCATAATGCCTTCAAATATTTCACCCTCAATCCTGAGTTCAATTATTAAATATTTTATTCTTGTGAATCCTATTGTTCCCTTGAACAAGTATTTTCATTTTATATCAAAAGATAGAAGTTTATTACACATTTATAGAATAATTTCATATCATTCATATTAATTTATAATGAAAAAAGAGGATATATTTCAATTTGAACCAATTTATTATTTAGTTCAATGGTATCTTGGTATCATATTTTCTCTCCATAAAAAAAAAATCTTTTCAAGAGTTTTTAAATGTATTCCTTTAGTAATTTTTTCTCTAAATCCCTAAATTGCAGTTACAATTATTCTAAATTTTTCATGAATTTTCAAAACTTTCTTGTGGATCCTATGCTAACATGAAATGAAAGAATATTTGAAGCCAAATGCAATTCCTAAATATTCAAGCTCTTTAGAGCACCCAATTTGTACAGCATTTTAATGAAATTCTGAAAAATGTGTACAGTATTTCTTGTATCTTTAAACAGGATAAATACTAATTTGTTTTTCTTTTCTTCTTCAGCCCATTGCAGATCGTGATTGACTTGACCAAGAATACTTTCCATCTCCCACAACTCCCTTCCAGCTCTTTATTTTCAGAACAGTATTGTTTTTACTAAAATTAATTATATTTAATAATTAGTCATAATGTATCTGTTTATTTTTGAGAATCTACAAGGTTCCAATGTTTTGAAAAGAAATGTCAAATCATTTGTAAATATATATATTTATTGGCTTCATGTTGTCATGACGCCTCAAAGCCTCAATGTTTAAAAACCAAAGCCCTAGATTATAGCTTGAGTAGAGAAGTTTTCTTATATTGTAATGTAACTTAGTTCCATTAGTAAGAACATCAACTTTAAAAAAAAAATTCATTTTTGTTAAAAGTGAGTGTATATGTATATAAACTGTATTCAGGATGAACAGTAAACAATAATTAAACAGAAAATTAAGCATATCAAGAAAAATTATTGATTTTATTTTTGGGTTTTAAATAAAAGAAAAATGAATTATTTCCAAAAAGCTCATTTAAACTTTTTGTATATACTTCAGTATTATATATTGAGTTTTTAAAAATGACTGAGTACAATTATACTTCTCCTTTTTCAAAAATTCGGATTATAAAAGGATTTTGCTTGTAATAATATTTTTGGAAAAATAATATTTTTATAATACAAATTACATTTGTGAAATATTTTAATCCTAGTCAATATTGAGCATATCAGTTAAATTTATAATCATTTAATATTATTATTTCAGTCGTTTAACAAAAATAATAATAAGGAAGTAGTAGCATTTATTTTGGTACAACACTGAAGGATGCATAACATACGGGGTTTGTATATTATGTTAATATTTTTCATGATAATGGACAGTAATCGTTGTAGTAAATTGACCAAAAAGTAATAACATATTAGTTAAAGTAATTTTATAGAAATACTTCTTTGATTTTTTTTACAGGCAACACATTTTTGCATATAATAAAACTAACAAATAACATTTTACTGATTTAAAATGATGAAAAATCAAATTATACGAATCAGAAACTGAGAAAATGATTATTATGCATATGGATTTAATGCTTTAAAAATTTTCTGCAATAAAGACTTGTAACAACAATTTTAAGTTAATTTTTACTAGAAAATAAATACACCAAGAATGTTTTTAAAAAAATGTGGAGAAAAGTTGTTGTAATGCAATAAAAAAATGAATCAATTAAAATTTAATTGTAACCTTGAAAAATATAAATAATTTAAATATTATGGGAAGGGGATAAATTAACTCATAAAATTCATTGGATTAATTGGAAATATATAAGACAATACTCAACACATTCACATAGATTTAAATATTAGAAAAACATGAAAATTTCTGTTAAGTATAATATCTTATTTAATTGAACATTAGATCATTCACATTTGGATTATCATAGGCATTAAAACTTATCTATAGTATCCTTATCTGGAAATTTACATCTAAATTGAAAATAAACAAAATATTTAACTGAATCTTGTTTTAGGCTGCTCACCGCTGATGAAATTTGGTTATTGAAAGATTTAGAGCACTTTTTGCTACAATCTATTTACTTCAACAATAATTTTTTGACTTATATCTGAATTTCAATGTTAGGACTCTTTGGTACAGTTTTGGAAGAATAGCATATTTTTTTCTTTTATTTTATGCACTTCATGTTATTTTTGATAAAAAGTATTGCAGCAACCACATCTTCTACCAGTAATCATTTGCTTCAGCTTTTGAATTTTACAAGTTAGTTTTTGTTCTACTGGAAGTAAAAGTGTCAAAAAAAGAAAAGGAAAAGAAAAAGAATATCAATTTTAATGCTTTCAGCAGAAAACAAAGTGTGGTTCAGAAAATTTATCTATGTCTATTGTAGCTGAATAATTTCCACCATATTCTTGCAAAATCACAGAAATGTGCTTAGTAATATTAGTGCTGCATTTTTTCCCCTTTAATCCTATATAGACTGAGTATATCATGCGTCTACAGAAATTTTTCAAAGCATTTTGCAAGAATTATAAGTTTAATTACTTCAGAAAATGACAACAACTTTTGACATATTCATTAGTGTTTGACATATTCATTACTTTTGACATCTCTCATCCCTATCTTTTTGCTTAACATTATTTTCTGATTTTCCTTCAGTGGTGCAAACATAGATCTGAGGGATGCAAAGCATGACTTTTATCTACAAAATATAGTACATCATTTGGCTATTGAGCCAATCAGAAATCAATAAGAAAGTTTTTGTAAACCTTTTGTATATACTTTAATTAAAATTAAAAGACAGAATCTAGCATCTGTCTTAATTTTTTGAATGCATAATATGTATCATTGCTATTATATCTTTTAAAACATTTCGGGATTACCCTGTCAATCTGTCAGAACTTGAGAAAAAGTCAATCTTAGCAAAATGCATCATCATAATGTAAAACAATATCACAATTATGTGCCATAACAATGTAACACTCTTATGTGCCATCATAATATAAAACAATTTAGTTTTTAGTGGTGCAAAGCTACGTTTTGGCCACAATGGTTGACTGGATAATCCCAACCATCATGGACATCTTTTATAATCCCAAAACATCACTTTTTGTGCATGCCTCATATAAATAAGATCTCACATTGTAGAATGCAAGCTCATACATCATCCAATTGTGGTTAAAAATTATTTAAGTACATCCTATTATAACTTCTTTAAAATATATTGTAAATATATAAACCAAAGATTTATAAAAAAGTATTTGCCACTTTTTTCTTAAAACAGTTAATATTTTCTTGGAATATTAGCTTAATATTAAGCTTAGCATTTTTTAGGATATTCCTGGTTATTAAAGGCAAATTAATTAATTTCTAAATTATTAGTCAAATTTATAACAATCTCATCCCAGGTTTACTGCAATTTTTCTAAAATGAATTCCTAATATTCTTATTTATGCAAATTCTTATATACATAAGAATTAGTTCTTTAATAATCAGATAAGCTTAATATTATTAATATGATTTCACGTTAAAATATATTTAAAGGTGAAAAGTTTTCGAAAATTTAAATACAGATGTATTTTAAAACCCAAAAAGATAGTACTGTTTCTGA
The DNA here is from genome assembly GCA_026289955.1 of Argiope argentata. Lineage (NCBI taxonomy): Eukaryota > Metazoa > Arthropoda > Arachnida > Araneae > Araneidae > Argiope > Argiope argentata. The sequence goes on along the minus strand of JAOUZG010011076.1, from coordinate 355,508 downwards.
AAGAATTTGTAACAAAAAATTTTGTTAAAGATATAATATAAAGCATTTGAACCAAGAAAAGTTACTACATTTATTTTCCATAGACTGTTCATTTTAATCCACTTGGTCCTAAAGCATGAATTAAAAAAAAATTGTGATTTATTTTGTGCTGTCTACAATTCTTTTTCATGATGTTTCTTTTACTCAAAAAAAAAAAAAAATTAAAATTCTAGCAAAGAAAAATAAAATTTTAATGTAAAAAAATTACTTGTATACATTCATTTTATAAATAATTGACATTCCTACTTGAAATTATTTTAAGCATCTTTTAAGTTTTTTGTATTAAAACATTATGCTCTGAACTATTTAATTTGTACTTAAAATATAATTTATATTAAAAAGTGTTTTTTTTACATTCTTGAAATATATTATTATATGCTTCAAATACACAATCACATTGTAATATTGAGCTGTGATAAATTTTATAGAGGAAAATATACAAAATTATATGAATGATTTTAAAAAATCAAATAAATTTATTATCTGAAGGCAGAGGATCAAACAATTATGTTTGATCCTCCTTTACCTTTTGAGAGCAATAAATTCCATCCTAATGGGAAGAAAATATAGTAAGATTATCTTATTCTACAGTGTTAGTAGATAGGTAAACATATTCTTTTAATGGATTCTTTGAAGATTGTTTAAAAATTTCTCATTTAACATCATTATTCAGTTTCATGTTTTGCCGGAGCACTTTATATTTCTCATTCGAAAAACAGAAATTATATAATTTTGAAGAGTAGAAATCCTGTTACAAATTGAAGAATGTGTGATTAGCTTTTGAATCTTTGTATTTGAATATAAGCAGTGAGGGATATAGCGATAATTTTTGTAGCTAAAACCTGAAATATAAGAAAAACAATTTTCGCGCAGTTTTTTTGAAGTTGAGGTGTTTTCCAGATAAGATGGTTTTAACTACAGCAATAATATTTTATCATTCTTATTGATAATCTCATTTTCGATTTGGATGCATATTTTACATAATTAATGCTCTAAAATATTTTCTTCCTAATTTTAATTCTTTCATTAGTCTTCATTTAATTTACATCATAAGTTGATCAGCAGGATGTTTTCTTTTTAAGTTACGGAAAAAACTTTTTAAGATTGTAGCGCCATCTTATAGTAAAAAATGAACTGAACATCAACTTCTTTACTTTTTATAAAGATAAATTTCTTATTTCAAGTTTTAAAATTTTGTAGTCTATATTTTAGTTCCCATTTGAATTTTTTTCTTAATACAGACATTTTTTAAAGTGTCTGTATTAAATTATAAATCACAAAATTGAATATTTCACAGATAAATTTACTTTTGATATTTGAAGAAATTCTGATACTTTTGAGCTTGACATTTTTTTAAAAAGAACACAAATAATTTACTATGCCGCTTTTATGGTTGTTCACTTTCCTATAGAATATGCCCAACCTAGTTTGATAATATTAATCGCTCAACGTTTTGGACATCTTTTATTAATCACATATGTATTACACTAAAAAATTAGAGAATCAAAAAACTATCTCCATTAATAAATTTTGTATCTTACAGATTTATGCTAATATTAATGGATACACTTTTATAATTTCTTATGTCAAAATGAAGGAAAATGTGTGTTTTTATTACTACATAAATAAATAATTAATTTTTTAAAAAATAATTAAAACTTGGGAGTGACTGCAGAAACGTGTATAAAACTTCCATTAGAAAAAGTAAAGAAAAAATCTAATTTTTCAGGCCGAAATATCACAACTTAATCAAGTAGTGCCCTGATTCATTTTTTTAAAAATTTTAGTTTCTGAAATTTACATAAATTATCGGAATAACGTTCGCGAAAAAACAAGTGCCGGAATCGGTGCAAACCGTTTTAAAAAACGAAAAGCATTGCTAAATACACTTGTTTATTTTCAATAATTATTGTGTTTAGAAAAAGAAGAAGAAGGGAAAAAAAAACTACGCAATTATAAGACTGGTGTCACTGAAAAGATCATTTTTAAAAAAATTAAAATAATATAAAAATAACTTTTCTGTGGAAATAGATTCTGAAATTGTTAAGGAAAAATTTTTAGAGTTCGATTAATTTCCAAGTCAAATTAAGAAATTTAAAAACTTAATTTTCGCGAATAAATATAGAAATATCTGCACGCTGAATTTGATAACTCTGAATCCACTGGTCTACTATTTGAAGCCTTTTGTATTTCTTTCACAATTTGTGGGTACTTAGTTTCATGCAGCCTTTAGAGGAAATAATAGTGTAGTGGGTACGAATGATGCAAAAAAAAAAAAAAAAAAAAAGGAAAATAAACGAACTCAGAATCTTAAAAAGAGTCCAACAAACTACTGTAACAAAGCGTGCAGATTGTATCAGATAATTACACCACAGACGGCCTTCTCTATGAAGGGGCCCGAGTGCAAGATGCCATTTAGGGCCCTACTTTTTTTGTTAAGTGAAAAAAAAAATCGAACATGAACACATATTATTAATGCATATGTCTTTAATGCGTGATTTTTTTTTTTTTTTGGTATGCATCAGTTATTTCAGAAATTTTAAAATGTTTTGCAATTTCTTTTTCGATGCTTAATGTAGCAAGCGCATTCAAGCGATCTGAACACATGCTTGAATGAAGATAATTCTTTATTAATTTAAATTTTCTAAAAGAGCAGTCAGCACTTATAATAACTGGTAATGTAAAGAAAAGTTTTAACGCAATTAATACATTTAGAAATAATTCATTATAATAATTATTTAGTATGTATTTGCAATATGTCTTGTGCGCTATTTTTTTCGCTTTCATTCAAAATCAAATCCCACAGCAAAAAATTACTAAATTAATTTAAATTAATTTAAAATTACCAATTTCATCAATTTGCTATGTCATTCCCCATCTTAAATTACTACTGTTAGAATATTAGCATTATTCAGTTAACTAGTTGTATGTAATTGCGCCATTTAAAACATGAAAAATTATACAATTGTTGAAAAATTGCAAGAATCGATCAACATTGCAAATCGTTCACTTATAGGGAAATTAATTGAAAAGTAAAAGCAATAAACTTTTTGGAGTAATCATTCCTTTTTTCAGCAATCTAATTATCATTCTAAAAATTCGGTCTCCATACATTTTTATTTAATATTATTCTTTTAATATCTGAATTTCACATGATAATCAGAGAGATTTTCAATGTGCAAATATTTTTGTAATCAATATAAAAAAATTATGCTTAAAAAATGAATATCTAATGTTGTAATTTATTTATAGGGCAGATAAAATTTATTTCATTCCTTAGAATTTCATATCTGAATCTACAAATCCCTTTTTTGGATTTGAAAAAACAAAACAAAACAAAACCTAAAATCTTGGTTTATACTAGCTCAGTAGTCACTATGCATTTTTTACCTTAAATGTAAACGGTCATATTTAAAGAATCCGAGAAACCAATCCAGATGGTTGCATTAATCAATTATACTTTTACGAGTACAACGACAAAGGCCAATAAATTTCTGAGTCATAGATTCTCTATAGATATACAAAAACAAGTAATATAGATGAAAAAAAATTGCAGTCTATTCCTACTTAGGTTAAAAAAAGAAAACATTATTTTATTTACTTTTTATTAAATAATTATTAACATAAATATGCATATACATTTGACATAATCGCAATATAAAGTGGTAAAATAGAAAGCGAATTGCATTGCAATTTTCCACTCTCTTTCTCGACACGTAGCTGAATCTTAAGGTTAGACAGGAGAAGTGGCCAACGATTGATGACAAAGATTTTGAGGAGAGAAATCGGAATTGAAATTAAAGCTTGTAATTTCTTCAATTTTATTTTTTGAGAAATCTTTTTCATTCTAACCACTAAGCCACAACTGTTAATTAACGCTAGAAAATCATTTGGATAAAACGTATATTCAATCTCGATTTCTGGCACATAAGTAGCGCGTCTTCCTCGCGTTCTGGGCGTCCCGAGTTCGAGTCCTAATTCGGGCATGGTTGCTCTTCTATGTGCTATCTGTGAGATATGTGAATGTGCCCCCCCCCCCCTGTAAAAAGGGGCTATGCAAGCAAATATGGTGAGCGTGTAGCTAAGTCGTACTCTTGGCCCTAGTTGACGCTACTTCAAAAACAAGAGACGCTCCTTCCGGCTTAAATCTGCTTTTGTATCAGCAGGGGGCTTGTCCATGGCAAGTGCCATACGTAAAAACAACGTATATTTAAAGCAAAAATGTCCAAAAATTTATTAAAAAATTATTGATTTCCGCAAGAATTAAACTCAGATTCTTTACCTCACTCAAAAATACTGAAATTCTTGTATTTTATCGATTGAGATACTGCCTGTTGGTTTCAACTTTCACTACAAACCGCTAAAACTCTATTTAAACTATTAAAAATCAATTGGATTAAATGAATGAATTAGTATTTGAAAAAAATGTATTGACATCGAGTGTCATTCACTACAAATTTAAAAAAATGTATCTTAACTTGAGTGAATGATTAAAAAAATATTTTATTAACGCTTGTATATATATATATATATATATATATATATATATATATATA
>JAOUZG010011076.1:272857-325745 GCA_026289955.1 Argiope argentata | reverse complement strand
TATATATATATATATATATATATATATATAAAGATTCAATTAAATAATAAATTCTACAAAATTTAACCAAGATTCTGGTATTTGCCAGCAATATTTTCTTCCCAAAACGAATTTTTGCATCATCGTAAAACTTTACAAAATTTAACTTTTTATTGATGTCAGTTTAATTTGCATGCAGTTTTTTTTCATTTAAAAAAAATGTTTTATTATTTTATACAACTTAAAATTACGTTTTTCACTATTGCAATGAATTCCAATTGAGTTCATAATTTCAACAAAAGGCTCCATTAGAGGTTTTTGTTGACATAAAATTAAATATTTTATTATTATTATTAATGCACTATAATATTATAATTTTCGCTTTTAATTTGCTGTATATACATTTTATAGTAAATTTGTTCTACTAATATATTTAGTATCAAGATGAAAACAAAAAGAACAAATTTATTTTTGTAAATATAAACTCATTATTGTAAATATAATGTATTCTTTTAAATAAACCAATTCTTGCCATTTAATAAAGAAGAAACTTTATTAAATATTAATAAGTTAAATTAAGTAAACCTAGGCCATATTAATAGTATAACGATATTATAACTAACGAGTGGGAATTAAAGGAAGCAATAATAAACATATGTTGTAATTTACTAAGATTCCAACATGAATTTCAGATGCCAATTTTTTTTTTAAATTAAGCAACATTTTCATTTCTCTGGGATACAATCACTACTTTACTTTTTCCAAATGTTTTATTACTGTAAATAACTGTGAAATAGATTAAATGAATAAAACAATTTGTCAGGAATTTAAGTTACATCAGAATCTCCAACTGACTACAATAAAACTGATAACTCAAGCTCAACATTTACCTCATTTCAAAAAATAGAGATCAAGATAAATTACATCTTTTTTCCTTAAAATTTCAAAGTTATTTCACTTATTGATTGCTTTCTTATCAGGAAATTTCGACATCTTCCTGTGCCGTATTTGGGAAAGAACGGAAGTTTTTGAAAGATAAGTTCCATTCATAAACAGAATTAAAGATAATGGATTCGAAAATCATAACCACATCCTAAGAATTACATAAACAATTATTTTTAGATTAGCCCAGTGGCTCCAACGTGAAATGAGCGTCACAGGTGGTATTTGAAGAATGATTTGTCGTTCAGAAGCAGTTGCAAAATCTAGGTGATATGTCAACAGGTGCTTCGTATCCAGTCAAAAGTGACGTCATTGTATCGAGCATGCGTCATTTTTCCAGATGTTTTTATTTCATCAGGCGTAATTTATGGGCTTATTGTTGTAAAGCATAGACTGGAAATCTGCTTGCTTCAAATATTTGTCTATGTACACATTTGGTTGCTTAAAATCATTTATAGAGCTTTCAAATGTATAGCAGTGCAAGGAATTCTAGAAAATACCATTAACATAATCAAACTTGATTTAAATATGAATCATTTCATTATAATTTAAAGTGTCATGATCCACAGAAAGGCAATATTAGAATGCATTCTATTCGTGAAAAGGCGTATTCGTGAGTAAACAATTTTGAGTCATGTAATAATTTTAAATGACTGATGGATTTTAGTGTTATATCATTAGGATGCTCATTTGAAATTCAGATAAAATTATATTTTAGTAAACAGCATGGTATTTATGAAACACTTTCAGTTAAAAATCATCAAGATATAAAGATGTGATATAAAAGAAGTTCGCATATCAAGATTATAATTTAAGATGAACGCGATCTGATTATGAGATAATGAGATCAAGTGATTTTAAAATCAAAATTTTTGTGAAAGAATTATAACTGGAAATTTAAAAAAAACTGATAAAATTGTTTCCTTGAAAATTTAACTAGAAAAGGATCTGGATATGAATATATACAAATTGTGAATAGAAACAAGTACCATTCAGTAAAAATTTTTTTATCAAAAGCAGTTCTTTAATGGTGGTCGTAAGGGAAGATGAAAAAAATTTAACTTCAAAAATTTCTATTATTTGTAACAAAACTTAAATTTAAACATATTATTAAGAATTAATAGCTTTTCTTGGGCATCGTCTTGTAATGACTTGATCCTAGTTGATTAAATAAACGGGTAACGTTTAAACAAAAATGTTTTATTTATAGCTTTATACAATAACAAAAAACAACAACACGCCCTCTAGGTTAATATGATGGGAAATATTTATATCTGAGATAATAGCTCCACGACTATCACAAGGAAAACTAACAGGCTGTTAGCGTTTCCAACTACTGCAGTAGCTCAAGAGATCTACGGATTACTTCCGGTAGATCTTTAATCAATAAACTCGAGATCACGTGGTATCTTCTCAACTGCCCAGCTCTTCAGCTCAGCTCTCAGATCATAAGTTCAGTTCATAGCTCGTCTCGGATCAGCTCAACTCTTCGTCGTCTCTTCCTTTCAAAACCTTCCATTTTAACCTCGGTCAAACTCCGCCTCTCAGGTTCGCATTGGCGCGCTGGAGATGCCAATCATCCAATAAATCGTCAGAAATATTCCCAATGGTCCGTGGGATATTTTCTACTCAGCCACGCCTCTAGTAGACCCTTCACAATTGAGAAATATTCGCGTCTGGAGGTTTCAGTACTTCTTTCTTCAAAGGGCCGTAAACGCACGTGTTGTTCATAATCGTTGTTCATAAACGCATGTGTTGTTCATATCAGGTGGTCCCATAGGAGAAATAGTTGCATCTAGTGTTTTGACACGGTTTCCTTCTTCAAAGGACAGTAAATCACATGTGTGGTCTATTATCTAGGCTCCCTTCAAGTTGAGAGGGTAACATCAAAGCGGAAGAAACACAATGCGCAACAAATGAAAGAATTGTCTCATCTCTGGCCAGAAGTAACAATGTTCGAACAATTGTCTTTTAAAAAAAGCGATAAGTTTTATGACTTCTTTACAGTCTGGATGAAAGCTAGTTCGTGATCGTCGTTTTAAAAATATTCCGAGCGTTTAGTGATATATGAGGACTTAATATACATTCTACTGAAAACAACAAATTTACATTTATTATTTACAAAGCATGACAATAATTTATCACAAGCATAAATTTACCATATTAGCAAAAGAAATGAAAATCTAATGATAATTAATGCTCAGTAATATCAATGGCGAACGACTGGTGTAAATTTAATAGAATATATTGGTTTAAATGCAATGGCGATAAATTTATTTGAATTATGACAGTAAATTAGTGCGAATTTAATGGCGATAGATTGGTTTAAATTCAATGTAGATAAATTTGTGTACACTCAATCACGATAAATTGGTGCAAATTCAGTGGCAATAGATTGGTATAAATTCAGTGGCAATGGCTTGCTGTAAATTCCGTGGAAAAAATTGGTTTAAATTCAATGTTGATAAATTTGTGTAAATTCAATGGCGAGAGAATGGCTCAACATAACACTAAGGTTCGCGGATTAATCTTTCTAGTTGGATTGCCGTAAATAGCAATACTGGTGGGGACTAAAGTTGAGTCCTCTGAAGCCCATCATCAATCACAGTACAATCCGTTTCATGGGAAGTAAGTTCCATCATTGGTAGGAAGTAATCGCCACCACCCATTCTGTATATACAAGTGGGGAGAACCAACCACCATTCTAGAAGCTTCTCATTCTCATTTTTGAGATGCCAGCAGTCGGACGACATTGATGTAATTCAATGGTGAAAGAATGAGACGCTAACGTAATACTTCTGAAACGCTTGCACGAAATGCGGAAATTGGGATCCATTGTGATTAGTACATTAGAAAACACAGTCTGTAATAAAATTAAATTGTGTACTAGATGACGAGTTCAATTATATTTGTGATGTGAATAAGGTGTTACGTAATTTTGTTCCATTGTACGCGAGTTTTGGTTGCTTGAAATACACAGCTAATATTTGCAAACGAAACAACTGCTTGCATTAAATTGAAACACAATTGCACTAATTGTCGTTTAATTTCTGAAATTCCAACTTTTAAATTCTGTGTAAATTGAATTATTTCTATATTTAGTCAAAGGTGCCAAATTTAGTTGATATCGAAAATCGAACAATCAAGATCTAAGTTTACGTATGTTATAAAATAACCTTCAATTTTTATACGAATTTATGCTTATTTTGAAAACACAGTATTCAACAAAAAAGGGAGGGGGGTATCTTCAAAACTTTCTCGAATATTCTCTAATAAATTTATCATGCTAGAGAACGCCTTTCCTGGAATTGACGTTCAATAGTAACGAAATTTTAAGTTTTGGCATGAATTTAGCATTTTTAAAGAAGTCATCGTGTCATCTTTGGCGAATTATTTGATGATTAATCCCTGGCATACGTTTATAGTAACGAAAATTGAATTTGTAATTTTGGAACGTTTTTCACAAACGATTAAAACAAAAACTCAACCCAAAATTTCTCTGGTAATCACTAAAATACCTTTCCAAAATTAATATATTTAAGTCATTGCGTTTTTAAATTATCGCATTTACAGGCTTCTAAAAATACAAACCGGGAGTTGGTAAACCATTAGTTGAATTTTGCACAAAATTTGACAGGTGTATATAATATAAATGTTACATTTCAATAGCGAATTTCAACTATCTAGCTCTTTTTCAATTCCTACTATTAGCTCACACTCTCCCAATATATTTCTATATCTTGTTCAAATTTTCAATCGTTAATAAAATGCTTTTTATTCATCCGATCAAGTTCAAGTAGATTTTTTAAAACTTGTAGTTGATGAAATTTGATGCTAATACAATTTTTTCAAATATTACTTCATTAATATTTATTAAAAAATTAAAAACTATCTTTCTTGCCAAAAATCTTCATTTCCCCGCCGCCAAATTAGTAACGAATTATTTAATTTTTCTCCCACATTATGGGGTTAGGCGCAACATGTTTTTAGCAGATTATTTTAAACAGGTCTATTTATTTTCTTTTTGAGATATTTAACATTAAACTTTTTTAATTAATCAATTTTTTATTCATTTTGAAGTAGCCAGTCGAATTAAAAAATTACATAATAAAGAAAATTTGAAATTTCTACTCTATATTGCGTTACCCCAATTGGTGCAGAAAATTCATGCATTTTGCATTGCCACAATTGACTTTGAATCCTCAATTGGAGTTGAAAATTCCACGCTAGTATGGATTTTTTAATCAGTTATTTATAGTAAATGTAATTGTTTGGCTGGGATAGCCTGTTTTGTAGGGCTTTGGTTGGTTGGTTGGTTGGTTGTGTAGGGTTTATTGGCGCAAGAGCCAGATTTGGCTATACTGCGCCAAGCAAATGGTAAAATTATAAAAGATAAAAAATGTAGTCCCTTGTTCAATTAACACATGAGCAATGAGATTAAATCAAATTAGTTTAATTAAAACAATGATTAGAGAACAAAATTTTAAACCCTGTACCATAACAGTTTGAAACAATGATGTTAATGTATATGAATTAGAAATGAAAGTTAAACATACAGAATAATAAAAATTCTCATATACAAGTAAAAAACCCAATAGCCCTTAAGAATTTAAAAATATTTGGGTGGTATTTTTCACCCACCAGGTCTCGTAATGTGAAAGAAGTCAATGTAAAAAAACAAGAACGATGAGAATTAAAAACTGGACATTCAATTAAAACATGATAAACAGTAAAAGGAACTTGGCAGCTGTTGCATATAGGTGCATTTTCTCCAAATATTAGATGTTTATGGGTAAAGCGTGTATGATCTATACGGAGACGAGTCAATTTAAAATCCATCTCACGTATAGGATGAACAGGCCATGAAACAATATCAGTTCCAAGGGAATGCAATTTATTTCCGACCCGCAGATCCCATGACTTTTGCCAGTTAGAAGAGATTCGATGAACAATGGACCTTTTAATATCGCAGAAGGGAATCCCTATGCTTAAAATGGTCGATGCAGATTTTGCAGTCAAGTCTGCATTCTCATTTCCAAGGATGCCGACATGACTTGAAACCCAGCAGAATTTTATTTGAAACCCATCGTTTTTTAAAAGCTGTAAAGTAAATAAAATTTTAATCGCAATCGGATGCATCCGATTGTGATAGTGTGAAAGTGTCTCCAAAGCACTCATGCTATCGGTGTATATAATATATTTACGCTGAGTTGAAGGTGATATTTTCTGGAGAGCGCACAAAATTGCTACCAACTCAGCAGTAAAGACAGAGCAACAATCGTGAAGACGATGACCGACTGTATCGGATTTAATTATAATTCCGCAACCGACATGCCCATCCGATTTCGAGCCATCCGTGAAAATCGGATCAAAGGAAGAATACCGATAGCGATGGTAGAGAAAAATCTGTTGGAAAACAACATGAGCAGTTGAGGATTTCTCGAATCCAATGAAAGGATTCAAGTACGAAAACTGTGGAATGTCCCAGGGTGGGATACTAAAAGTATCAACTGCTTTAACACGAACAGTGTTAAGGTCCAAGTCATGCAGGAACAATTTGGTACGCTCACAAAATGGAAGAATGTGAGAGGGACGAGCATTATAAAGTCGGCGAAGACTAACTGGTAGTGACATCTGGCTCAAGGGATGTTTCGATACAGATTTTGTCCGAAAATAAAAGGATGCAGACAGTGTCTGCCGTCTTAAAGAAAGAGGTAGCTGGTGACACATAACATAGAGACTTTCAACTGGAGAAGTACGGAAGGCACCAGAGCAAATGCGCAAAGCAGAATGATGAACAGTATCTAGACGTTTGAGGACAGATAAACGGGCGGATCCATACACCATACACCCGTAATCAATTCGAGATAGAATCATTGCCTGATAAATACGGAGAAGTGAGGTTCTATCGGCACCCCAAGATGTTTGGGAAAGCACTTTCAACACGTTTAATACCTTCTCACACTTTCTCCGAAGTTGTATGATATGTGGAAGAAAGGTGAGCTTCGAATCGAAGATCACTCCTAAGTACCGCACTTCCTTAATTACAGGAATCGGAGTATTTGAATATTGGGATCCTGATTAATGCCTCTTTTGCGACAGAAATGCACACAGCTACTCTTCTCTGGGGATATAGTGTGACCATTGTTATTGCACCAGGATAATAATTTATTCACTGCACTTTGTAATTGTCGCTCTATTAAATTTATATTACTTCCTTGGCATGAAATCTTCAGGTCGTCAACATAAAGTGTTCCAGTAACAGATGAAGGCAAATGACTTAAAATCTGGCTCAGATGAACAATAAAAAGAGTGACACTGAGGACACTACCTTGCGGAACGCCCTCAGATTGAATAAAATGATTAGAATAAACATTACCAATTCGAACACGAAAGGAACGTTGTGTCAAAAAGTTTTGTAAAAATATGGGCAAGTTACCCCTAATACCTAGAGTAAAAAGTGTTGAAAGTATGCCGTAGCGCCATGCGCGGTCGTATGCCTTTTCAATGTCAAAAAATATTGAAACAAAGTGTTGTCTTCTCACAAAAGCATTGCGTATTTGGGTTTCCAGTAGAACGAGGTTGTCGAAAGTAGAACGACCTCTTCGGAAACCGCTCTGCAACGGAGAGACGCATCCTTGTTTTTCTAATTCGAAAATTAGGCGAGCATTGACCATGCGCTCGAAGGTCTTACACAGACAGTTTGTAAGAGCAATAGGCCTGTAATTCAGAGGAACAGATGGTTCTTTGCCAGGTTTCAATATAGGAATCACAATAGCTTCTCGCCATTGTGAAGGGTACGTTTGTTGAATCCAAATTCTATTGTATAGAAGTAACAGATTTGAAAGAGAAGTGTCATTCAAATGGCGAAGCATATTGTATGTAATTCCATCAGGCCCGGGACTGGTATCATGGGTATTGGATAATACTGTTTTCAATTCGTAAATCCTAAATTCACAGTTATAAGAATGAGTGCTTCGGTCATTAAAACATAAAGGCAACCGTTCCGCGCGATTCTTAATTGCCAGAAATTCAAGACTATAAGAATCAGTTGCGGAAACTTGTGCAAATGCTTGACCTAAAATGTTGGAAATGTCTAATGGGGAAGAATACTTCACATTATCCATATTTAGAATAGGAATAGAAGATTCGTGATAAATCCCATTAGCAGCCTTTACCTTTTTCCATAGAGTTTTGCTTGTTGTAGACGGCGTGATAGAGGATATGAATTGAATCCAGGATTCTTTCTGGCTACGGCGGCGTATACGACGAGCAAGTGCTTTTGCTCTTTTAAAAGCGACAAGGTTCTCTGTAGTAGGGTACCTTCGAAACTTGTTCCATAACTTTTTCTGCAGTTTGTAACTATCGCGACAGGCGTCATTCCACCACGGTCGGCGAAATTTTCTTAGACGTGGTGAACTCTTTGGAATAGTGGAGGTTGCGGCACATAGTATGATATCTACGACATTTTGAATTGCTTCCGAAATATCTGTAGTATTTATCATAGTCTCTGTGATGTCTGCTAACTGCGAAAACGTAGTCCAGTCTGCCCGCTGGAATAGAAAACGTGGAGGACAAAAAGTCGCTCCACCACTATCAGCATGGGAGATAATAATAGGGTAGTGATCGCTATTATATAAATCTTTGCTAACTGACAAGGTTAGCAACGGCAGTAGTTCAGGAGAACATATGACCAAGTCAAGACTGTGGAAGGTGCGTGTAGGTTCATGAAAGTATGTTATTTCATCATTATTGAGCAAACAAAGACAGTTATTAGAAATAAACTGTTCTATTTGTTGCCCACGAGAATTTGTACTATTCGAACCCCACAAAGTACTATGACCGTTGAAATAACCAAGTAGGATGAAAGGTGAAGGAAGCTGGTCAACTAAGTTGTTAAGATCTTGCTGACAGATGACATTATGAGGCGGTAAGTAAATACAACAGACTGTGACTAAAGTTTTTACGTGAACTTGTTGTTGCCACAGCCCTCAGAGAGGTATCTAGAGTGATAGGATTACTTGGATATAAATTGGAAGTAAAAATGCAGATCCCTCCAGAACTATGAGCTCCACTGGCTGCATCTTTCCGAACACAATTGTAACCACGTAATTTGATTGGGAAATTTGACTTCAAGAAGGCATCTTGAAGACCAAAACAAACCGGATGAAATCTGTTAATTAATGACTTAATGTCCTGAAGTTTGGAACGAATGCCGCGACAATTCCAAGAAAGGAAGGTACCCATTAAGAGAGAGGTTTGTGAGGAGAAAGATAAGTAGCATTTGTTGGAGTTGCCTGATCCTCGCAACTCATACTCAGCTCATATTCATCCTCTGACGGATGTAACTTAATATCAGGGCTATTAAGCGTGTCTCCAAATATGGATAGTAAGTCCTTATGGACAACGCCTTGCGTCGCTAGCCCCAATGCGACGGAATTTTTTGATGCTGAATTTTTCAGTTTCTTTCTTAGATCCTTTTGAGTAAGGCCACGTTTTGCAAGGTTTAAGGTCAACGAAGTGTGTGATTTCGATTTTCTTCTAATAGTTTTTTGAGTATCCTCTTTAGCCTGCAGAGAATGTTCGGTTTCAGAATCGGAAGTTTTTTCACTATTTGGTGCATTTCTGGTGTATTTTCCGCAGTGATCACAGTTACAATTTTTACAGAAAGTCTTTTTGGCTGCTGAAGCATAACTGACACCAGGAGTTGGGGTTTGTGCATTAACTTTACGTCTGGCTTCGGGATAAGATACGTTTTCTTTGATTTTTACTGCAGTAACTTGCTTTTCCAGCGCCCAGCGAGGACAAGATCGAAAATATGATGGATGTTCTCCGCCACAGTTTACGCACTTCTCTTGTGCGGTACACTGTTGGCTATCATGACCTTTTTGTGCACAGCGGGCACAAGTAAGAGACCCGCGGCAGTTCACTTTAGAGTGGCCAAAACGCTGGCAATGAAAGCACCTCAATGGATTGGGGATATATGGCCTCACCGGTAACTTAATATAGCCTGCATAAACGTACTCCGGTAATTTAGGAGTTTTAAAGGTTATTATATGGTGTTTAGTCTCAAGTAGCTGTCCGTCACGTCGTATAGAAATTCGACGGACGTGTGTAACACCTTGAGCTTTCATTTCAGAAGTAATTAACTCTACGGGAAGATTTAGTATTTCACCGCAGGTAATTACGCCTTTAGAGCTATTCAATGATTGGTGAGGGGTTACTGAAACTTTTATAGTTGCCAAGGATTTTAGTTTTTGTATCTGCTGTGCTCGTTTGCGGGAAGAAACCTCCACAAGCAAGTCACCAGATCTCATCTTTCGAATTGATGAAACTTCGCCGACTGTAGCAATCATAGCCTTTTGCACAAGGAACGGAGATACTGTTTCAAAAGTTTCTTTGTTTTCGAAAACTCTGCTTAGTATAAAAAATTTATCAAAATATTCAATAGTGTTCGAAGAAATTGTTAGTTTATGTTGCCCACTGAAGGGACCACGTTTCGAGGAGCCCATACGATTTAAAAAGAATTCAGGTCCAGCGGTATCGCCCACCACGGAGCCCTACAAGGGATGGCAGTAACTGGCTCTAGATTTGCCTAGCCTCAGCACTTTCCATAATACTAACTGGTACCTATACGCTGGGAGTTACCCCCGGGGACAGTGACCACCCTTAACGCCAAGCCCAAGGAGTAACCCCTTCGCTTGATCCCTAGCAGACTAATCACTCATGTGGTTAGGTACCGGCCGATTGATACACCGGGGACCACAGTGCACCACCCGTCTACTGGGTTGCCACGCACGGCCAACACGTGGGGTTTTTGGCTGTCCATGAGAAGCAAGAAGCAACAGAGTGGCGACAGCTTCTCATGGAGAGCTCCCTCGCTTGCCGTCGAGGGATAGAAGAAAAAGTAGACAGCAGTAGGCGTAGAGGAGGATAAACATAAAGGGAGTAAAGATCCCTGGGAACCTCGGGATTGGGACACCCGTACTCACCTATAGTAGGTGAGCCCCTGAGGGGTTGTAGGGCTTTGGATTAGCATCCCTTGGGCTACAAGTTCGAACCTGCCAGCCGAAGTGAGAAAATAGAAGTATGTGGTGGACATTGAATCTGTCTTGGTCACGAAGTCTTCCATGTGGTGACTATTATCAATCTAAATTACGATTTGTGGATGAATGATACGATTACTCTAATTTCTATATATTATGAATACGAGATATTAAAAATGTATGTCAATGATTACGTTAATATTTTATTCCTGCAATTTGTCTCTTATTCTGTGCTACTAGTTTCTATGCCTGTTTCTATGAATATTTCTTTTTCTGCAGCAATAGATTTTAGACGAATGTCCGTAATTCTGCATCTGATAGGAGAAATATTTCTTTTTTCAAGTAAATAACTGTTCTCTTCCATAACCAATTTCCCATGTCAGCTATGAAATAATTCAAATCTGGTTGGGAATTCCATGTAATCAACCACAGCGAATTTTGTTTCCAATTATGTTTGGTACCACATTTCAATTACCTCTATTTGCATACTGATAAGAACTGCTTCTATATCTATGCACAGCATCCAAGGAAATAAAGCAAAAATTTCTTTTCAGAATTTAAAATGTTCAGACTGTGTTTCAAATTCAGTTCTAAGGCTTAATAAAAATTTCAGTATAATTCCGTATAATGATGCAACCTTCACGTCGCTTGATATGTTCAAACAAACAATTAAGAATTAGAGACTTATTAAAAGTTTTATTACCTAAAACTATGGTTGTTACACCGCAGAGACATTCGTAGAAGGAAAGTGAACTTAACATTCTTGTACCTGTATCGTCAGAAAAAAACCCCCTTTTACTGTACAATAGAAATATAAGGGAAACTAACCACTTTAGGAGACCAGCTTCTTCAACTAAATTATTAACTTCTTTGGTTGTTAAATAATGATGTGGAAAGCATAATTTCTAGCTTTCCGTTATTATTTTAAAACATTAAAGAATCTGAATTTATCTTAATAGTTCAAAATTTCAGAAATAATTTCAAAAAAAAAAAGATTTTTTTAAAAAAATCTTATTTTTAACATTGGGAAAAGAATGCTATTAAATATTTTGTAGAATGAGTTTGAACTTTGTCAAAACATGGAAAATCCATTGCTGCAAATTGTGTATTATATTAAAAAGAATTCGTGAAAATAAAAAAAAAGAACTGTACATAAATGAAAGGTAATTTTGTTCTTCAGTTTTAAAAGAACAAAAAACTAATTTTTTTTAGACAATGATTTCGTAAGATATGAGAGGTACTAGTTTGGCCACCAATTTCCAAAAGTCATAGCAATTACTCATACGGCAATTGTTAAGTTTAGCGTGAATTAAATTCTGACATCTGTTTTTAAGATCTTATTTTTTTAAAGGATGTAATGGATTTTAGTTAGCCCTATCCACAGATTTTCTAGCAATATTTTTTAGCACCATTAATGAGCGAAGTCTTGAATTAAACGCAGCTGTAAGTTTGTTCATTGAAGCAGCTTGAAATATTCTTATAATGTTGTTTATATTTAACTTGTGCCATTCCATAACTTGTAATAAGAACGGTTACAAGGTCACGTGAATTATTGTTTTGTATGTATATATATTTCGGTATTATACAAGAATCTATTCAACCCTTAACCGGTTTATTTTCCTTACTATCTAATAAGATGACACCTTCTATTTTGGGAGTATTTTCTTATTTTGATTCAAATGGAAATCCATGGAATACTTGGCTTATCTACGTATTCGAAGTCATTTTCATATTTAATTATAATTGTTATGAATGATTTATTTTTTGTTTACAACTATCAAATTTCAATAAATCGATGCACTAATGGCGTATGGGCAAACCGGTTAAGGGGTTAAAGCTTCAAAATTTTTATTTTATTACTTACATTACCAAGGATTTCACCAATATTCACAAATTTTATAGGTAAAAAATGGTTGTTTGAGGTTATACAAATTATTTTATTAATTGTTTACTTCTAGGTAAGTCACTAATAGCTATTTACATCTGAAAAGATTTAGTTTAGTTTAGTTATATTAATGTCCAGCTGTAAAACAAAACTATGGCTATTTTGGGACGGATATCAAAATTTTGAATCATGATCAGATGATGAAGAAGACATCTCAGCTGGCACTACCCTCTCGACACTAAACCATTGTTAGGATGTTTGGCCCTGGACGGATTTAACGAGCAACAGACCCCCTCGCACGACGGTCCTTCGGTGGAATCGGGTCTCGAACCTGAAACCCTGCGGCTCACCCTACGAGCTTTACCACCAGGCCACCGCAACCACTTACATCTGAAAATAGTGCATTTATTTTTCCATTTAAATTTTCCGTGGTGATGTTTTTTTTTTTTTTTTTTTTTTTTTTTGGTTTCTCGTATATGCGGCCTAGAGAAAGTATAGAAATCGCAATAAATTTCAAACACAAGAATTTCCAGAATTTCCAAGTTTTAGATCTTTATTAGTTTAGATCAAGATTAGAAAAATACATTTTTCGAAAATGGCAGTCTGTCTGTCTGCTACAAAAATAACTCAAAAGTGATTTGAACTAGACGAATAAAATGCTAATATAGGGTACCTACACTAAATTCGTAAATTTCTACGATATTTCCAGTAAAATCTGTTCAGAGGAAGCTCTTCTGCAAGGCCCTATGAAAAGGGCATGTGTGTGTTACGTTCTTTGGCTCAGTGAATGAAATGTATAAATAAAGTCCGACCCATAAAAAGGGCTGTCACATATTTGTAGCTAAGATGTATTCTTGGCCTTAGATGGCGCTGCTGATAAAACAAGAAATGCTCACTCAGCATAAATGTTAGTGTTATTAGATAGAAACAACTTTCTGCATCGCTGTTCGAATATAAGCAAATACAAGAAATGTAAAACAAGGATATCTAGATGGATGCAATTCAGTACACAGATTGAACACTCGTAGTGTAAACATTACCAAGTTTTGAACCTAACCTGACAAAGGGTTGATATTCTATCGGTCTGTGGTCTCAGAATTAAGTGCGATTACTCAAAAAACAGAAATTAAATATTTCAAATTTGGTATATGATTTTGCTGCTATAAGTGTAGTTTTGAATCAGATTTTTGTTTTAGTTGGTTGGAAAAAACCATCTAAAGCAAAAAAATTGATTTTAGGATACTATTAACCACATGCCTGGGATTAATCACTAATAAATTCACCAAGGATTACACGACAGATTGAGTAAAAATGCTTAATTAACTCCACGGATAAATATTTTGTTACTGTTGAAAGCTAATGCCATCCTAAATGCTTAATAGTTACGATCACCTCTGGTTTAACACTTTTATTCGAGAATACGCGAAAAGTTTCGGTAGGACCATTCCTTTTCTTATAATTTTGCATTTTTTTAAAGCTAAATGTTATATTTACTCGTGGCAAAAACATTCGTAGGGGGTAGTAGATTCGACATTAACTTACTTGTATCTTCATGAAAGTAAAATCAATTCGTGAAATCACAGAAATATTTCATTATAATACAAGATAGCATCAATAGTTTCGAAATGCTTGTTTCATCAACCACATCGCCAAGGATGTAGCCAATATTCATTACGATTTTATTAGTAATTTATTGGAAAAAAAGATACATTTTCAATTATATAAATTATTGATTAATTGTTTTTATAAGTAGGTCATTGATATACTATCTGAATCTGAACATAACAAGTCTTTTTTTCGTTTCAATTTTCAGTGGTCAACTTAAATGGGCACGTGGATGAAAAATAATCAAAAAAGCAAAAGGACAGAAAATGAGGTTGAAGGATGTCGTGAAATACTCTGATTTAGAACTTTTGCGAACATTTTTTTAGACCACACGCGATGCAATGCAGTTTTATATTTTTTATTTTTTTAAAAACGGAAGCTTGCTTGGTTAACCACGAATACACTATTATCATGCTGTCTCTGCAATTTGTATCGTCCCTTGTTAATCATTGTTGAGGTTGAACCCTAAAGTCGCCTCCTGGTTCCGTATGGATAGCCAAGTGTATCTTTTAACATTGTAATAATTCTTAAACTAGTATAATTTTTGTAGAATGCTTGTTGCAAACCAACGAAAGTAATCTGCTCCAAAACTTTCTAGCATTCTCTTTAATACACTTGCTATGCTAAACAAGTATGTCATTGGCGTACAATACTTACAAAATATTTTTTGGTGTGATTTACAATTTTTATTGGAACTATCGTGTCATCCGTGGTTACTTTTGTTTTTGTCAACTAGACCTTGGCGTGACGTTAATTGTATTTGCGTTTTATATACATTTTTCAAAACAAATGAAATAGAGATTTGAATTGCACATATATTATACCCATATTTCTTCAAAAACGCATATAATTTCAGAAATATCATGTATTGCATTTGCCTATTTCTGAAAGTGCTGATCAACAGGTCGACGTCCTAGTACATAGGTAGCACTTCTTCCCCGTGATCTGGGCTTCCTGGATTTGAATCCCGGTTCAGTCATGGTTGTTCTTCATCGGTTCTATCTGTGTGATGTGTGAATGTCTCTCCCCCCCCCTCTATAAGGGACTGTGCAAGCTAATGGGATACATGAGCAGTTACCCTTGGCTCTAGTTGGGGGTACTTAAAACAAAAGTTGCACCCTCAGCTTAAAATCGCCGACCATAGTGACAATGAGCTTGCCAATGGCAAGCGCCATTAGAAACAACATTAGACAATCAATCCGTTTATTTTGGCTCCAACTTTGATAGGTATCTGCACTATAGATGTTAAAACTGTGCATCGAATCTTATTTCTCCGTTTTGTGATCTTACCTTATAGAAGACAGACAGACAGACGAACTTCTACCAAACAGAATTTTTCAACATTTGATAGAAATCTGTAAATTTGATGTTAAGATCTTACACCAAATTTCAGTTGTCTAAGCCAAGTCGTTTTTTAATTATCTTTGTCACAGATAGATTTAAGAAGGGTAATCTGATCTGAGACAAATAATTTATGTCTTATGAAATAAAAAAAAAAAAAAAAAAAAAAAAAACATTATGTTCACAGTGTAATAAAATTTTATCATCATTACTATTGTATCTATCAACATAATTTCCACATTTTTTTCATTGCATCAATAACAACTGAATGCTTGCAGTAGTTTTTTTTAACTAGGTGTAATGGCTGACATAATCAAGCCAAGAGAATACAAGTAAGCCTTAAATATTATAATGTGAAGATATTTCATGCTAGAGGCTTCATATTTTAATCTCTTTATTTATTGCATTTTTTTAAGACAAGATAATTTAGAACAATCGCGGTCTTTCTTTATTGTCTCTCAAGTATGCTTTTGAGCAAACATTATCATCTACTGTTCTTATCTTCTCCTATTTTTTTTTGGTCGGAATGGAATGCCAATCCAAGAAAATATAGGGGAAATACTCGAATTATTATTGTGTGCTTATTTTGCAATCTTATTTAAGCAGGCCTGAAAGTTATCTAATCAATAAATGTATTTGATGAAACTTAAATTACGATTACAAATTATATAATACATTGAAATAGGGTAGGCGCTTTTTATTTAAGATCTAAAGGATTAGATTCATTTCGTAATATTACAGAATTTCAGTAATATTTGTAAAATCTATATTAATTAATGCTATCTACTAAGCACTAGAAGAAAGATCACGAGAAAGCATGATAAAAGAAACTTAAAATGCCTTTCTTTCTTATTTTAGATGAGGTGATCAAAATTTTCTTAGTATTTTTTCAAAATTAATTACAATCTCAGGGGTAAACTGATTCCCCGTCAACAGATCTTGCCAAAAACATTTTTCAAAATTCTGTTCATTTGCTATACAAATCACATATCAAATTTTCTATTTATAGTTAGTTGTGTATATGAGTTGTGCTAAAAACAATGAAGGTTTTAAAACCATTGGAAGTGGTCTCTGTTCAACTTTCCTGCATTATACTACTAATAAACTGGTAATTATTTCCCTCACCACCATATAAAGTTATTGATCATAGATAAGGTTGTTAATGTCTTATATAGGATTGTCGAATAACAATTGTTAAATATAATTTGGCGTGATTCCATCGTTTTTTGCTGAATTTATTGTGTGATTTTAGACAATTAATCTATAAATGTGATTGATATACAAGCACACGAAAAATGCTAATGCATTTTGGGTGCCTTTTCTCCGACTCATTGAAATCCAAATTTGACATGAAACTTCAAATGTATTTTTTCAACTCCTACTATTAGTTCACACTCTCCCGATATATATATCTTGTTCGAATTTTCAATCGTTAATAAAATGCTTTTTATTCATCCACTCAAGTTCAAATACATTTTTTAAACCTGTGATGGACGACACTTGACATTAATACAGTTTTTTCAAATATTAATTCATTCATTAAATTTAATTCATTTTTAATACTTTCAATAGAGTTTTAGCAGTTTGTAATGAAAATTGAAATCGACAAGCAGTAGGTCAATTGGTAAAATGCAAAGGTTTCAATGTTTTCACGTGATGGTGAAGGATGTCATTTCAGTTCTTGCGAAAATCAATGAATTTTTGATAAATTATTCATATTAATTGTAATTATTTAATAAAAAATAACTAAAATAAATGTTTTCTGTGTTGACCTAAGTAGGAACTGACTTAAATTTTTTTATATCACTTGTTAAGATTGAAAACCGAATTTCCTTTATTTTAGTTATAGTGTTTTTAAACTATCGCGATTTGAAATTATTGTGATTAAAATTATTGCTTGAGAAAGCAGTACATATCGACAAATCGACTTCTGCAGATAGGGCTCCCAATTTGATAAGAATCTACTTTTCAGATGTTAGCGAATCAAATTTTGTTTATGTTGTTTATGTTTTGTTTATGTGTATAATTTTGTTATTTTAGGATTATTATTATTATTCACTTTTATTCAGAGAGCTAAAAAGACGGGTGTGAAGAAGACCGTCCATGTTTAAAAACGAATTGAAGTGAACGGACTGTACGCGAGCTCATGTTGATATGAAATAAGCATGTTAACTGTTTCGTTTTGTATAAGAATTCTACATATCCGTGTTGTGAATATGAATTGATGAAAACATGTTGAGTTGTTGATAAATAGATGTTTTAAAATACAAATGACTGTATTCGCTGCTTGATTTTATCATCTTTTTGAGTAATTCACCGGATTAAAGAAGAAATCGGGTAGATTTAAAGGACCTGATATATCGAAATACTTCTGAAACGAAACCAGATGTAACAATGGGCTTCCTCTAAATGTATCTCGTTCACTATTGGATTGCAATCTATTAATCTGGTATCAAGTCCATGTATCTAACTCATACATCTAGCTCAATGCAATGTTAAGAGTTGTGTCACTGGCAGATGTAAGGCCAAAACCGTATTTATCAGCCGAATATAAGTTATAACAATAAGAGCTGGATGATCCAATTTTACTCATAAAATTAACAGGTAAAAAGCTAAGACAGCTATGAAATGTGCAACAAAATCTGTCAAGCGTAGACTTTCTGCCAATGCAATGACGTATGTATTTGAAATTTGGGTGCGACAGGATCACCCCCTTTTCGCCAAGGATATTTAGCACCAAATATGGCAACCCGATGTTGTCGTTGGAGGATATCTTCCTCCGGGAGATAAGACGCAAGAACGCGAAGAGTTGGCGATTTTGAAAAGTGCGCCAAGGGGGTGATGTTCTCTACGGATCAACAGAAATTTGATAAGTGATTCTGGACTACAATTGTTTCTATTGTAGTCACATAGACAATTTTGGCAAATTTAAATTCATAAAGACAAACTTAAATTCTAAAAAATTTGGTTTCAATTGATTAGAAATAACGTGCCGGAAACACAATTTTTACGAAATGTCGCCAAAAGTTAAAAATCGCCAAAAGTTACACGATAGATTTAGAAAAAGATGCCAAATTCATGTCACACATCTTTATTTCTCAATTATTATTCACCAGCATCATACAAGGTTAGCTTAAGATCTACAGTTTTATGCAGATGCAGGGAGATAACATCTTTATTTTAAAAAAGTATGCGAGAAAGAGTTAATGGACCAATCCTACTGGGTTTTAATTTAATATTTAGATGCAAGATTTGCAAACAAGTGTAAATAGTTTAAAAAGTAAATGAAATATTACTTATATGCTAATCTAAAATAGCAGAATATAATTTAGGGTTATAAAATAAAAGATAAATACATTAGCCCATAAATATGTTAACTACTGCAGAAAGCAGACTATCTTAAAATCTGAAGAAATTGCGTGATGAAGACTTGGTGAATTGTAATAAACTTGTGTGTATGTTTTTATTTTTCAGCTAATTTGTAACTATAAATATGTTAATGATTTTTTTATGATATGATAAGAATATATGCTGTTGTTTTGTTTGGGACTTTTGAAATCTCAAATTACATAGACTAAAAATTATAATTTGTTGGAATTAAAAAATAGTAGATTTTTTTTAAATTCCAAATCATAAATGTGAGAAAATATTACAAAACTCGAACTTTTTAAAAAAACGTAATTTCTGATTCAAAATCATATAACAGCTTTGTTAAAAATATCTGCACAGAATGATATCGATACGAAGTTTTAATCTCTTATTTCAAAATGGTTTTGAAAGAAGAGATTAAACTTTTAATTTTTCAATAAAAGTTTCAATTAAAATTTTAACTTTTACATTTTCAATGCCTTTCACGATAAGATTGAGGATTTAAACTTACCATTTTTATTCTGAAAATTCGTATTGTCAAACAAAATTGTTCTCATATAATAATTTGAAATTTGCTACAGCTGATTTCATTTTTTAAAAATTTATAGGTAGTGGTTTTGTTTTAGTATATATACTATAGTTTTATTTTAGTATATATACTTCATGAATATATATATGTGCCGGCGTCCTGGCATAGGAGTCGAGCGTCTTCCCAGTGATCTGGGCGTCCCAATTCTGACATGATTATTCTTCATCTATGCTCTATCTGTGAGGTGCGTGAATGTCCTCAACCACCCCCAGTAAAAAAGTGTTGTGCTAGCGAATGTGACGCATGAGTATTAAGATGTACTCTTGACCTTAGATGGGGCTACTGAAACAAGAGACGCTCTTTCGGTTTAAAATCGCTGCCTTCGTCAACGAGCTTGCCTATGACAAGTGCATTAAGAAACAACAACGTACTATGTTATTTATTTATTGTAAATCATAACTGCGCATTATTTGTTATTGGGCGCAATTAATTTTAAAAAGTTATTTGCTTTACAAATATTTTAAAAATTAGATGAACGATTATTAATGAGAATTAAACGAGAAAGAGAAATGATCAATTATATTTGATAAATTATAACGTTATCCTTTTTTATTTAAAAATGACGATGCTATATTATTTCAAAACTCATAGAACTTAATTTTTTTGCAAATGTATTGATCTGTAAACTAGAATAATTTTTTTTACTGATTTATCGGTGCCACAGTCTTCTCAGCCCAGCCGTTCTAAGAAATTGCCTAACAGAACTCTGTTTCTAAAGATATTATTTTGAAGAGTCAATTCAGAAATCCAACAAGATTCTAAGGAAAACCACCGCATTCTTTAAATGTTTCATTTACATTCAAAAAGCAAAACAAAACATCGAATGCCGTAACACACCCAAAATCAATCAGAACCTCAGAAATAGAACGGAAGACCAACGAATGAATACATATTTAGTTTGAATCGTACCTGACAAAACGATTCTCTTAATTTATTCCGGAATTTTTCCTTCCTCTCTGAGATAGTCATCCGCTTATATAAATCACCCGCCAAACACTCCAACTTCCGAAAACACCTTTTCTCTTCCGCGCAGACGCAGTGGCTCCCAAATATCGTCTGCTCCTAGTGGAAACAGAGAGCACCTGCCACTCAGGTAAAACTGACTCGTCCAGTAAGCAACACGACTTCGTCAGACGATTTTGAGCGGAGGGAGTGCACGGCGGTCACTTGAAAAGAGCGAGTGGTGCGTGATTTGCGAACACTTGAGGGAGAAGGGATAATTTATTAAATCGTTTGAGGGTGTTTATCGTGAGCTCTCCCTGTGGTGGAGTAAAGTGCGTTTTCTCAAGAGGACCGTTTGTTACCTCAAGTTCTTCGGATTTTGAGCAGACGATAAAGCAAAGCAGTTGGAAGTTTCTGTTTCCCGTTGTTTTGGGGTGCATCTGAGGTAAGAGATTTTCTTTTTTTAATGCATTTTCGTAAATTTCACCATTTAAATTAGTTGTGTTAAATATAATTGGTGTGATTCCATCCTATAACTATATATCCACTGTATAAAATTATTGAGTCATATACATCCATTCTTTAAACATAATTATTTTGATAAATGCAATCATTTCCGAATGCCGTAGATAGAAAATCGTGCACGCACAATTGCGAAAATCAATAGAAAAACTTAATTGTTAAATATATATTCATGATAACTAATACTTTTAACAATTATATTAGTATACATACTAACTGTTAAATACATATTTCATGTATTTTTTTAATTAGATCGAAAAGTGATCTGTTTTAATCAGGTGTTTTTTAATGACTTTTTCTTTCCGAATATATGTTTAGAAATAATTTTTGACGCAAAAAATAGTAAGCGATATTTATACTTTTATGTATTAACCTTTTTTTTCTCCCTAAACATGTTTTTATTTTCAAAATTTTTAAATATAAAAAAACAATTTTGTTAAAAAATTTCGGAATAAGTTATTTGTTATATGAAGTTATCAATATTAATTTGAGAAATATACGTCATTTTGTTTAAGTAACTAAAATTAAAAATGTCTTACTTTGTATGAATTAAAAATTTGACAGTATCTGCAAATCTCCGAATTTGTATATCTATAAAGAAAATAATTACTTAAAATATTATACAATAACTTTCTTAAATAATTTAGAATAAAACATTTTATCTTTAACTTCGAGTAGCAATCTTCAGAAAATTTCTGTAAATACAAAATTCAGAGCCTTATGATTGCTCAAAATGTCATTTAAACAAACAGTTCGATTTTATTTTTAAATAAGTAATATTTGAGAATATTAAATATCAAAGTTTCTCTTTGAAAAATTGGAAATAACATTAGTTTTAATGATTATTGAGATTTTTTGACTTTAAACGGATTCTATAAATAAAGTTATGTTTTCATACTTCATGGAGGACGACATTTCTTTAATTTTTGCATTCTGAGCTACTTGCTAATTGCAATTATTTACAAACGATATTTTGTAACTTATGAACATTAAGACCAAATCCTTCTGAATTTGATGCGAATCAAAATCTGTGCATTAACACGTTGGTTACAGAAAATAGGTTACTTTGAAGGTCTAAAAGGATTAATTTGTAATAGTGTGGGAAATGTATGTAAATATTTAATTTTTTTTTTATAATAGACATATATAGAAGTGGATCTCCACTTGGAGTGGAATGTATACTTTCTCTCTGCCCAAAATTCTGTGTGTGTTTGTGGAGTGTCAGATAAGAATGTTCTTACTTCTTTTTTCGTATTTAATATGGGTCACAATTTTTTTTTCGAGTCCGGGATCGCTATTCAATTTTATTGCCAACTTTGAGAACGATTGTACCACTATATTTAGTTTTTCAAGTAAAATTAGTGTTCATTGCGTTTTTATCTATATTTTTTTTACCTATAAAACTTAAAATTTCATTGATTTCATTTATATAAATAAGGAGTTACGGGACAAAATATGAATAAATTTTCTTTTACTTTTTTAAACTCTGCATTACATATATCATAGTGAGAGTTGCTTACAATCATGGCAATTTGTTAGATTTGTAATGTATTTTGATATTTAGAGTTCCCGTTTTTTAGTGAACTGGAATTTTAATGATGCAATCCAAGAAAGGAATGAAGTTTATTTTAAATTTTGACCTTTTAAACCCAAATTAACTAGTTTCCTCGTTTATTTATGTCTTTTATTTCCAACATTCAAAATGATCATTCATAATTAAAGATCAACAACTACCGCTCTTTTAGGGAATTTAAGATTAAAACTACGAAATCTGATTGTGGATATAAGTATGGAATTGCATTCAATATGAATTATTTGGAAATCCTCTGAAAATAATCGTGAATTTTATTATTTATAATATTTTAAAACTAGCAATAACAGTCTCAGCAAAACTTTATGTTCCCCTAAGAAAATATTATCCTCTTTCCCGCGGGAAAATTCTTGGCTTTGGAAAATATCGTGAACGTTACAAAAACTCCAATTTTTATTTTTAAATTCCCACATTTTTTGTGTTTTATAGTATAGTAAAGAATGTAGAATTATTCCTCTTGGGTGCTTTTTATCGACCAATTGAAGCCAAAATTTGTTATTTAATGCAACGTTTGTAGCAAACTCTCATAGTAAATTTTATTAATCTAAGTCAGTGTTGCGGACACTGGGGGTCGCGACCCACGGAAGGATCACGAGAAAATTTTTGGGATCACTAAATCCAAAGAAATTTAAAATTATAGAAAATCTACAATCATTCATTTCAAAGAACTGAAATAAGAACTGACAAGAAAACACACACACAATTATTTTACTCATATGCATAAATAACCCATTGTTTCAAAAAAAAATTCCTTGATTTATTAATTAATTTTTGCTACAACTTTTATAGCATTTTTATAATGGTTTTAAAATTTGGTACGTTATTTTAAAAAAACGTTATTTCAGCCGATGACGTCACGACACTCTTTTAAAAATACCCAGCTAAGAGCAAATCCCAGAAAGAATTTCAGTGTAACTTCGTTGATGGTTAAACAAAAATTCTGCTATTTATCCAGAAGTCGCGATAAAATTTTACAAAATATAGGGAATCCCAAATGAAAATAGTTTGAACATCGCTGATTTAAGCCATAACGATTCTGAGTTTGGAAATTTAGGTGCATTAGAATGCGTTGACCGGTAGACTCTTTCCTTGATGGATTTGGTTCTAAAATTGATACAAGTTTAAAATTTAATTGTTACCAGATTTCATGGATCTAACTCTTTGCCTTTATAGCTTATTGTGCACATTTACTATAATCGATGGGAATCGATTTTGTTCGAAGTTTAATTATTCATTTATTCTATTAAAAGGAAATTGAAATTTCTAAAAATTTAGCCGAAAATCTACATAAAATCTTCATTTGTCAAACTCAAATCAGTTTTGAGTTATCTTTAACACAGACACAATTCCAAGATTGTTTTTAACATAAAGAGAAATGTGAAGAATCGTCAAAATTGAGAGTTAAAATTTTTTGAAAACTAAATTAATACTTGTTTTTTTTTTAATTTCGTACACAAGAAAGTAAGAAGAAAGTTTATTCGGCATTTTATTTTATTACGATTAACGGACATTAAAACATTTACTTTTTAACTATAGATTGCTTTCATAGAAAATTATTCAATTAAAAGAATTTGAAAAATTCAGTTTAACCTCAGATGAACTAACATCTGTAATGAAAACATGTCAATGAAACCTGTAACGCTTTTATTTGTGGGGGGGGATCTAATCTCTGTACTTTTGATTTCTAGTTTAGTTTGGCTATATTAACATCCCATTGTAAAGCACCACTAGGGCTATTTTGGGATGGAATTCATAATTTTGAACCATGGTCAAATGACGATTACGACACCTGAGCTGACACCCCCTCTCTCCACACGACACTTGGAGGGAGACATTTGGTCCTGACAGATTTAACGTGCAACAGATCCCCTTACAAGACGGTTCTTCGGTGGAATCGCGTCTCGAAAATGAAACCGTACGGCTTATTAGTTGACACCTTAACAACAGACAATCACGGCTCTTGATTTCTTGGGAAGAGTATCACTTGTTTTATGTTTTTCTTCCATAAGAGGTACGTGTGTGCTAACCGGCTACTATTAATTTAATTTTAGACATCTGAAAGGCCTTAGTGTTAAGTTTTCGAAGTGAAGCTCTATGTTCGAAATTTGATTCCATTAAAAATACATTGTGTATAGTAGGTTGGTGTATACTGTTTTCCATAGTGCCTACCAAATGTCTTCCTTTTGAAGGTACGTAATAATCTGGAGGACGGAATATTATTCAGATGTCATCCTCGTCATCTGACTAGGCCCCAAAAGTTCTAGTTTCATTTAAAATTAATTTTAATGCTGCCTCCAAGTGGGGACTTAAGAGAATCTGTTTAATTTTGCATTAATATTAACTTTTGGTATTTACAATCATTTGTTCAATACAAATAGCATACATACATCGGGCGAAATGGACAGTATGTTAGTTATTCAAAAGTTAATTTGAAATTACCATCATTTTTTCTTGGAGAAGAGTGAAATTCGGAGAGTGGGTGCCATCTCCAGGGCCTTCTTTAAGCTTGGTATTTGGAGTTTAATATAACTAACATTAACCTCCTTTCTGAAAGCAGCACTATAATTATTTCGGAACGTTCCTCGTAATTTTGTACCCTAATATCTGAGGACAGTATTTAAGCCCTCATCAAAAACGTCCTCTCTCAAAATTTCCCCACTACATCAGTGGAGAGAACATTTGACCCATGACGTCATATTTAATGCGAACCAAATCCGCAAACCCGACATATCTTTAAATAAATAGAATTTCGACTCGTTATTTGAATGCCAAGGATGAGAAAACATCAAGAGATTGGTTTGTTTACTAGATCTGTTTTTATTGTGTTGGTTTACCTATGGTAATCAGGAAATTTTAAATATAGAAATTCCTATTCTGTAAAATAGAATACCCAATATTATAAAAACAAATACGAATAAAGTTAAAAGTAAAAAGAAAAGTTCGAATTCTCCATTTTCTTTCTCATATATATAGGCTTTAAGCGTATATAATATTTGCTCTAATGTAATTAAAAGTAAACTACATTGCATCAAGATATTTTTATTTCCAAATTTGCATGTATGGAAAATTTTATAGATTTTAGAAATGAGTCATTTTTATAAATTTATTCTGTTACATTAAAATTAGCAGCACATTAGAACGTTGTACTCCTAAATTTTAAAATTTTCATGGTTATGATTTCAATTTTGTATTTATAAGATATAAGTTGGCAGCAGCTTTTTATGAACGATCGGAATGTTAATTTTATTTTGAGTTAATAAAGTTTATAGTATTCTTTTTGTAAAAATAACTTTACGCATTACGTAACTTTGTTGTCATTCTTTGAAAAAAATTATTACGTTACAATTCTAAGGGAGAAAAAAAAAGTTAATATTTTAAGAATATTTAAATACTGTTTGAAATGAATACGAATTGGAATAATCCACTGATTCGAAGTAAAAACTGAACAACCACCGCTTCATTTTGTGAGAGCAAAAAAAATTTGCCTAAAAATTTCCACACACACGTTCCAATAGGAAAAAAAATATTTCAACATAGTAAGGAGCGGAAGTGGATGAGATCGAATGTATTCGAAGTGAGATTCGCATTCCATCCGATGGGGAAAGCACGAACAAGTTCGTGTTTAGCAGCGAATATTCCTGAGTGACGACAATTTTTTGTAACTGGTTCATGTGTTTTGAACAATACAATAAACAAAAGTCCGCCTGTCTACTTAGATTCCAAAGCTGACTGGTAGAAAATTTAAAATTTCATTGTCTTTTTTGTTTTTTATTAAAAAAATTTAACAAATACCGGCATTTCAAGGACAGCTTTCTGCTAATCTTTTTAAAACTGGAATCCTCTTTTAATACCAGTCTTTCTTCCTCTCAAGAGCTTTTGCTTATCTTGATCCAATTGAGGTAGAAAATAGGCTAACAGTATGCAATTTTTCAAATAAAGTCAGTAGACATATCAGATGGCAATTTTTATTTAATGAAAGTTTTGGTTCAAATCTAGCCTGAATAAATCCGTAGTATCTATTATTTTGTATTTTTCATGCTTTGTGCTTTTTCTATCCGGGTATTTAATTCTTCGGCTTTAATAAATTTCATAATTCCGAAAAAAAAAATTCATGCCATTAAATTGATATAATATATGGAAAGGAAATATAAATTCAATGTTGAAAATGATATAACGCGCCACGAATTTTAGGATTAAGTACTGGACATCAATAATAGTTTATTATAATTAGCGTATGTATATCTTGAACGTTTTGAAGTTAAATCAAACTTAAAATTCTCTTCAAATCATTCTTATAATATATAATTAAAATTCAAATTATTTTAGAATTGGAGTCCATTATTTTAGAATTTGAGACAATAGACAAATCAATATATACTCAGTTTATAGCGTATGAATGACTTATTCAGAAAACTCAGAAATTTCAGTTTGTTTCTGGCAAGAACGAATTCAATTTCGTTTAAAGAATTTGAAAGGAAATCTTCCATTTTTTCATCAAAGATCAGCAGGCATTTAAATCATCACTGTATTATTCTCTACAAAATCTTAAGGCAACATTAAAAAAAAACAATAATTATTTTCTTGCAATATAGTGTATTTTTTGGATTTGTGATATCAATGGTATTTTTGATAACTCACGGTTCTTATTTACTTATTTTATTTCCATTTTTTTTTTCAGAAAAATTAGGAAACTTTTTTACATTCATTATTTTTAGTTTCTACAATTCGTCTTGTTTTTTGACAGCATGTGTAAAAATTATAATTAAATAGTCTTGTTCTTTCATATGCAGTCCATTTTTTATAAACAAATACCATAAAAATAGGACTTTTCTTTATCTCTTCATATTAAATAGTTTTAAATCATCGGACAAAAAGTTTCGCGTATAGTTTTAGTTTTTATATATATTCTAAAGCTTAAAAAAATTTGTATACTTTTGTGGCGAAAAAATTTACTATTAATAAGTCACATTGTAAACAACCTGACAGTTTGCATGGAAGATTTTTATTTCAAATATATAATCTTTTTATGCAACTTTATGGTCTCGTGGTGGAGGATTCCTAAATTCAAATTGTGAGGAATTTTTTTCCTTCGTTGTTCCACTATAATCTCGAATAAATCTGCAAAGTTGAAAGCATATCGCGACAATTTATTTTAAGCCTATTGATTCCCCGGGGGGCACCACGTAATTGTAGAATAAGAAGCTTCTGACATGGTGGCTGGTTCTTGCCACCCCTGTGGACACACGAAAAGGTGGGGATCTGGCTCCGTCCATCGATAATGGGACGTACTTCCTTAGGGAAGGGTTGTACCGTGGTTGGTGATGGCCCTTAGGACTCAACCACAGTTTCAGCCAGTGTTGCTTTGCGGCGGTCTGGTAATTCAAGTTTTTACGTGTGTCTTTCGGCCTGTCGCAGTAATCCGTTAGTGATTATGTAGCTTGATGCAAGAAAAAAGCGAACATATTTACATTTTTTAAATCTTTAGCATATTTGATGGCAATATAGCAAAAATTACATTCTTGATTAATAATTCAGAGACACAAAATTCATCAATCAAGCACAATTCCGTTGCGGTTTATTAAAAGAATAATTAGATTTTTATAATTGCATCTCTTATTTCAAAGCAAACGAAATTCCCTCAATCAGCAAGTACATCAACCTCAGTATTTCACATAAAATTCAAATATATAATAATCACCTTTTATTTTCCGAAGTGGAACGTTAAAATTTAAATAATCCGCCTCGATAAATTTTGTTATTCCAATGGCAACGCTCATTAGATTCTTATTTGCTTATTAATTTGCATTTAGAAAAATAATTAGTTTCTCGGTATACGAAAGTCGTTTCGCTTGAAATGAGTCTACATGAAATTCGTAGATAAGAATAAATTTACCGGAACCAACGGGAAGTGTTTATGGTAAATTCAAGGCACGACATAATTGACCGAACTTATCTTTAATCGAAAGTGCTTTGTTTAATAATTTACACATTGTTTTTCCGAAATTAATTGAAACCTTGCAATATTACCACTTACTGGTAGCCTTAACAATCCTTCACACTGTTTCAAACAATTAATCGAAGGAAAACCCAACCTTCAAAATAGTATATTGTTTTAGATAGCATTCATAAATAAATTCCAATGAATGCTCAGATACATTGGAGATAACATATTTCATTTGAAAGAAAACTCTAAAACCTATTCAATTGTCATTATTTCTAATGCTTTTTTTATTGTTCTTCAGGTGCTGAAGTGATGCCATTCACTATACAGAAATAACTTTAAATTTACTTCGTTACTTTCAAAATAATTTTTATCTTAATTTCAAATCGATAATTCAATAAACTATTCTACGATAAACTTAGTAATTTTATCACAGAACAATTCAGAAATATTTGAAGTAATTTTTCGACGTTATAGTCGTAATTCTAAAATCATATAATTTTTAGAATTAATGTTTTAATCTTTAAACGATTTTTAAGTTTACTTTTATCAAATTTTTTGAAAGCATTTAATATAACAATCAAGATGTTAAACGACTTCGGTTATTATTATGCGGCCTTTTTATATTTTACACAACATATTCACGCACATGATAATATTGTTGCTTTTATTCCAAATTATTTCTCGCTATTATTTCTCGCTTTTCTTCTATTAGGTGCTGCAAATGATTTGAAAATTAAAGCTATGCGGCACATTTGATAGCTATAATGAATTTAGGAAATGGCGCTATAGTAACTTGTACTATATTTGAAGTATTAATGCTAATAATACTTAAAGGTTCCGTATAAAATCATTTCATGCTGATTCAAACCAATTCTAAATGCGTACCAGACTCCAATTCACATTTAAAATCTATCGTATATTATGAGATCGAGTGAACCAATCCTTAACTTTCGGGGATCTAAACTGGATATCGTATATTACAAACTGAAACTGATATGTTTGAAAAATGTTATTTATTATAAATGATATGGAACTCTTTTTAATCCATTATGGTTTTAATATGATGCCTTGCCGAGACTGGCCCATTTCTGTCCTCAACACCTGATATAACTCAGACTTATTATGTGACTATGACGTATATGAATGAACTGTATTGCATTCAGTATTGGATTTAGGTATCTTTTTGGCTCTAAGCAGTGTGCATTGTGAAAAATTTAAAAATTGCTTTAGAATATTTTTACTTTTTTGTGATCAAAATTTTAGAATCGTTAAATTCAAATTTGGGTTTTTGATGAATTCCCACTTTTAAATCTCCCTGAATTCGGAAAACATTTTCGAAAATGCTCTCTTTCTGTTTATCAGAAGGATAATTTAAACGCCTTGATCTAGAATCGAGAAATTCGATATGGGGGGGGGTCATTGCACCGAATTTGTAGATTTCTATCAAATTTTGTGCAAAACCTAATCAGAGGCAGTCAGTCGGTCCGAGTGTTTGAATATAAGTTAACACGATAATTACATAAAAAACAACTAGGTGTATGAAATTTGATGCATAGAATTAAAATCTTGAATCTGGACACCTATCAAATTTCGATCCTTTTCTACAAGGAATCGATCATCTGTTGATCTGTACTAAACATGTCTGAACTGTCTAAGAAAAACATATAAACATGGTATATATTTTAATGATTTTGGTTTTATGTTTTATAGACTTTTTGTTTGGTTTTAAACAATTTGCCGTAATCCAATTTAGATTTTTAAAAAATGTTATTGTGTAATTCTTAATTTTGTGGTAATAATTTATCTTCAAAACCTCAATTTCTTGCAATTTTCGGGTCACGAATGGTCAATTATTTAGGTGCAAGTTAGACCCATCACAGAGAAAAATCCCTGGTGTAAATCCTTGCCTGAGGGTGACCCTTGAAAAAATCTTCAAGCCGGATTTCATCATTTTTCTTTTTGGTTTTTTGCATTCAACTTTATATATTTAACCAAATTAGCAATAAATATTAATAAGATATTCAAAACACAGTAACTGAAATGCGTACAAATTTGGTACGTGATTTTGCACCCATAATTGTAGTTTTGTGTCCAATTTTGGTTTCAGCTGTTGAAAAACACTTCGATTTTTGTTTACTATTTACCGCATACTAGGAATTAATCACCAGAAAATTCTCCAAGGATTACACAATACATTCAGTAGAAATAATAAAGTCACGCCAACATTCGATACCTATAAAAAGTCAAATTACTAAATAAATACAATGAATGTTGATCCTTATTTGTTGTTGTTGTTGATCCCAATTTCATATGTGCGAAAAATTCAATGAACATTTGGTTAATTCATTGAATTTTTCCCACATATGAAAACTATGTAAATAATGGCTTTTTAATTGGTATTTATATACAGTTTCTACTCCACTCAAAGACTTAGGAGGGTTCCTAATTAGCCAGTTGCCTCTGATTACTCTAAAATTCACCGCATCTTGGTATGTTGCAACATGTATTAAATGTCTTCCGCAAATCGAATGTCTTTAACTCTTTGGACGCGTATTTTTATGGCAGAGATAACATTTCGAATTTTTCGATAAGGCTAATTTTCCACACAGACCATAATTAATGGGAAAATACTGAACATCAAAAGAAACCACTTGTTTTTAAAATGACCGTCCCTCACTTTTGAGAGCAAAGCATTAAATTTATGTAATTCATACCGTTCTGCATTTTTAAAAATTTCTTTCGAATATTATATAATATACATCATTGTGCTTTGTTCAAAACCTCAGAAATCCATTTAATTTCTTTTTTTTTCCTTTCTGATTTTGAAATCTCGTCCACGCGACATTCACTCAAATTAGCCACGAGTATCCGTATTTCCTCCTCAGAACGAGCTATAAATGTTGTGACTTACGAATTCACAAAAGAAAAAAAAAGAACACAAGCAAAACAAACATGGATTTTTGTCTGTCACGAATTTGTGTCGTGTGTCTGTGCGTTTTAGAGTGCAGAGAAACGTCACTGATGGCATTGAAACAACATTAAAATTCTTATTCTTTTTTTCCTGTGAAAAGACCAGCGAAGGACTTCGTGCACGTGGCCGCGTGAAAATTCTCGTTTAGAGAGAGCAGTAATTACGGTAGAAAAGGATATAAATTGAGAACTTCGTCTTGCAAATAGCTTTTATTTTGACAGCTTTTATCTCAGAGTTCAAAGTTCCCGTGGATAAAAAAGGCTGCGTACAATATTTGTGAAAGCTATTCCTGTGCTGTATGTATGAGCTGGGCAGTTAATTATGTGCCTAAAGTCAACCCTAGAGTTTACCTGCCCTTGGGAGTACGAATAAAATTTTTGTCCACCTTGACCTTTAATCTGGTATTTAATTGGAAAGTCCATTCAGTACCTTTTTTATTGAAATTTTCGTGAATGGTTTTTTAAATATGATTCCGCGTTCTTGCGATAGGTTAATGAACTACAGCAGAGAGTGAAACAATGTATCGCATCCAATAAAACCAATGGATGCTCGCTTTATAAACGTCAAATGCGCCCATTCAAATTTGGAGTTTATTGCACTTCTTGCATGAAGAAAAAACATTAAAAATTTGACTTTATCATCTACTGGCTTGTATCGAGTGCTTAATATTACATCTTCATGTTTCAATAACATTTATAAAATCATTTTACGCATTTAAAATGTACATTAGATACGCGTAAAATAAATCGTTTTAAGATAAAGAATTAAAATGAAACAGGCTGAGTGATATGAGCGATTGTAGGTTGCCACTGCTACAAGTGCTCATATTTTGATTTTTAGTTTCTGCATAAATTTTTGGTATTCATAATATGGCAAAGAAAACTGCAAATGCACTCTGGAATTTTTTCTTCTCAATTGATTGAGACCAAACTTGGATACAGAACGATAATTTTAGTAATAAAATCATCAGATTTTATCAAAGTAAGTTGCATTTTTTTAGTTATTCTTACATGTGTTCTAAAGTACAGAATGATATTAACCCAATCTTTGATGAACTTATTTCAAAATTGGATGAGAATAAACAATAGTTTTCTAAAACTCTTCATTTAATTTGATTGAATTAATCTTATTTTTGTAATTCTTGTGTTCATTTTTTCTAGACAAAGTAACGAATCCAGATCTCATGGAAATGGATTTCGTTTTAAATTTGATGCAAAGACTACATATTAACTTTCATCCTTCTAGTTTAAAGCATTTTTGAATTTTCGTGTTTATAGAGGGAGACATAAATATTTTTTTGGACATAGAGTTCTGGTACTAAAGATTCTTTAAATTCTTCCAGTAAATTTAATTCAAATCCAGATTTTTAGTGTCCTTGAGAAGTAGGCGTTTGGCGATAGGGAATGCACACTTAATTATATATAATTTTGCTTTTAAATTAATGAGAAATCTTTTAAAAACAATGAAAGCACTAGTTAACAGGATTGATTTTGAATGTATCATTTAAGATTATACATCAGAGTTGATATTTTTTAAATTTTTCTTGAATCAAAAGTATCAAAATTATACAGGTCTAACATATAAATTGTAACTCGTTCTGGCATTTGGTGGCTGGGATATTTGAATGATTCAGTGCTTTGAATAGTAACGCAGGTATTATAGTCAGTTACAAAATAGCCAAAGTCAGTCCCTGTACCATCATCACCGATTCATATGACCTATCATTCTTCAACCAATACTGTACCAGTACTGATCATTCCTCCTCCAGTAATTACAATTCCTCTAGTGTAACCTCTAGGAAAGAGAGAATCCTTTTCTGTACTCGACCACCTCTCCTTTTTATGCTTGAGATGTTCCTCGTAGAAACAACTATATAAAAATATAAATGATTATTGGCGAGAAAATGCCATTTGTGCCTAAAACTAAACTATTAATGATTCATTCGGCTTCAAATGCATTTTATTTAGGTACTAGCATATCCGGTCCATATGATTTACCATCAGGTTGTGATAATTAGAATTGCATATCCAGTAATGTAACCTATTCTAAAGCGATAATCCGTTTCTGTACCGGACCACTTCTCATTTTTGTACTTGAGATGTTTCCCATAGAGACAGCTACATAAAGATATAAAAGATTATTGGCTAACAAATGATTCATCCGGTTTTAAATGCATTTGATTTAGGTCTATAAAGAAGGAGGATACATGAAATGATGGAAACTTTCACCAAGTAAACGTACAATTGCACTTCATGACCTGAAGGACCATATTGTTAATGTTTTAAAAAACATAAATAATATGTTAGTGTATGTGTAAAACGAAGTAGATTAGTATCTATTGTTTATCTAGTATTAGTATCTATTATCTATCTATATTTGTAAGGCGAATGATCAACGATGCATACTTGGTACATTTGCAAAATTCCTTCTGAAACTAGGAGAATGTATGAGTCTTTTCAAGCGCCAGACATCTTTGTAGAGTTTATTTTAAATAAAATGTTTTTTTAAATCTATTGAAATATTTGTTAGCTCTGAATTTCAGAATCAAAACATATGTAGAATTAGGAAGAAAGGGATTTTTCATTAATTTTGCTCGCTTTTCAATGACGAATTTGGTTTCTTATGAAGTATTGTAAAAAATTATGATTTATACATCTGAACACCATGAGGATGAACTTCAAACCCAATTTTTCTTTGAATTGTTATTTTGGTTCACGGAATGATTTTGAACTTATTGCAATCAATTAGCATCTTAATCTTATTCTAGTTACATGACTGACAGATTTAAAAATTAAAAGAGGGGATTTTGTATATATATCTTTACAAATGGAGAAATAAATTTTGCATACATTGATAAGGATGAAAATAAAAGCGATATGTTAAACTCCAGAAAATCCTCAATTACTCAGTCAAACTTTCAAAAGAGAGCTTCTTTTGTCAAAATTCTGAAAACACCCACAATGGTCCGAATAAAAATAGCTTTCTATTCTGTGTGCGATTTATTCATCAATCGACCTTGAAAATGTTGGGACTTCATCTGCCATTGAATTCGAAGAATGGAGTGGTCTCGCCAAAGTAAACAAATTGCACTTATGAAATCGAAAATGACATTCACAAACTTCATTCACTCTTCTTTCGTTTTTTCGTAATATTATTTTATTTCATCCAGATTCAAAGAATAACAAAACGTAGAGTCGTGAAATTAAAGCAAATGTTTTAAATAGACATTTAGAAACATCAAGTGTTGACATTCAAAAATACTTGTAGGTTGCTCCTATTCAAAAACCCCAAAGTTACATCATTTGTCCTTTTTAATTAAAAAATAACCTTCAAACAATAGTAAGTCCTCATGCATTTTTTTTCGTTTTTAAATAATTAATCAGAAAGAGACGAAGAGAAAAACACATGGAATACATTAAGCTTTTATTTTAATTCTAATTACTTTTTTACAAGATTTTAGTAAAACTTGTTCGCTTGGCGCTTTTTGGAATTGAATGTGATGATTACGAATATAAGAGTACTTCCTTGGCGTTAGGGTAGTATTATTTTTTCATGATTTTTCTCTATTAATGATATATGCGTTTATTTGCTTTATTGATACGCACTATGTTTATTTTTCAGAAATGAATCTCATTCTTTTTTAAAATCAATGTTAAATATATGAAATTTAATATCTCGTATGGTAAATCTCTTTTGTATGTTAAGACCGAGGAAGAATAGTGATAAGGTCTTGGCTCCTGAACCACATGGTTTCAATTTCGAAACCCGATTCCACAGAAGAACCATCGTGTAAGGGGGTATGTTGCACTTTAAATCCGTCAATGCTAAACGTCCTTCTGTTGGTGGTGTGTGTAGTGGAGATTGAGATGCCAGTTCAGGTGTCGTCCTCGTCATCTGACCGCGGATCAAAGTTACGAAGTCCATCCAAAAATAGCTATAGCGTTGCTTTATAACTGAACATTAATATAACTAAACTTTTAACTCTTTTGTATGTAAATATGACTAAACGCTAAACTCTTTTGTATATAAATATAATTAAACGCTAAACTCTCTTGTCTGTTTTCCTTTTATAAAAAGTTAAAAAAGTCATTTAACGCGGGGAAGCTGGAAAGAAGAATCATTATCAGAATTGGAGTGATTTACGAATGTGTTGTTTATGAAACGGGAAATAATTTTTATTAATTTAGATGATCGAATTATGCTCTTAATTTAGATAAATAAATATATTATAGCAACCTAATTTTGCAGATGCATGCACGAAAAGAAGAATTTTTTAAAATTAACTTCAATTTATTTTATTCGAAGTCATAATTTGTACAGAGGGGAGGCAATGATAAACAGACGTCTGTTTACATCACGAAGGAAGAGCGAAAGTGACAGAAATTTTTCCCTTCAGTGATTTAACTGCTAGATTCTGGTAGAGATTTCTTTGTTACGTGTAGACATAGAAAAAAGAATCCTGAGTATCTTTGAAAAGTATGTGTAAGTATCGTTCCTGCTGTAAAAACTATGGAGGTAACAATTTTTTTAAGGACCCGTTAGAAATAATTAAATAAAAAATAAGAATTGGGTCAGAAAATAAGCCCATACTTTCAATTTAAAATATTCTCTGAATTAAGATAAAAAAAATTAGAAATTAAAATTTAGTTTATATTTAAAAATATCATTGTATGAGTATTTTAAGAATATCGATTTTTGGTGCATTTCACTTTTGAAATTTTTTGACTGTATTGAAGTAATTCCTATCGGATTTTCTTAGTTCCTTATAACATTTCGACAGTTAAAATATATAAATTTCTAATTTTCTGAATTTTTACAGATTTAGTTTGTTTTTAAATTTTTTTTTTGTTATTTTGAATGATTTTTTGGAATTATCAATTCAAACGATTGTAGAAAACAATGTTTATCAATTCAAACGATTGTAGAAAAAAGAATTTTCATCATTGCTGAGAGCAAAAATTTTTCTGTCTAAAAACTTCTTTTTTTTGCATTTTTGAACTAATTTACGAAATCCTCAGAAATTTTACATCTAAGACTTTAACATTTTAAGACTTAAAAGTAAATTTCTTCTATCTTACATTCTAATAATTTTATTTTTCAGTTTCATCAATAATTATTCGAATATTTCTTTAAAATTTTAAGCAATAACGATCAAAATGCCTTTATTCTTTGACTTTCAATCATTTTCATTGTGTGTTCGAAGAATTTTATTGATCTTTGAACATTTTACTGAAAGAAATTCTACTTGACTGTTTCAGCTAGATGCCAAATTTGGAAACCAGTAATCACAAAGTTTTAAAAGTATTCTTTTTAGTTTTAGAGCGTTTTCATGTTCCTTTATTCAACTTGATTTTTATCGTCTGTAATTCACTAGGGATAAGGAAAAAATAATCACAAAATTCAATATATTTTTACTTTCCTTTCAAAGTTTTTTTAATAGATTAATGGGGTTTTGATTTCGCTGAATTTTATCATGCTAAAGGTAAAGCGACACGAGTTTAATCAGTTAAAATATATGAATAAAGTTAATATGCTGCCAATTTAAGAAAATATTCAAAGTTAGTGCGCAGAGAAATATAAGTATATATTCAGTATTACAGAAAATACGCGCCTAAATTGTCCTTTTTATCTGAGCTCTTTACATTCTAAATTATTAACGACTTTGAAATTTTAAAACTGACATTATCTGAATATCTAATTATAAATCATTACAGTATATTCCGTGAACCATAACTCACAAAATATCACAATGCTCAAAATTTCAAATACAAACTTCCAAAAATAAAATGTTTTAGAAGTGAAAATTCACCCCCACCCCCTACTATTTAATATGACGGTTATTCATAGAGAAATTTTAGTGGTTGTGG
Organism: Argiope argentata; assembly: GCA_026289955.1. Taxonomy (NCBI): domain Eukaryota; kingdom Metazoa; phylum Arthropoda; class Arachnida; order Araneae; family Araneidae; genus Argiope; species Argiope argentata. Next base: position 288,152 of record JAOUZG010011076.1, on the reverse strand, counting down.
AACGTTTTGAGAATTTGATGTAAAATTCGTATAGTAATCTTAATAATCTCTATGAATGGTTTAAAATAAAGGAGAGTTAATAAAAAAATAAACAAATAAAATATATTTTATAGAATTAACCAAGAATAAATATACACTGTTGGAATAAGAGTATTTTTATTACTAAACAGTAAAAGTTTCACTGAAAAAAGGGTTACTTACATCTGCAAAGAAGTAAATTGAAGCTTTTTGTAAAATGAATATTGCAAACTAAATTACTGCAATTGAACAAAATAGAGACCGCTCCCATTCAAATCGATTGCAAATCCTTGCCAACCGTTTTAAGGGCGTTCACACGAAACCGTTCTATTCACTACGGTCATTTTGGAGTAACGGCTTGCAATTTTGAAAAAAGTGAAATTAGGTGAAAAAGATATTTTTGTGGCATCGTGGGAATCTGTGACGGGGTAATAGCATTTGTCCTCATTGATATGCGTAGCAGCTAACAATGAAATGGCCTTCGGCTATTATTTTCAATATGACCGAATGCAATTTTGACGAATTGATAGGCCTCTAAGTCGGCAATGTTGGTCTAACATTTTCGAATTAGGCTAACCTTTAAAAAAATACAATTTGTAACAAATTACTAGTAATAATGATTTAAAAAAAATTCATTCAGAATTCATTTATTTGTCCTATTGATCTTTCTGAAGAAACAAACATGTTAAAAAATGTTTTATTTTTTTAGTAATTTTAATAAGGTAAGTTTGCTGCCATCAAAATTTACAAATATATTAGTTTAATAAACAACAAAAGCGAGAGCAGTCCTCCCAAAATTTACTCGCATGCTCGCTAATAAACTTCTCACGCCAAATGACACTGGCGTGCAATAGTTACGAAATGTTAATTTTCGATGTGAATTTAGCATTTTCACTAAATCTATCGTGCCATATTTGGCGAGCAATTTTACTATTAATTGTTGACATGCCTTAATAGTATCCAAAAATAGAATTTGTTTCAGGCACGTTTTCGTGAACTAATTGACAAAACTTCAATTGTAGTCACAAAATCTCCAACCAAATTTGAATCATTGCATTTTTAATTTATATTGTTTACGTTTTTCTGAAAACACATATAAACAGTCAACCAGTTTTTAGATTTAGCTTAAAATTTGACAAGTGTCTTTACTAGAGATGTTAAATCTTTATATAAAATTTTATCTATCTGGCTTTCTTCATTTTGTAATTTTCTCGCTAGCGCATATTCGAACAGCCAGAAAGACTTCCTCTGAACAGATTATACTGAAAACAATTTGATAGAAATCTGCAAATTTGATTTAAAGACCTTATCCCAAATTTCAGTTATCTAGTTCAAACAATTTTTGAATTATCTTTGTCATAAACAAAGAGTAAGAGGTAGACAAATATTTTCCAAAAATGTGCATTTCGAATTCATGGAGGTATAAAATATGAAGATTCGTCAAAATGTTGACTTTGATTTTTTTTGACGATTACTCCGCTTTCTCTATACTACGCATATGTCAAAGTAAATAAATTCGTAGAATCAAAAAATGAAACACCCATTTGCCATTTTTATTAAACTGAAGGAGGGCCGGGATAGCCTGGTTCTTATGGTGTTGGATTCGTATCCCTTGGCCTGCGAATCGAATTCATCAGCCGAAGACTCCGTGTGTGTGGTAGCTGGCAAACGTTAAATCTGTTGCGGTCACAAACTCCCCCTTGTTGAAATTAATACCTCTGTAGGATACTGGGTCAGAGGTTATTGTTCTATGATCCAGATCTAAATTACGATCTGCGGATGAATGAATGAAAGCGCATGAATGAAGTTCACCCCGTAAAAAGGGATTTGTGACTTGTAATTAAGAAATTAGACTTCTCCCTTCGGGTACTCAGAGATCCATTCCCTCAGAAGCTATTGCACCCCTCCTTACAGTGTAAAGCAGAACACGAGAACAACAACAACAACATTAAGCAGAAGGAAAAAAACCAAGCTACCGCAGAAGCAAGGGAGCAGATTTCTAAATTATAAATTTTTCCAAACAAGAATATTTAAAAACATTTGTTAGGATAATTTATTTATATTTAAGAAATTGTGAAAAGAGATTGAATAGCTTAGTATAATTTTTTAAGTGGTTTAAGGAGTTAGCAATATCGTTAAACAGTAATTAGGGCAAATGCAGATTTGAAATATTTTTTTTTCGATGAAGTTGAATAAATATTTTGTGATTTATATTTTCTTAAAAAATGAATATATTTATTTATATTACATGATTCTAGATGCTGTTGCCTGGTTTTTTATAAATGAATGCACCATTTATGTAGAGCTACTGAAAGAAAAGGAAACAATTTTGCTCACCGGAAATAAAAAAACAGCAATTGTAAATTAGAATTCAATACAATATGTTTTTAATTTGAACCTTTCCAGAAATACACACGATATCACCGAGGTGATATCACAACTCATCCTACACTTTTTTTCTGCACGTTTTTTATGAAACGTCAAAATACTGTTGACATGCATGCATGCATGCATGTATGGAAAGACTACATTTTTTTCGGGAACTGTATCAAACAGTAGTGCTTGTTCTGCTGTTGTCAACTGACGTTGAAGAACTTATGACATGCCTATCTGCACCTTTCAAAGCGTCACACCAGATGTAATGGAAAAAAGAACGGGACGAGCTGTCATGCTGTCTCGATAATATCGCTCGCATAGATGGAAGAGCTCGCATTAACAATAAAAAAATTTAAACTTTCGATTATTCTTGATTTCTACTGACAACTTTATTTTGGACAGCTTTATTTTTAACAGAATTTGATGTTTATAAATATTTTTGAGAGAGCCAAACGGATCAACTCATGCATAAGAATATTAGTTAAAAATAATTGCTAACAACGTGATAATAACAGCTGGCCGCCTAAGAGGATTTGAGGAAAAGTAATCGAGAGGAATGAAAATTTTATTTATGCAAAATGAATATCGGTTCATGTTAATTTTTCCAAATTTACGTACCTTACTCTGGTTTGTTGGTTTTTCACTGCCAATCATCTTTTCATGGTCGCATATTTCATCATGACTGCTATAAGCAAGTATTTTAATTCTCTAGAATGTGAAAGTATTCAAGCTAATTGACCAGAGAACTTTAATTGTTTTTTTCTTTTAATTCTACTCCTCAGAATTTAAAGTGAACGATTTTAACAATTATCGTAACATTATTGAAAAAATCTCTATTTGCACACAATTTCGATTCGTCAAACATTGAGAATTAGGGTATTTGTACTAATCGGGTATGATTTCGAATCACGTTCTGTTTAGGTTTAGATTTCTTTTATTTATATCGGTTTTACTTTTAACTCATGATGTGCTTCTGCATATTTCTCTTTCGTTTCTTTCTTTGTTTACTTGCGAAGTAACTTCGGTATATTTATTTATGAACACACTATATGACAATTTTATTTTCGCTTGAACTGAAACGATTGAAGGGTGCTATATAAACCCACGACGCTGGGACCAGTAGCCGAATAACATAACCACTATACAAAAAAAGTCGACTTCGGTATCGTAGATGTTATCTGGCTTATAAGGCTAGCGCTATAGATTATGTTGAAACCTAGATTTCAGCACACAGCTTTGAACCTTGTTGACTTAATATATGCTGTCAATTTTAAATGCAATTACGAGTATAGCAATTTAATTTTTATAGGATCCCTTATAGTGTCAGTGTTAGGGTTTCATAGCGCATTCACTAATATTATATATAAATTTTTTATACTTTAGATATGCTTTATAAATAATGGAAAATATTTCTTTGACGAAAGATGGGAAATGGAAGATTCTTCTATGAAAGATGCATTTGAAATTGTAAAGAAGGACAAGATAAAGTATAATCGGTTTTTAATTGAAAAAGTTTAATTTTATTATTAAATAAAAATTTCACTATACAATGGATTTTTGAATTTCATACAATTACCACGGCAATAAATGCTCATAATTATGTAATTTTTCATGCTGTACTTTAGATAGCCATTAGCCTCCTCGCCATTAATGTCGAAATATTTGTAACTGTTTAAAATATTACAAAATTTACATACTTTGCTGAAGAATTCTGGAGTTCCATAATGCATGTGTTTCATTTATTTCTAACAAAGTATTTATAATGTCTTTTTCCTTTATCGTGCACAAAGTATAGAAAAAGTGTGTACAAAGGAAGTATAGTGAATCTGCAAAAAAATTCCAACTCGAAATTTTGGACAAATCTCCGTGTTTTAAACCTTCATGAGTTCTAAAAATATCCATGATTAAAATTAGACGACAGAAATTTAGTGTACTTTATTTACTCCGAACTTGCAGATTTCTATCAAGTTTAAGCAAATTCAATTTAGAGGATGTCTACCCAGTTATTCGAATATAACACAAGATGTTAACTACAAAAGGAACAACGCTATATCGATGAAATTTTCTGCACAGATATAATATCTATAGCGCAGAAACCTATTAAATTTTAAGGTGAATACAATTAGGGATTGATTGTCAGACGTTTTGTACTTTTATAGACATAAATATAATAGATAAAAAACGCAATGATTTTTAAACATTAAATTTGGTATGGAAATCTGTGACTACATGCGTAGTGCTGTGTCATATGTTTATTTTAATCGGTTGAGAATAACGTGTGTAAAACATAAATTCTATTTTTGAATACTATTAACGCATATCAATTGCGCATTGCATTTTTGGATACTATTAACGCAAATACTATAACGCCTATCAGGCAATAATAGTATTTTTGGTTACTATAATCTCCAAATATCTCGCCAAGAATGACGCGATGTGTTATATAAAAGGCTGAATTTATGCCAAAAGTTAGTATTTCGTAACTATTGTATGCCATAAAAGACGTCCTTTGGGATGACAAGTTTATTACTGAGTATACGTGATTGTTTTGAAGAGCTGCTTTTAAAATGAATGTGCTGCTTTTTAAATGAATGTCTAAAACTAAGAAAATTGAAAATAATCTATAGGAATCAAAAGGTCGAAGACCACATTTTCTTCCCACTCATTCTTAATAAATATTTCAAACTGCAATACTGCAAAGTCATACAGCGAACGGTCCTCTCTTTTCGTTATTTATTTCACCGACTGCTGTCCTTCCTTATTGGCTTCATATCTGACAGAACAAAAGAGAAAAACCACTCGCTCGGTTTGTCGTGAACGTGAGGTGAAGTTCAAGATTCACTGCCAAGGATGCATGTTCGAATGGGAGGATAGATTTTATCATCTTGACAGCATCGGAACATGTTCGTACAAGTTCATGTGGATGCTTGTTTGTAATCCTAACAGGATTTCCCCAAATATTGCAAGCTGAAGCAAATTCCAAGTTGCAGCACCGATCAGTTCTTGGGATTTGCATTATTTTTTCCTGCGGTTTAGATAAGGATCACATATCTCTATTTCGTATAAATTGCTATTAACTGACGTTTTCTAATAGTTTTCCAAAAGATCAAAAAACTTTTTTGGGTGGGCAAGCCGGAATAAAATTGTGAGATAGAAATTCTTAGAAGGGATTTGTGGAGGTTACGGCTATAAAAAATTTCATCATCAATCTTTGTATCAATTTATGCACTCAAATACTAATTTTTAACTAGATTTCTATAGGAAGATTACCTATTGCAATATTTCACACAAGACTTCCGGAAAAATTCTTCAATTCTTTAGCAATCGTGGACCCTAGAACCCAAAGCTAGCCTTCGTTCAAAAGTTTATAAATAATATTCGTAAAAAAATTTGCCCTTGTTATCTTGTAAGCAGTACAACTAGATTAATTTTGTTTAGATTTTAGCTGGCTTGGAATATATTAGAAATGTAATGTAACCTCGGATGAGTTCATAAATGGTCCATCTAGCCCAAAGGGAGTGGAAATGGTGGTGGTGGTGGGTTGAAATTTTCATTTCGCTACAACTTTCTTAATATTGAAGATAGAAACTCTAATTAGCCAAATTAAGACGAACAACTTTTGTATTTAAAGTTTGTCGTTAATTTCAATATCTTAGAAGTAAGGAGCTAAAAAGTGTTTTTTGATTTGTAATTTTGACTTTTTTAAACCTCAATTTATGTTACCAGAAAGAAACTTAAATGCAAAGGAATTTACCTCTGCATTCCAGCTTACCTAGAGAAATTATTTTTTAAAATTAATAAATTGAGATAAGATTTGAAACTGAAAGTTTGCATTATATTTTCGTTAACCCAATGAAGTTTTTTATTGAAATTTCTTGTCCTGTTTTTATTTTTATGTATACTGTCTATTATATTAAATGTCGTTGCCATCATATTTATTATTCTGAAGCTTACCGATAGTGGTAAAAGCAAATCGCCATTAAAAAATAATTTTTTTAATTTGATGTAATATTAAGAATTTCAAGAATTTGTAATCGTAATTTTTATTCAAGTCCCATTATTTCTAAACTTTTCTGCTCATTTTAAGTTTGTTTAATTTTTCGATTGATATAATTATTAAAATTTCAATTATTTATGCGCTTCTCGTGTATATCTGAAAAATTATTTTCCTTTTATCTATCTGTATAAAAGTTATTAATTTCACTTGAGATAAATTAATCTCAATAAATAATTAGTAAATAAGTTGGTAGAAAACTATGCTTGTTGGGAACTTTTTTCACTGCTTTTAATATAGTTCGAGAACTTTAATAGTTGCTTTTAAATATATCGCAGCAGCTCTTGATAAATCGATTAACTTGAAAGATCTTGATACATCTTTCAACACGCAATAAAAATGGCAGCATTTTGATTAATGGTCTCCAAAGTTATTTATTACTGGCAGTGGGGTGAATAATGTTGATGAAAATTAGCTCCTTAATTCCCCAAGGAGCTATTAAATATGATTAAAGGTATCGTCTATTAATTTTTTTATTATTTTATAATTGATAAAGTTACAACTCTTAATACATATCTACGTATTCACACTTATTTTATATTCATATAAATGAATAATATAACATTATAAATTTTTATGAGCAGTTTGGAGTATTAGATTTAAGGATGCAGCTTCATCATGATTACTTTGAGTAACAAATCATTCAGTGTTTTCTTATGATGCATATTAAATTTATCGTCTTGGTTATTGCATTGAAGGTTCGTTTTTACCAAACGATAGCTTAATCGCACTAGATTTGTTCGAACCATGCCTTACGTGTTAAATAATGTGTATTATTATTATTTAAGTATGACATCTATTTTTTCGTAGAATAGTTCATTGTGTCATGAAATAACTTATTAAATCAGTTAAAGACGACGACATTTGCTTCTTTTCTGTGTTTATTTAGTTGTTTCGAAGAATAGTTATCTATATACCAAAACAAATGTAAAAAAATGATAAAATTTCATCCACGGTGGTAACGTTTTTTTTGGACAAGAAATGTAAAATGTATATTAAATCGGTTCAAAAATTTAATCTTGATATTTTGACGTATTTCCATGTTTCAGCCGTCTAAGTCCGAAAAGTATTTTGTTGTAATAATATCTATCTATAAGCACTATAAAAAAAACTGTAAATTAGTCCAATCAAATTCTGTCTTTGTCTTTAAGCTACATTTGTAGATTCCATTTTCCAGATTTGTGGCATTTGGAACATAACTCATTCTCAGAAAGAATGACTGTCCGAGAACTGCACAGACATTAAAAAGAATTTGTCTTTCAAAAATGGAAGAAAATCTTACTAGAAACAATAAAATCTGTTGAAAAAATTAAGTAAAAAAATGTAAAAATTCAGATATCATTTTAACGACATTTTATATGTGCATCATTAAAAAGACAATTCTTACAAATTTAAAATGATGTAAAATTTTTGTGCAGTACTTTCTGGAGTTATCTCGGAAAAGGCCAAATGTTAGCTTACTTAGTATAATCCCCCCCAAATCACTCCAAGATGCACATTTTTACTGCCTAAAGCATTTCCATGCGAAATTTAGTAGCTCTAGGTAATATAGTTTCTGTAGAATATCTATTCACTCATGAACACAAATTCCCTTTTATTATTAGAGGGATCTAAAGTTAACACAGAGTATATTATAATTGAATATGTGAATCTGATACTTTTTTGGGTAATTTAAACTAAAATTTGTCACAAGACTATAATGTTAATCAACATTTGAGTTTAATACATTGCATTATGAATATATATATTAAATTTTGTTTGAGCTATCGCGTTTATATACATGAAAAAGTTCAGACTGAGAGTGAACCTTTTCACAGATTTGATTCAAAATTTGATGATGATCAATACTTACGATGGTAAAATTGTAATTCATGCTTTATCCATCTGGATCCTTATGTTTTAAAACTGTTTATTTACGTGAAGTAATAATAAATGAAATTATGTTATCTGAAAATTCGTAAGAATGTATTATCCAGGCAATTCTTTTTTATTTATATCACCATGATGCCAAGAAAGGTGAATATATTAAGATGGCTCATAGACACAATGAATAAAAAAAATGCAAAGCTATTAAAATAGCTCGATGTTGATGCCTGTCACAATTTGGTGTCTATAAATATTTTGAGGATTTGGTCTTCGGTATCATTAAGTTATGCAAAGCATTTAATTCAAAGTGAACCACTCTAATATTTCCAGCGAACCAGCTGGTTTAAAAGGCGGAAAGTATTTAAATGTATAAACGCAATCTCCTTATGCGAACTTAGTTGCATATGGTTTCTTTTTGTTATCTATAATGTTAATAAAATTATAAAATTGTGAAATAAAGAAAGCTTAATACATGGTTAATAATATAAATACCTAAATAGTTGAAATAATAGCAATAGATCACAGCAAAGGCCAAATAAGGATAAAACCAAGAAAATACAAAAAAACGTCTTGTTATCTGTAAAAGATGATGGACAAAATAGAAACCTTTACCTAAATAATGAATCCTTAGGCTGTGTATTTAATTTCTTTTGTTCAAACATTGTTTATTTTAACGTAAAACCAGCGATTACAATAACGAAGAATAACAACCTAGCGTTCTTTTGCGCAATTTCTTCTTATAAAAGAATCAGTTTTTGAAAAGAAAAAGAAAGAGGAAACGGGTTTTTAAGAAACGCACTCGAAAAATGAAATTTATTCTTATTTTAAGTTATTCATTTCCATAAAGCTTGTTTGGACATAACCTTGAATGTCTTTCCTCATTTATTGACTTTTGACATTTAGTCACTTAAAAGGGATTTTCTTTAAAAAAAACGGTTTTATTATTCAATACTTTTACTGGCAGAATTCTTCTGATTTGAATTTTAAATGCTAAATTTTTTAAAAAATCATTTAGACTGACTAGAAAAAACTCGCATTTGTTTGACTTTGAACCATGCTAAATGTCTTTAAATATAAATTTTGCAACTTTAAAATTCAAATAAAATCTAAATAATGAGAAGATTTTTAAAGCAGTATTATTTCATTTCTTTATAGTGGAATCAATTGTAAAACTTAGGAATGGATCACATTTTATGTATTTCCTGTTTACAATTGTAATATTTAAATGTACTTGAGAATTGAAATCAGTTTCTATTCACAACATTCACAAAAGATTTTGGTAGTAATCAATGTTAGAGCGATTGATTTCTTTTTCTTAATTAATTTTCAAACCGTGTTGGCCTCATGGGTGAGTTTCGATTTCTAGATCATAAGTTGGTGAGTTCGAGATTATAATTTATGGAATATCTGCATTATACATCTAATGCACGTTAAATCTGCAGAGTCGAAAAAAACTTCGGCTTTGGTGAAATGGAATTTCGGTGAATTTTCAGTTTATGGTATTGCCATCGTCATCTGATCACAGCTTGAAATTCAGAGTTCATTCTTAAGTACAAGAATCCATGAAATTTATGTACTTTTGAAATGGAATGTTTTTCATTCTAAATTCTGGTAACAAGTTAAAATATGAAATTATTTATTTTGATCATCATTATGATTATCATTTTCTGTAACGAAATACTGCCGATTCTTATTGAAATTTTGCTAGGCATATGGAACTGGCAACATTAAATCTATTTTTGTTAATCAACTGTTGTGTAGATAAACAGAAAAAGTTTTTTTCCTAAAATGTTGCCCATATCACATGCCCACGATTAAAATACATGAGTTCATTTTGAAATAGTTCTCCTTAAAGTTTAAAACTGGACTTTTACCTAAAAAAATCAAACATTTAGAATAAATCCTGCATGTTAAATTAACAAAGAAATTAATGCTTATTACCTCGAGATACTAACTCATAATTTTTCTTTGAACATCAAAAGTTTTTATTTCACTTGTGTTATTTCGGAGCTAAACTAAACATTGCAAACACAAAACTTCTAGAAAAATTTCACCTAACTTAATAAAATTAATGTTGAGTTCTTTCAATTTACTACGCAATTTTACTACTCCCCAAATGTATGTTAAAAATTCGGATATTTAATGTTTTGTTAAATAATATTCTGGCTATACTTGAAAGCAGATTGCTCTTGCAGAATCAGATTTTTCCGTGCATTCATTAGTTAAATTTGGCAATAGATTCAATAACTAGTGACAGCTGATGTTTTTTTCAATGATTTATTTTGAAGGCAGACATTAAAAAGAATAACTCATTTTTCCACAAACTTTATTTTCCGTTGAATTCCTCCACCTCCCTTTCTTATCAAACAACAAAGGTGCAATTATAATTATGCATTTCGTATCAATAATTTAATTGCTTGGAAAGTAATATATTGTTGCACCTTTAATTATAACAGAAACGAAGATTTAATTGGAAAACTAACTAGTTAATATTATGCATTTTGAAAGAAAATTAAAGCTCAATAATATAAAAATGCTTTAGCAGCATGATTTATATAATATTGATTAAAAGGATTTTACCCATTAACGGATCAGGCTAAGTAGATAACTGCTAAGGGTCATTGGTATAAGAAAGGTAGCAAAGGTTTAATAAATTTCTAAAAATTACAATCTATTTTAATATATTGGAATTACAGTGTGCTTTTGCATCGTTTTATATTCACCTAGTAAATTCAAGCGTCATTAGTTACTTTTTAAAATATTAGATTTGAAATTATTATATTAGTTATGTTATAATCCTCATTATAAAGAACTGTAAAATAATTTCTAATCAAATATTTGCTAACATTTTCTTTACTTTCTTATGTATCACAATTATTAAATATTTTCTATTTGTAAAAATTATTTTATTTCATTTCAATATTTCATTTTTAAAAATTATTATTAAGAAGTATGAGTATTTTTTTAAAGAATTTTATTATTCTAGCCATCTTTTCCATTGTTATATAATATATAATAGTTTATACATAATATATAATTTTTTAAATCTTTTTTTTTACATAAGCTAGCAAAATAAGTAACATACAACAAAAGCCAACACTGCACATGCGTGAATTTCCAACGCCAATTGGGGCGATGCAAATGCGTTAATTTTCAATACCAGTTGAGTAAACACAATACGTATTAATTTTTTTAAAATTTCCTTTATTCAGTTTTATTTTAATTCAAAAATGCTTCAAAATGTATCCGAAAAATCTATGAATTAGCAATGTTTAAATGCATCAAACATTAAGAAAATGAACAGAATCGTTTGAAATAATCCGCCAAAAACATGTTAACCTAACCTCATTAGCATGGGGGGGGACAAACTGAAGTCTTACTCATCTGACGGAGGGGAAATGAAGAATTGTGGCTGGAAAGTTAGGTTTTAATTAATTTATATTAAAAAAATTAGTCAAATTACTGAATTAATTTTTGAAAAAAATCCATATTAACATTAAGTATCATCCAGTATAAATTTTTTTAAAAAAAGTATTTGAATTTGAGTGGATGAATAAAAAATATTTAATTAAAGATTGAAAATTTGAACATGATGATTATAACATAAGGAGTGTGTGAACTAATGGTAAGAAGTGAATAAAAACAAAGCATTTGCGAATTAAGTTAGAAATTTATTGATATGCGAAATCAAATTGACCAGCCATAAAAGGAAGAGCCTTATAACGTACGTTACCTGCAGCCACAAAATGACTAACTCCAATACTGACGTATCTATTATGTCACTTGAGACTGAAGATATCATTTTGTTTGATGTTGGAAAATCCTAATAATTGAAGGCAGACCCCGGATTTGTGCTAATGTAGTTAGTTCTACTATAAAAGATTTAAAAAAAAGGAAGCAAAAAAAAAACTACAGCGAAATAAGCCAAAGATGACTAACTCAACAAGTGTTTTGTGTTTTTCTTCCATGGCCTTCTTTAGAACGGGGTGCACTGGGCGCAACTGCCTCTGAAGTTCCCGCCAAAGGGTAATGACAGAGGATCATTTCTGGCACCAGGTCTTCAGGTAGGGAACCCTCCAATTGGTTTCGGTCTGTTGCGTTTGAAGCGTGGGTTTGGACTTCTTTCTTTCTGCACCCCTCTCTCGCGCCTTTTTTTGAGATGGAAGAAATGCATGACGTCAATGTGAGTGAGAGGATATCACCCGACAAAGGGTTATCAAGGAGAAAGAAAGGGGCGGAAGATGGTGTGTGTGAACTTAATTCGAAAGAAGGGAGTAAATTACTCAATCATTACCAACGAGCCGTTCGACTCTCCAAAGGGTGGATGCCGTCTTCCTTTTTCTTGTGTACTTAATTAAATGGATTTGCCGACTTTTTCTGTCAGCGTCATTTGAAAGCCACATTTTTATTTTTGCTGACTAATGGTGACTGTGTGTGGTATGCGAAACCGAATGATAAAAATACTGGAAGAAGAGTGTAGGTAGAAATTTTAAATTTGATATCTACGAATTCTGTGAATTTATAAATATCTTTCTCAAAAGGCGAACTAATAGAAATGCAATTTCTTAAATATATATATTTTTAGCACTGATGCATCGACCGAATATATAATCAATTACAGTACTAATAAGTAACTTGATGGGTTTTAAGAAATTATTTTAACAATAAAAGTGGAATTAATTGTTAAAGTTGCATTTAATTGTCAAAGAGAAACTTAGACTACCAATTTAGTAGTTAGAGAGTTAATTTTACTTTTACAAGCAATTCTTTAATTTTGTCCTAAATTATTCCAGTAGAAAAACTGTTAAATTCAGTGTCAAGACCTTTTTTGCCACTGTTGGTCCAATTAATAATCCAACAGAGGATCGTGATGGCCTGGAGATAAGATATTGTCTTTGGAACTGAGGTTTTTAGATCTGATTCCATCGAAGAACCGTCGTGAAACCAGGTCTGGTGCTTTTTAAAACCATAGAGGGCAAATGTCATCCCGCTAGTAAGGCATAGAAGTTTGGAGAGGAGGGGGGATGCAAGCTCCACTGTCTTCGTCATTTGACCGTGGCTCAAAATTACGTGGTCAGCTCCAATATAACTATAGTGTTGCTTTAAAACGGGATGTTAATATAACCGAATTAATTAATTCAACTTATTTGACGACAAAAGTTTATCTTTCTGTTTTAACAATGCTTCAAATCTTGATTATATTAAAAATATGAGCAAACAATAAATGCGAAGTCTATATAAAAATAATCGACCTTTTGGCCTATAAAAAATATCTTTTAGGTGAGGAAATTGGGATCCTCATTCTCTTCAAATTAGGGTCCTTTACAAATTAGTTAGTGCTCTCGCACACTTAAAGGTCAACCCATTTTTACCCATCCGTATATATTCTTGGAAGGCTTCTTTTGGAATGGGGTTCATATAAGCTGTCACATTGTGCATTATATATTCTCACTCTCAAAATAGTATCCTTTCATGGCATTCACAATTTCGAAAAGAATCAGAAGTTTCAAGGATCTATGTCTTCAAGAGTTAGAAGGCTGGGAAACGACTGTAATTCTATATTCCAATAGGAAATGCTATAACAAATCTGATCATTATGTTAAGATATTTTAATGTCGCAAATGATAGTTTTTTCCAACGTCCAAAAGTATGATCTCGCTCCAAACTACGTCACAGAATCAGCAGATAACTTGCTGACAGTTGTTTTGTAACTATTCGTCCACCTGGTGAATGCTCTTGGTGAATTTCGAATACATCATCTAGATTTTACTTAGCACTTATCGGCCTTAAGCTTAAGAATCTCATAAATATAAATAAAGAGAAATAAAACCTGTATGTATTTTCTGATTTCGGTTTAAATAGCATGCATAAAGTAAAATCGCCTGTTTATGCTTTAAAGACTTTAACCTCATAAATCATGCTACTAATACACAAAATGAATTTATGCTGCCAAATTTAAAGAGTAAAGCATTTTTATATATTCTGCTAAGATAAAAGCTTCTTGACAGTGTACTTCCTTCATTAGAATTTTAAATAACCAAGGTCATCTGAAACGTTGATACAATTTGGACGCAAACTTGTTCATTTTAAGTAAATAAAAGTGTTGTTCAAAAATAAAAATAGGATCCTTTAAACTGATGTATGATATTTCTGTCGAAAAAACATTATACAAACAAAGAATATTTAGAAGAAAAACTGAATAATTTTTTTTCTTCCACTTTTATGAATAAAAGATACTAAAGGTAGATTAAACTGTCAACCCGTGGTTGCGTCTTAAGAGATCACAAGAAAGATAGTTCGAGACTGCTAGGGAGTTTCTGATATTCATCTCCAAGGAACGTGTCAAACTCAAAATCCTTCTTTTATTATTTTGGCACCCGGAACAAAAAAAGAAATTGCAAAAAATAATAGATTCTAATCTGTTTTGACAGAAGCGTAAACATATAATTTGAAATGTATAAAGAAATGTCAGTTTATATTTGCAGATAAACTTTCTATGATTTTTGAATGCGACGAATTGAAAGACAATATTTAAAGAAGATTTTTTTAAATGTATTGTTGAATATTTTCAAAGCCAGCTGGAGGGGGGTATCCTTAAAAATTCTGAAATACTCTCTGATAAAACCATGAAAGAGACTCGGAATACCCAGATTGCTCTTTTTTTCCAAAGTACACATTTTATGATTCTTCGTAATGTGAAAGAAACTAAATGTGCATTTTGAGTGCTTATTCTCTAACGATTGAAACCAATTCGTCGGTTAAAAATGCTGTGCTTCTAATGGCACTTTCCATGAACAAACTTTCTAATGCCACCTTCGATGTGCTTTCTAATGGCACTTGTCACGGACACGCTTTCTAATGCCACTTTCAATATGCTTTTTAATGGCACTTGCCATGGACACGCTTTCTAATGCCACTTTCAATATGCTTTCTAATGCCACTTTCAATATGCTTTCTAATGCCACTTTCAATATGCTTTCT
>JAOUZG010011076.1:251092-272847 GCA_026289955.1 Argiope argentata | reverse complement strand
GCTTTCTAATGCCACTTTCAATGTGCTTTCTAATGGCACTTGTCATGGACAAGCTCGCTGACGTAGTCAGCAATTTTAAGCCGAGAGTGTTTCGCTTATTTTAAGTAACATCAACTAGGGCCAAAAGTACATCTCACCTACTCACACATCGCATTCGATTGCACAGTTCATTTTTACAGGGGGGCACAGTCACACATCTCACAGTTAGTACAGATAAACAATCATGCCTAAACCGGGACTCGAACCCAGGACGTCCAAAATATGGGGAAGACGCGGAAAACTCAGAAGAATTTTAGAACTGAATGGTATTATCTATAATCCGAAAGCCACTTATATGCATTTTGAGAAGTTGAATTCTATTATATATAAAAGAAATAGAAAGTTTTAGAAAGCTAGATTTGATTATTAAGGAATGGAATAAAAAATATTACCTTAATAAAATCCTAATCGATTACTCACAATGAACATACCATCTATAAACGACATTAACAAAGAAAAAAAAATTCACCGATGCCTTTAAAAATTTTGAATTTTAAAAGAATCAAAATCATTAATATAAAAAAACTATTTTATTAACTAAGGACAGTTTTTGTATTCTAAAACAACTTGATTTTCACAAAGAATTATTACAATTGAAATACATTTGTATAAGTATACATTTATATAGTTTTTAATAATCATCTGCGTTCTCAAAAGAAAAAAAAATGCTTTCTATTTTAGAGTCAGGATGCGAAAGATTAAAAATGATTTGCGTATAAAGAGAATGAAATATTTTAAAATGTAAAATCTAAACTGCGAAGTGAATCATAATCCGACCTTATTTTCGATTATTAATCATTACAACTGTCTATTGTATTTCCTTTAAACATTCTTTTTATTGTTTTATTCATTATACTGTCCACTTTAAATTCAGCAAGTAAAATATGAGTATTATTTATTTCTGCAACGCAACATTTGATTTAAATCCGTAAAATACAGTGAATGATTATCTTAAATCCAATTTTAAATAATTTAAATAACCCCTTAAAAGTTTTGGAACAAGTATTTTTTGGTGAATAAATCATTGAAAAACATTCTCTAAGTTCAAAATTTTGAAAAAAAAATCTTTTTCTACATGCAATGCATTATTTATAATGGTTATAAATTATCTATAATAGTTTAGTTTCAACTATACTATAAAAAGAATGTTTAATGTATATGTTTTCTCTATTCTTTACTTTCTTTTTGGGTGTAACTAGAAAATTTAAAATTCCACGAACATAATAGCGTGATATTTAACTGAAAAACGTAAACCTAGTCTTATCTTTTTTCGCTACAGACATTGTTTGAAAATAATGAATATTCAAAATACAGTGAATGATAACTAAATTAAAGAATTTGTGAGATATATTGGAAAAAAATCATTACAAATCTTTTGGTGTTTTATTGGATTGATCGATAATTCACGAGGGCTTTGAAGTTTTTTTTTGGATTACAAATTTATTTCACTATATTTTAATTTATGTATCTGTTTGTTGTGGATTTTTCTAAGTAGGGTTATTCATTCTTCATTTAGTTATTTGTATATTTTTCGCAATCCAAAAGAAAGATGTATTGTATTATAAATTATTCTTTTCTCTGCTGGTTCCTGGCATAGGGGTAGGTAACGCGTCTTCATTGAGAGCTTGGCGTACCGGGTTCGAGTCTCGGTTCGAGCATCATTGTTCTATTGTTCTTCTGTGTGCTATCTGTAAGGTGTGTAAATACCCTCCCCCGTAAAAAGTGGCTGCGCAAACGAATAGGATGAGTGAGTAGCTCTTGTTCCTAGTTGGCGCTACTTCAAAACGAGAGACGCTCGTTAGGCTTAAATGGCTGACTACTTCAGCAAGCTAGCTTGTCCGTGGAAAAGTACTATAAGAAATAACATTTCTTTTCTATAGATGTCACGAATCGAATGAATAGTTCGGAGGGTTTTACACCTCGATTAAATGCAAATTGCAAATGACGTAGAGCTCAGTTCTATGCAATTGGTAAACCATTTAAATAATTTGAAAATGCACGAAAATAAAGTTAAAAATCACAAAGTTACAACCTGTAGAACCCTAAATTCTCTTTCACTTAACTTATAATAAAACAATTGTCAGTTTTTACAGTTAATACTAAGAACTTAATCATGCAACTCCGATGGCAAGCTTAACTTAATACAAGCCATATTAAATAAGAAAGGAAATGCCTGTTTCAAAATGCTATTAAGTAAACGAATTTGGCATACAATAAAAAAATCCCCTTTTTCCTGCTCTCCCTTATTAAAACTGATGCCTTGGCATCGAAGTCCTTTATTGACAACCAGGTCACAATGCCACTACCTCATGCCAACAATTGTATATGGAACTATTGTATGCTTTTTAATAACATTAACATTTCACATGATTTGCTTTATTATTTATTATAACTAAAATATAGCTTTAGATTTACAAGCAAAATTATTTATTAATATATGTTTTACTATTATTTAACTCTTTTTAGAGCCATGATATATATGCTTCCTACCAAATTTATTAATTTTTGTGTGAAGTTATTAAAAGTATTTTTTCCTCGTAAGTTCTGACAGACTTTTCAATCAGACCAACATTTAAAAGATTCAACTCCTTATTTCACACAAAGTAATGACTTGATTGGTTAATTATGAATTAACCAAATTAATCAAATTAAAGTTATCTAATAAGTTAAATGAATCACTTTTCCTTAAACGATCTTACTTCTAAAACTATTTTAATGTACCATGGCTAGAAAAAAAATTGGTCTTTAAAAGCGTTAAAGGGTAAGTTGTAATTGAGGATTTTGATTTATTTTTTTGTTTTACATTATGTGAAACAGCATTTCATGTATAAGCTGTGCACTTTAAGCATGCTCAACACATAATCGAGAAAAATAAAAATCTGCATATTTTTAAATCCTATGCTAATTTATTATCACTCAATATTCTATATTTAGTCTCATATTATGAGAATTAATTGTATTTTGTACTGTTTGTTAACATTTTATTTATTTCGTTACCAAAAAATGAACTGACTTTTTCGAAATAAATTCAACTCAAAAGTAACACTTTGCTGACTGTTGACGAGTTAACTCGTCATTGCACTTCATTGGAGTTTTTTTTAGAACGTTTTACTTTCATATTTAATTACAAAAAAGTAGCCGGTGACATGACATAGTTTCTGTGTAAAATTGCCGGTTACCAAAGTGTTAACACCACACCATACCACACCTCCGTTTCTAGGACTCAAATGGCCCTACACAAAAGGACTTACAACTTCTATAAGAAATGTGAAACGTTTTCTTTTTCACGTGGGGAATTTCTTTTGGGATATATAGATATATGCAATTTCAAATGTCAATAAAATTCTTATTAGTAAGCAAATGTTTACCAATGCGATAATGAATTCAAATATAAAACAATACTAAAAATGTGTTTTTGCTTTTAGGTGTAGTGCTTGTTTATCACTTCTTTATGTCATTGTCATGGTGATTTTGCCTAACATGACTAATACAATTCACAAATAATTTCAATGTCCCCTCTCCTTGCGCAGCCTGATTACCTAATCATCCTTTGAGGAGGACGCTTTTAAGATATTCGCTCCGAATCTTTAGATTCATCATTAATGCACGCTTACGGCTGTAAGTTCATTCCGAATTTTGACACCTGAGACACGATTTTTGACCCTCAGGGAATCTAATCAAGGCGAGAACATTCAAGAAGGAGAATCGAAACCTGTTATGTATTCTCCGATACAAAATTCTCCATCTTCATCGAGATGAATGGATAGATAATTAGCCAGCTGGAGGCTAAAGTTGGACCTTGCATAATTGAGTAGCTTGTCATCGGCTAATGATGTTGCCCTAACAAAATTTGCCGAAGCACGCCTGAGAGCAAGCAAAGCGTGAATGTATTTTATTGAAATGGATTATAACAAAGTAGTTATGCGAATTTTTACCTATGTAAGATAATTAGCTGTAGATAGCTAAGTGGAGCTTACGTGAATAGACTTAAACCCGAATAGGACTTCTTTTTTTAATGATATATGAGGCATCTTTAACATTATATTTATAACCAGCTAATTAAATTGTAAGTTGTGTGGCTATTTTGTTGATAGAAATATTACTGTTATTTGGTGTAGTAATAAATTTATTTGAGTAAAAGTGAGTATTTGATTAAAGTAAATTAATTTGATTTTGTATTGCAAAATCCCCGCATATAGGTTAATAAAAGAAAGAAGGGAGAAAATTCCACCTGTGAATACAATGAAGAATGTCATTTTCAGGAATTTTTTTCCCTGCGGTTAAAAAATAAGCATAATAAGGTCACACCAGAATTTTTTTGAATAAAATCGAGATAAGAAACATCTAAAGTAGGATTCCAGAACGTGAAAAGATAATTCTCTCGTGGACAATCCTCCTTGTTTTTATCTGAAATAAAACTAGGCAAAATCCAAGTTGCTTGTTAATACCAAAAAACCCCCGCTTAAAGAATAGTTTGTCACTAAAATAAAGATAAATAAAGCGGTTGTAAATCTGTCACCGGGTGGGAAACCCGAAAACCCTCACATTTCAACGGCAGCCTGACAACAATCGTGAAGCATTACCAAAAGATTATATGTTTATTCACATCTCCCCCTCCCTCCTGGTTGTACAAATAAAAACTGTTTTTACAAAGAATTCCTCTGCATTTACAAACAAACTATCTCATCGTTTGCTGTCAATCAAAATCTCGCCTGTCGTCCCTCCTAGGAGCTTTTCTCGTAATAAGCTTGTAAATTCACGAAAAGGATCTGAACTGACAATCCGATTATTCAGTGACAAGTTCCGTCAAACGTCAAGAATCTTATCCTATTGGATAAAGAGGGAAGATTTAGTAACTCTAAATATGAAACAGAGGAGGAAAAAAAAAGCTTTATTTTTTTCCCGGAAGAAAGAATAGTCTTCGTTCAAAAAAATAAGTATAAAAATAATTTATAGAACGGAAACAGAAAAGTAATACAGAACATACATATTTATAATTATTTTTATACATTTTTTATGCATCAATTCGTCCAAGTTGCTTCTTTTATTTGTACTTTTATTACTTTCCTGTACATGAAATAAACAAAGAATATTCGATTCATTAACAAATTCGAACTCAAGTTTTTGACGAATCGCTATTTCAGACCCTTTCGAGTAGAGTTTTTGAAATGATGTTCTCGTGTTTCTAAATAAGAAAATCCAAAAATGTCTTTAGCAAGATGAATTGAATTTGGAATTTAATCATTAAGATAAATTTGTAAATTTCAATCAAAATTCTTTTAAAATTTATTCGCAAAAAATGTCTTATTACAAGCGAACGCAATAATTATAAAAGGTACAGAGCTAAATAAATAAAATTTGTCATTCACCTTCTTAATTGTAGATCTTCTGAAGTTCTAATATAAAATAAATAAAAAAGTTGACCATCAGTCGACTCATAAATTCATAGGCAGATACGATAGAAAAAAAAGCGAAATACTGAAATAAACTTAACTTTGTATGTGTACTCCATTGATCTCGTTTGAAATAATTCATTGTGCTACCAACAAGCATGTAAAAGGAATTACATATCTGCAAATATAAATATGCAAAAGAATAAAAATAGACTTTAAAAAATTATGAGATTACATAATAAACATATTATAATAAAATACGAATCAAGTGTTAGATTCAAATCGTTTATTTATTTATTGCGAAAGAAGAGAAGATAAAACAAAACATCGAATTTAATTTTAGTTATAGTTTAAAAGTGCAGCGCATATTTAAGATACCTGTCTCTTTTTGATTGTAAATTCTGCTTTCAATTTTTTTTTTTGTTAATGTCATATTGTTAGTAAAACTGTATCTCAGTAACCTTCTAATGTATTTTACTTTCAATCAATCAAAATAAATATTCAATTTGATTTATTTTATTAAAAACACAACGTTTCATGCGCGGGAATCTGAAAATAAAAAAATCTTCTGTTTGAATTTTGAATGTTTTTAATACTTTTAACCTTTTCTCGTATAGAAAGTATAGATAAAATATTGTGATCCATCAAAAATTTAAATTTAAATTTGAGGTTTTAACGAATTTCCAAGTTTTAGACCACCCGAGTACTAAAAAAATTTTTTTGAAAATTGTCCGTCTGTATATCTATATGTGACAAACAAACTCTTAAATAATTTCAGCTAGCCAGGTGAAATTTGATATATCGTCTTTTCACAAAATTTGTAGGTTTCTGCCAAATCTGAGCATAATCCATGTATCTCCGGCTACTTAAATATTAGTTAAAACAATAATTACAAAGTGAAAAGAATTGGATGTTAAATTTTTGCTCCTAATTTTATCCATCTATAGGGCTGTCGACAACTGTCCACATCCAACGAGAAGTTGAGCGTATGTTGGTCTATAATTTAAGAAACTTGTAAAGGCGATACTCAAAAACTAGACGACTTAAATATATCAAGTTTGGTATGAGAATTTGTGACTGCAATTTTAGTTTTGTGTCAAATTTTTGTTTCAATCGATTGAGAAAACACGTTTAAATGATAAATTTGAATTTTTATCGCTATTAACTACATGCCAGGGATTATCGCCAAAAATTGGCACCAAGGGTCTCTCTTAATATTTCGATACTATTGAAGGACAATGTCATGCTAAGCGTTCTCTAGGATAACACTTTTACAAGAGAATATGGCAGAACATTTTGGTTAGGTCGCTTCTGTTGGTTTATACTTAGTACATTAAGTAAAAAAACTAAAAGCGCACAAAACCGGAAAATATTCACATTTGAGCAAGACATGCATTTTCAGTAGAAAAATAAACTAGACTAATTCAGTATGTTGGTATGTCAATTCCTACTTAGATCAACAAAGGAAAATTTTATTTCAGTTACTTTTATCAAATAATTACATTTAATATAAATAATTGATGAAAAAATTATACCAAACCAAAACAAAATCAAGTTCGTATCCGTAAAAAATGAATCAGAACTGATTGGAACACAATCACAACACACTCAATTGGTGTTAAATTTTCAACACCAATTGAGGCAAAGAATCTCAATTGGTGTTGAGATTCTTTTGAGATTCAGTTTCAACCAATTGAGATTCAATTTCAACCAATTGTGGCAGCGCAAATGCATGAATTTATGACGCCAGTTGTCAATACAGATAAGAAATTTTTAATTTTCTTTATTCTGAATTATTTTAATTCGAAAGTACTTCAAAATGAGTCAGAAAAATCGATTCATTAACAATATTTAATTTTAAAGGCATCAAACATTAAGAAAATAAACAGAATTGTTTGAAATAATCGGCCGAAAACATGTTTAACCTCATTAGCATGGGCTAAAAACAAACTAAATTTGTTACTTATTTGGCTGTGGGGAAATGAAAAATTTTGGCGCGAAATTTAGTTTTTAATTAATTAATAAAAAATGGATAAAAAAATATTTGAAAAAAAAACTGTATTAACGTCAAGTGTCCTCCACTACATGTGTAAAAAATTTTATATGAACTTAAATAGATGTTCAAATTTTCAATCATTTTATTCAAGATATATAGGGAGAATGAGAGCTAATAGTAGGAATTGAAACAGAATAAGCTTGACAGTTAGATTACTTAGTGATATATCTATACAATACTCGGATCTGATGCTTCTGTGGATTAAACGCAACTGTGGTCTCCGAAAGGGTAACGGATTAGCGATCATTATCTTCCTAAGTTATTTTCTACCTTGCGGTTTAAAAAGCATTCTTAGCGTGTCCCAGGGGAGGAATTAAAAAAAGAAAAGCACGTCCTTTGGATTGAGAGAAACCACGTGTCAAGAGCGCTGTACCGGAAGCCGGGCTTCCTCTTAGTGAATGAAGCTTCACTTTTTTAAAGTCACGTTCAGAAGAAAAGAAAAAGAAAAAAAAATGCACCATTCAAATATTGTGGTTGGTTTCAGAATTTGGCGTGGTTTGCTGTTTCTTGCGTTGGTGTTGTAATTTGTAAAATTTATTTTTGTTTTTTCCATTTTGGCCATGGAACAGATATCCCGTTACGACAGAAATAAATGTTGGGTTTATTTAAAAAGCGATATTTTGAAGTCACGCTTATTATCTCAGTCGCGCTTATTTAGCAAATGTATATAGGATTGTTTTTTTTTCATACATCTTAGAATGTTTTCTTTAAATAAAAAAAATTACAACAAAAGAGCTTTGAAAAATATTGTGATTGAAAGATGGCTATCTTCCTTAACTTCCATGCCTATTCAATGTTTACTATTTTATAAGATAGCATATTCTGTTTAAAGGCCTGTGTACGCTGTATACACAATCGTCAGTGATATATTTAATATTCTGCCGCACAGACAGCGCACATTATGAGCTACGCTTTTTAATAAGAGGTCAATTAGGTTCTATATTTTGATAAATTTTCAATATGTTGTACAGGTATTTTAGATTAATATTTTTCGTATCAACTGTTGATAATTTTCAATTATCTTTGTTTATGATGACAGTAAATCACTGGGAATTAGTGTTTTTAACAGTGTTATTGAAGTAGATACTCAACGTTATAAGTAGTTTTAAATAAAAAAAAGTTTCTAAATTTAATGAAATGTATAAGAATCTCATTAATTAATCTAAAAAATAAAATATTAATATAATAAAGGATAATATAAAGCATTAATTTTTTATTATTTTATCCTTAATAGATTCATAAAAAATGGAAAATTCTTATCATTTGACATGAAGGAAAATAAAGGTTTGTTAATGATACCTGAATGTCCCTGATAGTGGCCTGCAACAACATTCTAGCCTGCTTAGCGAATTAGAATTTCACGAATCATTCCCACTATTTATTCTAAACTCATTAGATATAAGAGGTGCTTAGATATTCATATTTCTAGTATATTAAGCTACGGTGAACAATATATAAATTTAGAAAAATATTTAAATACGCTTGCAAAACAATGGAATATCAGTTAAATAGTAAGAAAGACTTTGTCTGATTACTTAGAAACCTTGACATAAGGTTTAAAACCTTGACCCTTAATCAAATAATAAAACCTTGACATGTTTCGCATAAAAATTAAAAATAATTTTGTGACTAATCTTGATTATAATTGATGCCATTTAGTTCCAAGTGTCGTCGGAACTTCTAATGTTTAATCCTAATTCGAAGAAACATAAAAAAAAATATGGATATCTTGAATTTCAAAGACAATATCATGATAATAATGATATACCGATGATATTTCTGAACTGGAATCCTCCCTTACTTAGAGCAGCAAGAAATATCATATGGTTTCAATTTCTATAAATTTAATTCTATAAATATGTATCCAAAGGTTTTGCATATTTTAAAGAAATCTCAGCTCCCAAACTGGTACCATGAGAATGTGTATGAAATTACATTACCGATTATAGTGCGAAACAGGGCCTGACTAAGGCAAGGGCATACGGGGCAGTTGCTCCGAACCCCACATAAATTGAAGGCCCCCAAATCGAATATAAATTTTATTTTACGTTTCCTTCTTTAATGAATGTTTTTCATTACGAAAGTAGTGAGGCAGGAGAGGGCCCAAAAGAAGTTTTTGCCCCAACTAGGCTAAGTCGGAGCCTGGTGCAAAAACAAATTAAATTCATTGATGGATTGTCTTTTTATGGCACAACGACCAATATTGATC
Organism: Argiope argentata; assembly: GCA_026289955.1. Classification (NCBI taxonomy): domain Eukaryota; kingdom Metazoa; phylum Arthropoda; class Arachnida; order Araneae; family Araneidae; genus Argiope; species Argiope argentata. The sequence continues at coordinate 263,150 of JAOUZG010011076.1, read as the reverse complement.
AAGTTGCACTAAATTATATAAATTATCCATAAAAAAAGTGAAACAATTTTTTTAAAAAATTGCCCTTTTGTTCAGTATTCCTCGAACAGATCGGATTTGAGTGTATCTTAATACAAGCAGAATATCTTTAGTTGTCTTCTAAACATTTATACTTCATTTTTCTGTCATTTTGCTATGACAGAAAAAATCTTGTCTTGAACAAAAATGTTGGATATTATCATCTGTGTTCATGTAAGGTTATTTACTATGTTGAGTGAATCAAAAATAGGTCAATTCTTCTACAATAAAATCAATCAATCTATGAAATTCTTGGGATAATATTCTTGTTTTCATTCCGACAATTTTTATAACTATTACATCACGTTTTGAACTTGAAATGGAACTGGAGATGGTGAGCTCTTATTTTGAGAGAAACTAATATTTTTGTTAGTTCTCTATCGAAAAAAACTTGTTTCTATGTAACCTAAATCTATTTTTTTAAAGCAATAAATTTATGTTGATTGAATAAAAATTTGACACTTCTGTCTATCAAGATAAATGTCAAAATAAGAAAAGGAACAATATTTATACAAAGAATGGGGAATGGTTCAGATTTAGTGAATCCTCCCTATAACTCGTAAATCTTAAGCTTTCATATATATCATTTAACAATCGTAATGAAAGATAAATACTGTATTTTTATGTAACAGTAAAAAGAAATGCCCCCTTTTGTCTGTATTATATCTGAATTATCATTTTTTCTTTTAAACAGAGAGTTCAAAAATGTTTTGAGCTAGGTGGATGCAATTTGATATAAGGTCTCTATGCCAAACTTGCTAATTTCTATCCCATTTCATGCAAATTCTATTTAGAGAAAGACTGTATATGAGAAAATAACTACAAAACGAAAAGAACTAGATGAATAAAATTTGATACTTGACAAGCATCTAAACGTGATAGTTGAAAAACAAAATGCAATTTTTCCGTTAGCTGGACACAAACGAATGTAGAAATTATGTAGAATTCCGCCAAATCTCTTAGGCGATTTTTTCGCTTGCGCCGAGTTAACGAAAAAGTACCAACAAAATTCTTAAAATATGTCAGATTTAATATGATATTGAGTCTGAACGTGTAGCTCTGTCTAATTTTTTTCAATCTGTTAAAAAAAGGCATTGAAGAGAAATTCGGGTGTTATTAATGCCTTGCCAGGCATTTCTAAATGCCAGATATTAATCGCTAAATAAATAACAAAGAATCTCGTGACTGATGCAGTTGAAATGCTCAATTCTTATACATTATTCATAATATTTTATTTTACTTAGAATTAATATTTCTTTTAAATTTATCAACTACATTTTTTATTAATCCATGCTCTTTTCTTCCAAGCCCAATGCCCCTATTTCACCTATCTGGAAATCCACCATTGATTAATTTAACGCATGTAAAAATGGCACGAATGTATAAAGGAAGGCAAGAAAGTGAATCCGATTTTTCTGCTAAAAGCCGAAATTTCAGAAATATTGTCACACCAGTGATGTTTTTTTATAAAATATCTGTTTTGCTAAAATGATTGATAAATTTAAGATGTCGTTCTGTTTAAAGCTACGACAAAATCTGACTTCCTAAGTTTCCAAATTTTGATAAACAAATTAATCAAATTTAAACGGAATTATTGAAACTTAGGTTGTACGTTTTTATATAAATACAATTACAAGCAGACAATATGAGTGAAATTTCACGAGGGAAAATTATTGGTTCATTTGGGTCAGCGAGTGTAATTTGACCGGTAGGTTTCTTAAAAAGAAGCGTAGGTGTTTTGTGTTGAGAACAAATATGTCAAACCATTTTCGAAACCGAGTTGATAAGAAGCAGCCTCACGAATTGGGGTAACTCTTCATTTTCTTCTCGCTGTTTCAACTTAGCTCGATGAGCCGTTAACATTTCCCAGCATCAGACGACATTTGCTTCACAATTTTTGTGGTTGAAATGGTTTTGACATATGTTTGAGGTAAGCAGATGCTTTTTCGCTTATGAAACATATCACTTTTCGTCTGAAAAGTATGTCAGGGTGAAACGACAATTTTTGTTATATTAGCATTGTGTTTAATTTCAAATTCTGCTCTTTCATAATTCATAAATATAGAAAAACAGGTAAAAATTTGAATTTGCCAAAATTTTGTTGAACTTGTTAATAAGCGCAAAAGTTTAAAACTGGAACTTTGCATTTATTTTCTTAGTTATTTTAAAATAATATAACTATTTTTAGATGCTTCTTGGATATTTAAAAAAAGACGATTATAAATCAAAATTGGGTTTCTATTACGCTAAAACTTGTTAACTTTAGTAATTATGCTTTTAACTTTTCTAAAAGAGATTTAATTTTTTATATTATAACGATGTCTTGTATGATTCTGCATATTTTTAATTTTGGCTGTTTTTTCTCTCACAATGCAAGCTGTTATTCGTTTATTGACCGATATGTAAATAATTTCCGTTGTAATTATTTTTTCCTAATTTCGTATACTAATATTTCGTTATCTTTTTCCTTTATTCACTAAATACAGAAATTGATGAGAAAGATCATCCTATTTTCATCAACACATTTAATGCCGTGTCAGCCGGCGTCCTGACACAGGGGTAGCGCGTCTTCCCCGTGATCTGGGCGTCCCGGGTTGGGGAATGGTTACTCTTCTGTGTTTTATCTGTAAGGTGAGTGCCCCCTTAAAAAAGGGGGTTGTGCAAGCAAATGTGGTGAGTGAGTAGCAAAGGTCGTACTCTTGGCCCTATTTGGCGCTACTACAAAACGAGGGACGCTGATTAGACTTAAATTGCTGACTACTTCAGACAACTTGTTCGTGGAAAGTGTCATAAGAAATAACAACACGGCTGTATCATCTATATTTATTGACTCGTGTGGTATTTGGATGTCATCAAAAATTCTCCTTCATCGTAGAATTTGATATTAATCCACACGACGGTGTTTAGTTCATCCTATTGTTTTAATGCTATTCTCATCGTGTATCCCCTTTTATTCACTCCTAATTACTTTCTTCTTAATTACAATTAAGAGATAACAAAGAAGTAAGCGTATTATTACTGGTTATTAAGCTGATCACATGGATGAATCATAGTAGTGAGTATGTTAATCCAAATAAATTTATGTAGAAATACAATTTTACGCTTAGAATAAATTTATACCAAAATTAGAAGTTGTTACAATCAGTGCATAACACAAAATAATGTTTAATAAGGATTAGGTCTTTTTTATAGGTTTTAAATATTTCGCTTTCCATTCATGAAAGCAATTTCAGCGATTGCCGCTTTTGCCTCGATGTTGCCACTGTATAAAGGTTTAACTATATTCAGTTTTCATAGTATAGTAACAATATAACCACGAGACAATAACCCTAAAGCTGCGGTATAGTAAATCTCCAAAATGTCCAACTGGCTGAGCAACAAGTGCTCGAACGACCTTGCGAAACTCGGCATCTGCATTTAATGAATGACCACTTTCCTCTCGCAGAAAATAATATAAGGGAAAGTATCTTTTATTGTGGAAGAGAAAGGCCCATCTGTCAACAATGAAACTTCCAACGCAACAGCCAGGATGCGAAAAAAAGGGGGATGACTCACCGGTCATGGTTGGGAGATCGCGATTTTTTCTTTGCTGTTTTCACCTGTGGCCGGATTTATTCACAGATATAGTAGGATTTTGCTTGTTTAAATCAGAAAACCAGTCTAGTGTGTCAAAAGGGCGAAGGTTATCGTCGAAAAGTCTGGAATATTTTTGTTAGACATGCGCATTTTCGCACTTTTGAACTGAGAACCCGTTGCATGGAATCGGTTATTAAATTGTTTCGTTTTTTTCACGGCTCTTACTGAATTCTATTATATTATATAATTGAACTAATTAGAAAATGTCCACAAAGATGAAATAATTGCAATGTTTTATTCGGGAACCGACTAGCAGAGTGTTGGATTTCATGTCCACTTTTTGGGGAGGAAAAAAATTTAAGTACATGTACTTTCCAGTATAGAATTGAATAAGTTGCACAATAGACCGTTTATACCTTACAAACTTATTTTGGATAAATATAGTGGTAGAATTTTACAATTCCATGCCAAAATATAGCGCAATGTGGCTTTTATAATATTTATTGTGCGTTTATGTCATTTTAAATTTCTCGCTAACGTGGTTCACAGAAAGTATTATAATTTTTAAAAAAGACGAAATTGAGATTTTGACGAATTTTTATTATGTCCTTCTGCTTACCTGAATCAAAGACAACTCGCAATCTTTGAGCCAGATTGATGAAATTTAGTTTATGATCATCGCACAAAAGATTGCAGATTTCTTTAATCTTTGCACTTGCAGATTTCTTTAAATCTAAGCAAAATACATTCATAGAAAGTTTGGAAAGTCTGTCTTTCTGACTGTTCGAATATAAGTCAACAGGATTATTAAAAAACGAAGAGGGATAGGCACATAAAATTCGGAAGACAGATTTCACATAGATTGTCGACACATCGAATTTTGAGTCAACCTAAGCAAATGTTGAATTTCTGTCAGTCTATACTTTAAGAAATTTGTAAACGTGATTTCTCAAATGGAATGACATAAATATCTCTAATTTTAATATCGGTTTTTTTTCCTTAATATAAGTTTATTTTGTGTTAAATTTTAGTGTCATTCGATTCAGAAAGACGTGTCTAAAACTTAAATTCGATTTTACGATATTATTAATAGCAATCCAAGAATTAATTGCTTAAAAATTCGTCTTGGATTCCACTATAGATTCAATAAAAATGCTGCATTTACACAAAAGCTTGATATTTCGTTACAATTGAAACGCAAATTGCATGCAAGAGATAACACCTTCATCAGAGAGTACTCAAAAAAGTTTTAGGGAGATTATTCCTGCTAGTTTATTGTTAATTTTCTATTGAGTATCTTGTTTCAAATTGAAATAAAGAAAATTAATTTTCAAGCAGCAACGATATTGTAGTTAATTCTATAACTAGCTCAAAACCATAAGCCTTTGTACCATTGACATGAAATAATGTTATGGAATATCGGACAATTTCTTGTATAACTAATCTAAATAAATAATAAAAATGGATTAATAAAATAAATTTAAGATTGTAAAAACCTTTATGAGTGTTCTGCTTTCGTCAGTGCAGCCATTAAATGCACTAACTGTTATGCAGCAAATGGACCACAGATAATATAAACGCTATGTTTAATGAAGCTATGAATTTTTTTTTCATATTTGGAGACATTTGAAATAAAAAAACTAATGAACGCAATGAAAGTCAATTTCGTATGCAGATTGTGTGGAAGGTAAAGCGTGATGAACATTCACAAAAGTAATTATACTTTAGAATTGCCGATGCAGTACTCTTTACACAGAATTAAACAACGCATTAAAACGTAGTCCTCGTAGAAGTTACAATTTATCGGTTTATTCCACAAGTTTAATATTATAAAAATCTAATATTCCGATAATGTAACACATAAAATATGCGCAGCAAAACAGGGAGTACTCTGCTTTAATAGCTAGTATCACTAACAACAAAGAGCAATTTGTGACAGCATGCAACTATCACGTATCATAAAAAATTGAAAATAGAACCAGCTGATTTTTACAGATGATCTACATCAATGTGATGTTTTGACAAGCAAAATTTTCATAATAAAGAGATTCATTATTTTTATTTGACAGAATAAATGCATTTACGTTTGTAATATTTTTAATCGGCAGTTTTTCCGTTTGTGTGTTTATATAGTCATTTCAATTAGAAATTTAAAAAATCGATGTTATTTTCTTTCCAAATATTAGTACTGATAATTAATTATGCATCTCCAATATCTAATTTGTACTATTTCCTAAATCATCTACACAGGAAATTAAATCTGCAAAATATTCTGGAAATTCTGACCTTATTCCAAGGTCTTTACAAATAATATTCTAAAAATATGCTGATCTGACCTATCAAAATATTCTTTAATATCAAGAACATTTTATAAAATATTTTTTCATTGCTTATGATTTAAGGAATTTCAGATTTTACATCCTATATGCAATAAAACTAGATAAAATTGAGAAGCTGTGTATTTTGGAATGATCGATAGAGAAAGAGTTAATTTTTTTTCCTTTTTGGTATACAGGAGGAATTTTTCGATAAAAGTTCGGAAATAATTATATTTTAAATATTTGAATAAAAAGAAGATTGGAAAATTTCAAGAAAACCAAAATATGCCAGTTAAGTGGCGAAAGAATTTTAAAAAAAAACTGGAAAAAGCTTTTATTTTGGTGAAAAAGTGGCATAAAGGAACACTCTTCAAGTTTAGGGGGTCTATCAAATAATTTTCTTATAATTTTGCAGATCGTTTGAGAAAATGTATTATATAGTTCCTGAACTACAAAAAATTAGCTGTGTTTCTATGCGTTTTTAAAATATTGCGGTTCAATTAATTAATATGAAAATTTCAATTTTTTTCACACTGCGAAGCATTAACCCCCTCTCATTCGATGACATGTGACACGCGCATCGAATTACTGAATTTTTACAACTAAGCCAAAGAATTAAGTATTTAAATACTCAAAAGTAAATTCGAAACGCTTTAATATCCCATAGATCAATATATGAAAAAATCAAATTAACAATAAATGACCAATATAGGATGTGTTGTCTAGTTACAAAGTTAAATTCATATGTCAATTGATTAAAACAAATATCAAATATTTCCAAATGAACGGATTAATTATTCTATTGTTCAGGAAGGCTCTAGAATATATTGAAATATTATTATATAGAATTTGAACAAAAAAATACATGAGATTTATTTATAAAGTTTTTGGTAAAAAAAAATGTTTCAAAGATTAGATTTGAGAAAACAGCTTGTCAAGATTCAAAACAGCATTAAAACATATGTCAATGCAAAATAAAACTGTGCAACTTTCCAAAAATTGACTTGGAAACAAAATTGATTTTATAAAGAGGCCTATTCAAACATTTAAAATTTTTAATAAAAAATTAATAATTTTGCAAAAAAAAATCGATTTTTCAGTGTAGTTTACCTACCTAAAAACAAAGCTTTAAATTCAAATTAACTTGTAGATTAAGACGGGTTTTCTTTCAAAACGATTAAAGATTTAGAAATTCCTTTTGATTAATGCATTATTAAATTCTTTCTTATAATTGCTTACGACTTGTTCGTTGGTATTATAAAAATGATAAATGCATGCTTGCTTCTCGTTTAAGAAATTCCCGAGTCACTGAGTGCGTATATCCAAGATGCATCGAGAGGACTTACAATGAGCCATAAATAATTGAGAAATACAAAAGTGAATTTTCCCGTGTCAAGGGAGATGTTTTGACTTTTCGCGGAAAATAGACTAAACAGCAGACCTTAAACGTAAGAGATAAATGCAATCCACTCGATTTTCGCATTCTTTATCGAAAACACCTGCACGCACTTGCGTTTATAAGAGTTGTTTTCGAAGAAAACGAACGTTTTTTTCTCTCTTGATGCTGCATTGTTGTGGACAAATCAGTTCGCATCATTATCATCACAAATACTGTTAACTTTGTTTTTCATGTTTTTATTACATTCATGCGCTTTTATATGGGTCATTAAATCTTTAATTGCGGTTTTTATTAGCAAAATAGTTCTATTATACATTCTTTTATAATCTTTACATATCCATATTTCGAAAAAAATCTTTTTTTCCTATTTAATTTTATTAGGATTGATTTCTTGCTGAAATAATTGCAATTTCTGCGATAAATCTTCTTTACATATATTAAATTTTCTAGAGCTAAAATAATTACGTTTCTTGTGCTTGGAAAGTGATTAGAATATTTTGCTGAACATTTTTCTGTTAGCACAATAGATTTTACGATATAAATTCCAGTATTATTTGATATTTTGAATGCTGAACAATATCGTTAAGTTATTGTAGCAATATTGTCCGCTTATCTTGTACACATAAGACTCGTAAAAGAATATTAACTTGCTTTTCAAACATGTTTAATTTTGGAGCTGCATTGAATATTTAGTAAAACATTATGGCAGTCATTGCTGTAATTTGTATATAAATATTTTTACGAATTTTTGAAACAAACTTAATTTAAATAACAAGAAAAATGAAATTTGCTTGCATGAGTTTAACAAAAATTGCAATGAATGTTTCAATTTTTATTTTTTTGTGTACTTTGTATAGAGAAAGTGTTGCAAACGTAAAAATTTTTTGAATTCGAGATTTTGGCGAATTTCCATGATTTAGTCTGAAAAACACATTTCTGAAAAATGTCTATATGTTTGTCTCAAACAGGGATAACTTAAAATAAAATGTGCTTCTACAGTAAATTGCCGTGAAACAACTGAGAATATAAAAGAAATAAAGTGAGGCTAGAGCACTACATCGAGCAACAAGCAATGAAAATGTCAGTCGTCGCGAGTGGCTTATTTGGTGATGTATTGTTTCTTTTAGATAGGTTTATAAATATGATGGAAAGAGTAGGTGTAAGGCTAATAAAACAATAAAATTTAAATGCCCCAATTCCATTTTTAAAGAACCATCGTAGAGAATCAGTTATGCAATAAATAAATTATTGATAGTATAAAATAAAGTGCTGGAACAAGGAATTTTATTAGCTCTTAAAAATTATTTTATGAGAACGTGGTTTGTAATTTTAGGAAATTATGCAAAAACCTTTCTTAAAATTGAATAAATGTTTGATTTTTGCTTATTCCAGTTTTATAATTAGGGAAATGCTCGATTTTTGTCGCTAATTGTTATTTACTAAGTTATCCTCTTATTTCAGATCCAAAGACAGAGAAAGATGAACGGCTTTTTGCAACTAGTTGTGAGGATGGTACTATTGGCTGGGATAGTTCTTGCAGATCCCCCTCGGATGATGACGGCTGTATCCAACCACCCTCTCTTTTCTCCTCTTGCACCTCCCACAGTCCTGAAACAGGGGTGTCCTCGCAGAGAAGACATCCACCCCTGTGAATGCCTGGAAATACCCAAGCCTGAATCGGCCAGTGGGGAGGCCGGGATAGAAACGGTGGCATTCTGCAAGACCATCCGCAACACCCAAGTCTTGCAGAATGCCATGAAGGGCATGCAGGGGCACATTATCGACTTCATGGTCCTGGACAGTTGCAAGCTCCCGCCCTTCCCCAATGGCCTCTTCTTCAACGTCGGCATCAAGTGGATGGAGATCCTCAACTCGACAGTGCAGCTCAAACAGAATTTCTTCGAATGTGCAAGCAACTGTTGGTGAAGTGTGAACCGATAATGGGTTATCAGAGAATTGAATTAACAGCACCTTAATTTATTGTTCAAGTTTTTGTTGGGACGTTTAGTTCGCTCGTCGACAAGACGTTATGACCTTATCTCTCAGTATGTTATATCCTCCATTTACTTTGAAGGACTTGTTCATATTACACTCATCACCCACCCCAAAGGAATATGGGCACAAGAAATGTGCCAATAATAAAATATTCATTTAGAGGATCATTCTAGATTTTGCCCAGTGTTTATTCGAAATATTCTGTTTCAAGGTCCAATTAAGATTGAACAGACGACCAGTAAACAGGAATTGGTTTGATCACAAAATGTACCATAATTGATGATTAATGACGAATTTTGTCTCTATTTAAAGACAAACTGATGTCTTTTTTTTACCAAATGACCAAACTGTATTGTTTCTTCCACTTTTGACATTTTGGAAATATTTGTGTGTTGAAATAATAATTTAGGTTATTAGAATGTGTTTTTACACTGTATCCGAGTGCACTTTGGTTGCCAGAAGGATAAATCAAAATATGGATAAATTTAAAATTCTTGCAGCAAGTGAAAAAAAATGCACATCAATTAGAATGCTTTTATTTGTTGAAGAATGTTATAAAAATGTTAAAATGAATAGGATTGTGCCATTTATGTTTCAACGTTTTTAACTCTCCTATTGTGTTGCACTTATTCCACTAAGCCAAAAAAATAAAATGGAAAATTTATTCTGGAATATATTTAGACTAAATATTTCATTCTAGTTTTTTTTCATACAAATTTTTGCTCTGTAAATGAATTACTGTATCGTTTGTTAAATATATATATATATACTTCCACTTATCAAATATTTTTATCTATATATTTAGAATTTGAACTAGATACTGCATTCGTAACATTTATTCCAAAAATTAAGAATCAGTGTTGAATTGTCAAGCCTATCATTGTTTCTTGAGGGTCTTAAAATTTGTATAAAATAAACTTTTGGTACAAGTAACAAATTAATTTTTTTATTGTGATGTGTGTTTTTCAATGTTAAAAATAATTAAAGATGAAAAATCATTTACATAGTATAATATATCAGAACGTATTTTGGAAGAGAAGCAATTTTAAATAATTTCATAAAATACTATGAAAACTTTTACTTTTATTTCATTTTATAGTGAATTTGTTGCACAAATCGATTGATTATAACATATTATAAAAAAGAATGCTTTAAATGAGAATTTTTGCAGTACTTAAGTAGCATATTTAAAATGCTTTATTGAAAATCAAACAAACTCGATTTTTGTTGATGAGTTTTTAATTTTATGATTGTAAAAACCAGCGGGTGTAATATATTATATATGTTTTAATGGAAATAATTATTTTTATGTTGTTATTTTGTTCCAAGATAATATTTAAATGTTTTAAACTTCTTTTTTCACTTTTTAAAAATCAGATTTCATATCGATCACAACAAATTACTGTAACCGTAATCATTTGTATGCATGCACTAGCAATTCAATTTTTTAATATCGCATATTAATCACTGTCAGCACATTTAGAGTCACATTTGAGACGAAATGCGAAGTTTGAAGGCATTTATTTCATGTTTTTATAACTCCTGTTGATGTATGTAGAAGTTATACCGAGTTGCATTGTTGTGATATCGATTTTTGTTGATTGTAAATAAAGAAAAGAAATTGAATGATTGGTTGTTTTATTCATCAATTTTGATGCACTTGAAAAATTTCTATATTTTGAAGCTAAAAAAAGTAACACCTGAATATGAACTGAAGACTACGAAATATCAAAACTATTCCAACATTTTTGATCAAATTTGCCATCTATTTTATACTATAATACATGTGAACAAATATATGGTTACCATTTAAGCTTCTTAAAATTCTAAACATTGCGACATATTTTTATATGAATCATGCAAATAAACTGCCAAATGATAATTGTCAAAAAATTCGATCACAAGTTTTTCACTTAGCTCCAAATTTCATGTTTTCTCTGAATTCAAAAAAATACATTTCTATAATTGTGTTATTGTTGTTAAAAATGGCACTTACCATGGACAAGCGCGCTGACGGCCATCAAAGATTTTCAGCCGAAATGAGCTTCTTTGTTTTTGAAGTAGCGCCTACAAGGGCAAAGTGTACGACTTAAATAGTGTCAACACATTCACTTGCACAGCCATATTTTTCAAAGGGAGGGGGGGGCACAATCCCACGCCTCACGGATAGAATACATAAGAACAACCATGTTCGAACCGGGACGCCAAAACACGGGGAAGATTCTCTACCCCTATGCCAAGACGCTGGCTCTAGAATTTGATTTGCCTATGAACGTGATTACACAAAACTGCCCTTGGTTATACGATTGAAATTTGGTATATGAACTTAACATGAGCTTTGAATAGGTCTATTAAATTTTGAATAAAACCGAATCTGAGAAGTCTTCGTTCGGCAACTATAAAACATTAAGTAGATAAAATAGTATCGAAAAATTAGAAGCGTATTAAAATTGAAACCAAATCAGTCTAAAGATTGAACGTCAGTCGATTTGTTCTTTCACGAGCATATAGGCTTAATGATTCTGAAATGTAATGAATTAAATATTTTAAATTTGATATGTGATCTAATGAATACAATTATACTTCTAAATCAAATTTTGGTTTCAATTGTTCATAAACACACCCAAAACCCACGCTCGATTTTCGGTTTCGTGTAATAATTCTATGCCTGGAAACAATCTCCAATATATATATATATATATATATATATATA
>JAOUZG010011076.1:198358-242546 GCA_026289955.1 Argiope argentata | reverse complement strand
CGCACACACACACACACACCTTTATTATTAGTAGAGATATCTATTTTCCAAGAATCTACTGACTATAGCTAACACGTAAAATGACTTTATAAATACACAATATTAAATGCATCCTATCCTTCAATAACCACTCCTATTAAACGGTCTCCATCCATTTCCTTGTAAACAATCGAGAACGGTTCACAAATCACGTTATTTTAGTGGCCGTTGTCCTTTATTTGTTTCGTATCTGAAAGAACAAAAGAGGAAACCCACTCGAGCGGGAAATGTCTTGAACGTGAAATGCAATTCAATTTTTCATTGCCAAGGAAGTTTGGTTTGAATGGAGGAAAATGTGTATTGATTTGGTCTCTTCGGAATCTTTTGTCGCAAGTTCCTGTGTATTCTTAATTGAATTTCCCCAAATCATGACAAATATCAAACCACAGGGTTGGTAAATTTTCGAAGTGAGCATTTTGTCTTGTGGTTTCGATAATGATCGTCCAAGTGCTATTTCGCAAATAATATTAACAGGAGTATTCTGTTATTAAATGCTTGTGGGATCAATGCACTGATTGTGATAGAGTAAAGAATAATCATTTATTAAAGTGGAAATAGGATGGAAACAAAATTCTTTGAATATTTTTATTAAGGTCATTGTTTTAATAAAAATATACTTTCTGCTGATTTAAAAACAAATAAAAGAAATCTATGAAAGGCATTGCGTACTTTTAAGAAAATATTAAAAAAAATTCCGTCTAAAACGAATGTAATAAAATCTTTTTTCAATTCTTACTATTATCTCACACTCTCCCTATAGATATATCTTGTTCAAATTTTCAGTCGTTAATAAAATGCTTTTTAATCAACCAATAAAATTCAAATAAATTTTTTAAAAGTTGTAGCAGATGACATTTGATGGCTACACAGTCTTTTCAAATATCCATTCACTAATTTTTTATTAATCAAAAACTAACTTTCTCCTCGAAAATTTTCATTTCCCCGCCGCCAAATAAGTAACGAATTCAGTATTATTGTCCACACACTAATGAGGTTAGGCTTAACATGTTTTTGGCGGATTATTTTAAACGATTCTGTTTATATTCATAATGTTTGATGCACTTAAAATTAAACATCGTTAATTAATCGATTATTTCGATTCATTTTGAAGTTTGAAGTTTTTAAAGAAAATTAGAATTTTCTAATCTTTTTGCGTTATTTCCAACTGATGCAGAAAATTCACTCATTTTGCGTTGTCACAATTGGTTTTGAATCCTCAATTTTCCGTTTAATTTTCAACGCCAGTATAATTCTTTGATCAATTATTTACAGCAATTGTCAGGCCGGAACAGGCTTGTTGGTATGGCGTTGGATTCGCATCCCTTGAGCTGCGAGTTCGGGAACCATATATAGAATGGAAGTTGCCAGGAAATTTGCTTTCTATTTTGCCCATAAAACACTATGATTCTGTCATAAATATATACATATTTATATTAATTGTAATTATTTAATAAAAATAGAATTTTTCTTTGTTAACCTAAGTACGAATAGATTTTTTAATAAATTGTTTTTTTATATTATTTGCTTATGGAATTATTTCATTAATATACTTACGAGTAAAATTATATGAATTTCTACTTGTAGTATGTATTGCTTTATTGGTCATAATATATTTTTTGTCAGTACATTGATCACTGATGATACATTATGTCAATACATTGATCATTTCATATCTTTTGTTTTTCATTTATTATTCCACCTCTGTGTGGGAGTTCGATTTAACCCATACTCTATGGATGAATACTAAATGAAGGACAAAATATATCAACTGCTGAGTTGAAGGGCTTCGTCTGTGGTAGTAATCTCTGGGGACTTAATACTTTTTGCGCTATATGAAATCTGTCAAGGGTATATTAATACATTATGATATAGCACACAATCCACTTATCTTTACTTTGCAAACTAAAACGTATCCTTGCATTTTTTTTGTATTCAATATATATTGTTTATTCCCAAATATTATGGTATTAAAATACCAAAATTACCAAATTTCATTCGTCTAGACGCATAAATTTCGAATTATTCTTTTAGCTGACAGACAAACATGCAAAATTTCAAGAAGTTTTTTATGAAAGAGAAGTCTGAAAAGTGAGTATTGGTAAAAATCGCGAGATGGAATATTTTACGACAATGAATATTTCCTTTTGCGTTATTTGCATCCAAAAAAAAAAAAAAGATTACTCATTCAACAAGCATTTTGAGTTTTTTCTATGCTATCTTCTTTATAACGGTATAAACGTCGCAGAAGATCATTTCGGGCATCAGGTCTTCATGTAAGAGAAATCATCAACTGGTCTCGGTCTGTTGCACCTTGAACTTGGGCACGGGCTATCTTTTACTACCCCCTTCCCCTATCTTTTTGTTTGAAAAGGAAGAAAGGCATGATGTCATTCTGAGTCAGAGGATATCATTCAAAAGAGATATTAAGAAAAAAAAACTGAAGGACTGTGAAGATGGTGTGCAACTCTTGAAAGAAGAGTAATTTGTTTAATCATCGCCAACGAGCCATTTGACGTTCAGTGAGTAATCTTAACACATGAATTTTTCACACTAAATATGGAGATATTTGTACATAGGCCATAGACGATTAATTTGTTTATAATTTTAAAACAAATATTATTTTTTAAATGTTAATTTTAGTGTATTTACTTGAACATTTTTAGTATTATTCAAATTATATTATTACTTGATGTGCACTAAAAACAAACTTCATATGAAAAAATAAGTTCCCCCCCCAAAAAATAGATATTTTATTGTTTTGTTGAATTATCACGCTGTTATGGAAACGAGAAGATAAAACTTCTCCATTAAATGTTTTTAGACAAAATTAGATATTTTTATTTTATTTTTTGGAATTCATATTCAAAACACCAAATTTCAAAACCAAACCAGAGAAACCAAATTTCATTCATCTGGATCTTTCTGGATTGCCTCACTTTTGGAAAGACAAACCGTCAAAAGTAATGAAATTTGTTTTTCAGATTCAAGGGAAATCGAAAACGTGTAAAATCTACAAAATCTCGCGATATATATATTTTAGTAATTATAACATAAAATATTATTCTTGTAGACTTTTTATATTATAAAGTAAACAATTTTGTTTGGAATTTGTAATGATGCCAGTGCACTAAATTCCGTAGTAAGGAAAAAAGTTTAACGGATAGCTTTGCTAGATACTGAACGGATGCCGGAATTAGTAACCTTCGGCCTTGGCGACCATTTAGAGATAAAATCGAAAATACCAGAAATTATGAAAGTCTTGGCGAAAGGTCCATTAGATCACGAATTTCGATGATTTCTTATTTTCTTTGCTTTTTCATGAAAAATATAAAACGGCTGAAAATCCAACTGAAATAAGACAGTATGGAGTTAGATAATGTGCTGTATGTTGTGCAATCAGTCTATTTTGTATTCAGCATAGCATTAGTAAGGAGTCAGCAATCGTTGAGCTCAGTCGAGTCGAGGGTGAAGAATAGCTGACGTTCAAGAGGTATGAATAGTTGTCTGAAATCTCTCTTCTTTAAGTACATTGTGTGGTTAAGATTGTTTACTAGCCGATTTCCTACTCGTGTACTACCGTTTATTTTAAGTGCTGCTCATATGTAAGCTTTGGCTGTATTTGTGTCATCATGAAAAATAAAGCACCATTCTTTGTAATTTAATCTGTCGGATTGTTTAGCCATACATTTACTACACATATCTTGTTGATTTTTCAAGTTCGAAATTTTGAATTTTCCGTAGAAATGCTGTTGAGCCACATATAAAAAATATGGACAATTATGATTCAATTATTGTTCTCATTTTCTGCTTTCTCGTATAAAAACTACAAGATTTGTTTTTTCAAAGATAAAATATTATATTCGAATCAGGGATTGTGTAAAATCTGTTGACATCTTTAACATCTATTGACAACGTTTCAGATTTCTCCGAAACGAAGAAACATATTTTGGGAAATATGTTTGTTTATTTGTGAACTAAATGACTCAAAAACGATTTGAGATAAATTGGATAAATTTTCTATGCTTTCTTCACATGAAAGTAGTAGATTATGCCGAATTTTGAATGGAAATTCCTTCATAAAGACTTTGCCTGTCTAGGCGAGCATAAATGAGCACGATATCTACAAAATGGGAAGTGCTGGATGGATGATATTTGGCTCACAGTTTTGCATCTAAAGTGTAGGTCCATATGAAATTTCAAACCAAATTTGCATATAAGTTGACATCCTTCCAAACGCGAAAACTTAAAACGAAGAGGCTTAGACAAATGACATCTGTTATTTGATTTGCTTATTAAAATTGTGGTTCGTTATCATTTTTGGTTGATAAAAAGCTATCAAAAATGTAAGTTCTTTGTTATACAAAATTCTCAAAACCACAAAACGTTTAACACTATGGACGCAAGCTGGTTCAAGGTTCACAATTCTCATATGCCGGGATTTTAATAATACCTGTATTTCAGAGTATGCAAGAAATTTCGAGAAGTCCATTCCCGCCGGTTCGATTTAAAAACTCTAAATTTTCTCTTTCCAGAACGGAAACAACCGATTTTTGTTCCTTTTTAAATATGCTAAATATCCAGTCAGAATAATAAATAGCTTAATATATTCACTAGTTCAGTAAACTAGCATTTATCCTTTTTATTTTCCATTATTCTTTTGTGTAACTAGTTAATTTATGATTCCATGACATACTCAGTTGCGTGACCAGTTAAACAACAAGTTTCTACCGATTTGTTTCTTCGTTTCTTAGAATTTCAATTCAGATACGACTGACTCAGTTGTTACCTTAGAGCAATAAATATTACATTGTGTCAAGATGGTATGGATTAGGGCCAAAGGTTAAAAAAATCATGCCTACAAGTTAACTTTAACAGTAAATAAATAAAAAGAGATAGACGCTACGAAGAAAGAGGGACTTCTTTTATATCTACTTCATTAATTTTGATTTTTTATTTCACGGTAATAATGTTTTAAAATATGCGGTGAATGTTTTGAAATTTTTTACAAAAATTTAATTGTTTTATTTCCTATTTAATATGCTTGCATTTCGCTAATTTCTTTTTTCTTAGAAAAGATGAAATTTTTAATCAATATTTCATCATTTTCTTGTGAATTAGAGTAATGGAATATTGTGCAACTGTGTAATCCTGACTACAATTCAATATTTTACCAGAATAATCAACCAATAATTAAGTTCTTAATTAAACTTTGTTTTTTTTTAAAAAAAACCATTATATAGTTGAATTTGAGATAAAAATTAATCATGAGTTCCCAAATTAAATTTATAGTGAGTATTCCAATATTATTAAAAATTTAATAGTAAAAATTCATTATTATAAGGAATTTATTCTTCTAAAATAATTAAGAAAACTAGTACTCCAACCCTAAACACTTGTTTGATTCATCAATTTTATTTGACTCCCCCCACTATTTACAGAAATAGAGAAACTAATTCACAACATACTATGAGCAAACTTCATGTTAGAATTCTCTGGGGACTCTACTTATTTAAATTCCTCAATCCTATCCAAATGGATGGATTAATAATTAGCCATTAAGCGGATAAAGCCGGACCTAGCATAATCGATTAGTTTGGCATCAGTTAATGATGTAATATTTGTTGAAGTCAGCCAGAGAGTTTGACAAGCGTGCACAGATTTTATTCAAATAGTTATAAGTGAATAATTATGTGAATTTTATCAGTGAAGAATCATAAACGAAGTGGAATTACGTGAAAAGACTTAAGACTGATTAAAATCTCATTTTGAATTTTATTCCTCAAGCGTGTTACACTCAAAAGCCAGATTTTACATCCATATCATAAAAAGTTAGGCTTTAGAGAATATATAATGAAGATTTAGGTCGTTAAAGTATTTGCGTTAGATAAAAAAATATGAATTTTGGTAAAAGAGGAAATAAATGATAATACTCTCGAATTATCTCTACATTATTCAATGATTCTAATTTATTTATTATGTGAAACTCAGATATGATATTATCTTGAATCGAATCTCCTTTTAATGGCCTTTCTTTAAATTAAAACGAAGCAAAAAATCGTATTAAATTTATATATATGATAAAATATGTGATAAAGCATATTTAAGCATAACCATTTTTATTTAAGTTTGTATTTAAATTAATTTAAACATCCAGAATATCGTGTATAACCAAATGTTATCTTAAAGAAGTAAAGTCTATCATCAATAAGTCTTATTTATTCCATTATTTTTTATATATATATACGAAAAAAAAGGATTCAAATAGTAAAAACATTCGATCTCGGGAATTTTATAAATAATCGCGCTTCGAAATTCACTGAGTCAGAAAAATGCCTTTTGTTGGAGTTATGTTTATGTGAATTTGAACTCATTTCTTTCAAAATGTTTTTTATTGGATGATAGTTTAATTTTGAGTTGGTGCTTATTCTATACATTTAATTTTGTTAATTTAGATGAAATCGTTTCAGAGTTATTCTATTCACAGACATATATAATTCCAAAAGGTATCAGACGATCAAAAATATAGTAATTCGTCAATATCTAAATAAATGCAATAAATTTTCCTTGCACACTTCACATACAAAAGGTGTTAGAATGAAAAAGAACGAAAAGACACTATGAGTATAAATGAAGACTTTATTTAATGCATACACTGTAGATCTGAGCCCAACGATAATTGATTAACTGCCGAAACATTTCTAATTGCCAGAATTCCTGTAGCCGTGGGGAGAATCTCAATCCTTCACAGTGCCTTTGAGTTCGCTGTTCAAGGTTTGTTACTTGTTGAATTTCTCGAGAACAGAAGAACCATTTCCTCCTATGTGTACTATGATTCTCTGATTTGAAGAGTTTCCCTTTAAGAAATGTTTATTAATGCAGGAAAATCTCAGGGTGGTATGTCCAGGCTGTAAGGCGGATGGTCGAGATGCTCCCACTTGAACCAGTCCCACGTGTGTGACCCTGAAGATATGTAGGCACCCGTTACCATGGAGAGAATCGCATCTTCCGCGAGTACTCCCCGTTTTTTTTTTTTTTTTTTTTTTTTCTAGATGAACCTGCGCAGTCTTCGCATTGTTTCACAGTACACCTCGGAGTTAATGACTCTTCTGTGGTTGACGAACAAGTAACGAATGACAAACTTAAGAACGTTATGAAGGATCGGGTCTCATCATGGCCACAGAAATTCTGAGAAAAATTAATCCTTCGGCCAGTTAATCAATGGGATCGTTGCGCTCAGGTCTGTGGTGTACACTTTAAATTAAGTTTTCATTTATATATACAATGTGATTTTGTACCTTTGCATTTGAACACCAATTGTACGAGAAAGTAAAACGCAATGAAGCAATAAAATCTTTGATGAATTAACCATCATTTTTAATTACTGACTTCAAATTAAAGCATTTAATTAATATTATATATTAAATCAGACTAATATTATATATCTAAATTCAGACTAATATAACATTAAAAATTATTTGCAGGTAATATCAAGCAGGATGTATTCTGGAAGCCTAATAAATGACAAGTTGAATAAATAAGCAGTTTAATAAATAATTAATAAGTTGTTTGATAAATAATTAATGTTCTAATATATTATAAATAATTAATTTTCCTTTCTTTATACATTTAATATTAAGTTTCTGTAATTTATTTAACATTTATTTCAATAATTAAATATTAAAATAAATTGTAATTTTGTAATTCAGTGAATTTTATAAATTATTCTATTTGCAACTAATCCAGTCAGCTAGCTAGATCTTCCAGCCTCTAGGTAACTGCCTAGTTTGCCTGGTCAGAAATCCACCGCTGATCCTTGTATTGATCGTGCTGACCAGAATGAGGACCTCTAGGCGCCGGGAATCCAAAATTCAGATTTTACCTTCTCTAATGCTCTAATACGGATTACGAACATTCCCTCCTCCGTGCTCACGGTGTCGCTGCAATTCCAGTTATCTTCCACTCCGTGTGGGGTCCGTATCTCCCGCTAAGTAAACGACGTTGTGGGGCTTCACCTAAAAGGCGATTAGGGCGCAACTTTATAATGGATTGTACAACATTCAAGCCCGATAACAGCTGGAGTGGCAAAAAAAGATTTATAGAAGCACTGTAAATTATGTCGGCAAACAGAAGTCTCAAATGACGTAATAAAGTCGTCAGAGACCACTTTTAAGTGATTCTGCTTTGCTTGTTGGGTAATTGACGTCTTTTTATGTTTTTAAGCCTAGAGGAATTTTTCAGTCAAAAACATTAAGGCCTTTGGAAGAATTTGCGACTGAATGAATAAGACGTTCAAATAATAAATAATTGCAATATTTATTGTTTGCATACTATTTTGCCATTTTTACACACTGTATACTGTACCCATTTGTATACTATTAGTTTACAAATATTAAATTGTATACTTTGTATACCGTTTGTGTACTATTACACAATTTTTCAATTTGTACTTTCGTATATAGGAAAGTAAAAAGTAAAGAATCAATAAAATTAATTATCATTATTAACTAGTGACTAAATCATTGTAATTAAATCGTAATAACATCGCAAATAAATTTAATTTCAATCAAATAAAACATTAAAGATTATTACTTTACAGCATGTTTCAAGCGTAATGTAACATGACTAGTTTGATGATAAATTAATAATTGCCTTCTATAATTGACATGCTTCATATTTTCATGTGTCCTAAAAATGCTCCTGCCAACTTGGGAGGGAAAAATGATTCTTTTGATTATATAAACCCGAAATCAGTATTTATGCAATCAAATGAAGTTGAAACCAGATTCAAATTATCATGGAATTAGGCTTATTTAAGAGAAAGAATTGGATCATAGCAATAAAATAAATAAATAAAAATAAGGCGTGATAGTTCAGAAACCACGCCCTTTTGCACTTTTGCTTGACTCACTGTCCCCCTTTATACTGATTTAAAAAAGTGAAAAAAAGCAATACTGAATAGAGTTTACATTACAGCTTAAAAGCCTGTAAATTAAACAAGTAGAAGTTAATAAAGAGCTGCCATCAACATATAAACGCCATTTTATTTTCATGCAGTAAATAAATCTGAGCCGTACACTCTAATCAGAGAAGGAATTTTAATCTTTCCTCTTGACACAGTGCGTTTAAAATAGCATGTAACGTTTGGTGGTAATTAGAATAATGCGTCGTAATGCTCTTAATTTAAATTGCAAATGTATTTGGAAAGGTTTAAGATTGTCTCAAATGTCACCAATGATGATGTCATCAGTTGCAGAAAATGCGGACCACACCGATGACACCATCAATAGGCATGACATCATCTTGTCAACTAACATTCTTCATGCCCTTAAATAGAATAAAAGTTTGGAATGTAACTTATGATGCCATTTTTCTTGTTACATTGCAGTTTCAGGTAATTAAATATAAAAATACTTTCTGATCATGCATTCCCTAAATATCTTTCAATGTAAACATACTCTCGAGTAGACGAATCTGGGATAGTTAAAATTGAAATGTCAGTAATAATCTTTTTTACTTCTAGAATACAACATAAACAAAAAGAAAGGATCGAAGTTGTCGAATAATTCCAACTCTTGATTTTAACGAATTTTCATTTTTCAGATTTCTTATAAATCATAACTGTTTTTTTTTAAAACTAATTCTAACTAGACCTATGAAAATATGAAAAATAAATTTAGTACCAATATCGCTGCGATGATCGATGCCTGTGATTCAGACTACTGTTTGGTAAGGTTCTAACATATTTGCTCTCTTTTAATTGTAGTAGAAAAGAAAGTAACTAAATATATAATATGTATGAATCACAGGTGATTCACATGCTGGCAATGTGTTACAAAAAGGAGATATAAGCAAAATATACGCTTGTTCTACTCGCATCAAATTTTACATTGGCTGAGAAATTGAACGATTACAATAATATGAAGGATACTGCATTCAACGTCTTCAATTTAACTGAAAATTGAGCTTTTATGACGTTACAGACACTGTAGACAATTAAGAATGCTAAAATTAGTGAATATAGTTGTTTTGATAGATACACTGCTCACAAAGTCCATATCATAACTTAATTATTGACGTCATGATGCGTCACGTCATGATATGTAAATTTATCTTAAAAGTTATTGGTTGTGAAATATTTCACACGTTTTTCTTATAATGAGGATTTTTCAACATAATTCCACGCAAGTACTATGGTAATTCATTAAAAACAAAGGAAAAAACATTTTATTCACGTAAAAAAGTTTCTACAATAGAACAGGGATTAATTTTGTTCTTTAATTATATAAACAAACTATAAAAGCTATACTGAAACTTATAAATTTCTATCCTAGAGTTGAACAGCATTTGCTCAATTTTCGTATGTTAGCTTGCTTTCTATTTCAGAGCTGATATCAGCTTCTATATCAGAGTACATACTCCTAAAGAAACTGAATTTACCATCATTAGAACTTATTTTTCTTTTCGAAATAATCTGAAATCGGTTAATTGGTTTTGAAAAAGTTTTGAGTTACGATGAAGCTTTATTATAACTTGAGACTTTTGTCTTGAGCCTTCTCTTTATTAATAGTGGAAAAATTTTAGGACAAAACAATGCTATTCAATTATTTAGATCAAGTTTATAATGGCATATGATTTTCACAATTTTTTTGCTACATAAAATAGTAGGAATATTTTTTTAATAGAATTGTGACAAAGTTTTCATATCAGATATCTGATGCGCCCTGATGTCCTTTAGGAGTAGATATACGATTAATTTTTTGCAATGAAGTTTTTTCGTGATATTTATATAAATGGGTGCCTTCCGCCTTTCACTTATGTATATTCTTATATGATTACAATTTAATCAAAATTTTGGTATTCTAACCTTAAATACTAAATCAGAATTATAGTGGTGGAAAATTTAACTGAATCATTCGAAAATTTGACAACACAAATTTATATAATAATGTCAGATAAAAAAATCAATAATATATTATTTTTTTATTATTAAATTAATATAAAAATGTAAAACAGAAGCAATTAAGAATTGTTTATTTTTATAAATAGCTTTGATTGAACGGTGTTATATTTTTGGATGATCTATTGTTACACCAAACTCTTGCAAACGCCACATAGGGAATTGATTAAAATGTATGCTATTAATCATAGGTACTTTTACGAATTTGTGATATGTCTTCCCTTCACAATGAGTTTCTTGGGAAGGGGGAGAGATTTACAGATAACTCTAACAGATGCTAAATGGATGCTTAGTCAATACCCTCAAGCGTTGGTGACAAAAATAAAGGATTCCGTATAATTAAGGATCCTGGCGATAACTCCGAGTTCCAGAGAATGTTCTAGAATATTCGAAAGCTTATTCCGGAAGCTATAGAAGGGAAAGCGTGTGGATGATAGAGTGGGCAGTTGATAAACTCAGTTGAGCTTAATGAGCTTCTGTCATTCTTTCTAAGGGCTTTGTGATATTATGGATGTTTAATAGTTTGTTGCTAGTGCATTTCTATTTACAGCTGCCGGTACTCTTCTGTATGCATCTGCTGTGTACTGTTATTAGTTTCATATACTGAAGATTATTGATTTTTTTTACTATTTTCCCACCTGGTGTATTTTGGGTTTATCCACAACATTATGCATAATTAACTCCATATTTTCAAAAAAACTTAACGATTCAAGTTAATTTTTAGAAAATAATCGTAAGCTAATAAAATAATCAAAGTAAATTAAATTTTCGAAAAATGTCAACCATCTAGATGTTAAACACGCTTCTATTGTAATTGAAATTTTGCTTAGTAATTTTTGAGACTTCTATATAACAAGAAAGAAAAATATTGAGTTCGTAAATATCAGCATTATTTGTGAAATCGAAAATGCTAAAAAAATCCTCTTGACTTAATAACTTGACTTAAACTTTTCTTAATAAATTTATTTTTAGTAAATTTCGCATTTTTTAACAGTTATATAATGTTTAATTTTCTTATTTATTTTCCAAATTCGATTTTTCATAACCAAAAGGGGCCATCAGTAAAAAAAATAAATAAAACCGTTAACTTTTAATTCACGTAATAATTGTACGAAAACAATATTGAATTTAATGTGTGATGTAAAAGGACAACACTTTGTATAACTTTTGTTACTTTTTTAGAAGTGGATTTTTTTTCTCCCAAAAGAGATAGTTGAGAGTTAGTAAAAGGTAAATTATTGGTTTATATGATTTTTTGTGAATTTTGTTTCAAAGAATAAAATTATTGCGTGTATTACAATATTTTATATATAAGTAGCTTTCGCATGAAAAAGCTTAGGTATAAAATAATATTGATCCTGAGCAAAACTGAATAAATCAACTAATGTTAAGATAAAAATGTCACTTGTATAAAAAGAAAATGGAATACTTTCAAGAAAGACTTTAGTAAATAAGAACAATATAATGCGCGGTGTTGTTTTTTTAAATTTTGTTATTTCTAAGCAGGTTCTTATGAAATAGACTTTCTTTGTTGACGGAAGTGAAAGTGTTTTCATTCTCACGTGGAACAAAAAGTCAATAAACCCAGAATCATTAAGCGAAGTAAGTACTTAGCATAAGTATGTTTTAGTTTAACAAATTGCTCTCTTTTCATATACATGAAAAAAGTTTCTGAGCAATCTTTTTGCTAAGATTTTTCACCATTTATCGTTAAATTCTCTCGTAAAAGGTAAAAAAAAAAAACATTTATGATAAGAGAAAAACTTTTCAACACAATGGGATGTACGCATGCCATGGTCAGACCATAAAATTCGAAGCTCTCCTGTGAATAATTTTATCATTAATGTAAGAGTGCGTGCTTACTGATATCGATTAGGCCTAGCTTTGAAATACAATTTTGCTTGCTTTTATTTTTCTCTTATGCTCTGGCCACTTATTACGTCAAAGAAAATAATGTTCGCAGAATGATGGATTTGCATATATTTGATCTTTCCTTTATGAAATTCTGAGAAGAGATTGAGATGTTAATCGGGGTAAGCCTGGTGATTTTCTTCCGTTAACTTAGAAAATGCTTATTGTGACCCTAAAAAAGTTCCTGTAGAAATACTTATTGGCGCAAAAATGCAACTTGGCATCTTCATCATTCAGTTGACTATTCATAAACAAAAGTGATTGCGAAGATTGTCTTTCATTTTTATTATCTTGTCAGAACATGATATTGCTTTGGACATGAAGTTTTCTAGCGTCAACAAAAATCCCGAGGCGAAAAATAAAAATTTTATTATTTGCAAGAGAATCTCAACAAATCAGCTTTTAATAACGCGTTACCATTACATTTACAAAATCTCTGATTTTTTAAAAAAGTTAGTTAATGACTGCAGCATATAAAAATTGTAAAAATATTATTTTGAGCACATGATTATATATAAAATGAAATAAATAGGAAACGTGATATTTTTTAAAACAAGTAATGCGAGACAACGTTTTTTTTTTTTTGGATCGTTTGCAATACTAAATTGACTCATTCGATGAAACGATTAAAATGAATAAAAATATAATTTAATTTGCTAGAGCAGGTCGTGCTTGGCCGTTCAAGAAATAGCGTCCTGACATGATACATTTAAATATGCATAGTAGATTTCATTTCAATCTTCATTGAATAATTGATTTGTTACCTTTTTGTATGCGTAGAATTCAAAAAGAAAGTATCGTTATCGTAAATATAATTTGACTTAACATTTTAAAGAATATCTTGGTTTCATATCTCCCTAAATCCAAAAATAAGCTTTTGGTATTCTTAATTCATTAACTCCAAAACACTTGAAGTCCGATGGATGAAATTTGTCGCCCGTTCTTTATTCAAAAGCTTCCGTTAACTTACAAAAGGCTTATTGTCAACCTAAAAGAGTTCCTGTAGAAAGCAATACTATCTCAAAAAATCTCTCAGCATCTTCATCATTGAATACTCATAAACAAAAGTCATTGTAAATATTTCATTTTAATTATATTTTCATTAAACAATTGAACTACCAACTTGTCGGATGTGAAGAATACAAAAAAAAAGTATTGTAATCGTTAAAAAAATTGAATTCAACTTTTTAAAGAATCTTCTCGCTTCAGTATATATTTTTGAAAATGTGAACTAGATAACTCAAAAAGACTTGGTACAAGATAGATAAAATTTAGTGCATGATTTTCACTCAAAATATGTGAATTTATATCCTAAATGGAACTAAACTCATTTTCAGAAAGTATATCTGTCTAAGTAAGGGTCGAGGTGGTCTGCTTGTTAAGTCTCAGCTTTGGTACCGGAGATACCCGATTAAATCGAGGAACCATTTTTTAGTGGAACTGTCGCACATTAAATCTGTCAGGACCAAACATCCCCCGTTGGTATGGTTTGGAAGTTTGGAGAGAGAGGCCCTCGTCATCTGATTGTTCTCAACATCATATGAGGTCCGCCCCAAAATATCCCTAGTGTTGCTTCAAAACTGGACGGTAATATAACCAAACTAAGCTAAACTAAACTATCTTAATAATTGAACACGATAACTACAAAAACTTAAAATGTTAGTTGGATAAAACTTGGATCACATTTTATTTTAAAATTTAAAGGATAGATCTTATTCAGATTTTGAGATAAAACCCTCTGTAGTGTTGACTGACTATTTTCTGTACATTCATAAGCATGTAAATATGAATGCTTGGATAAATATAATTCGGATGCTTGGATAATTATAATGCTTGGAAAAACACGAATGCTTGGATGAATATAAATTCTGTAAATGTTTTCCTTTTCTTCGATTTAAAATGTTATTAAGAAAAGGAGAATATGTCAGTAATTCCTTTGAGTGCAAAATCATACTCTGAAGTGCTCATTAAAGAATGTTCTTTTTTTCAACTTAATTTAATAATTAACCAGTATTAGCTACAGCAACGTTCTTAATTACCCCAGTATGTTTTTTATTATTCCAAAAAAATAAGAAATAATTAGGAACATCATTTTGATTCCTGATAAAGGTAAAGAATTATTTGATGTTCATTCATTAAAAAGTACACCACTGTACTTTTTTTAAAAAAAATTTTGTAATACAAAATGTTTTTTTTCCCTGGAATATAGAAATAAACTATCAAGGAGATTTAACACCTTCCATTTGTAGTAATTTATAACAATAATTTTACTGCCGGTGTTGTGGGTAAAATGAACTTTCATAAAAACAAAAATGTCTGAGCATTATGAAACGCGAGAAGGAAAGGTTTTATGATTTAGAAAATTTTATTAAAAAGGAGCAAGAACTCGATTTGGTAGCAAAAAACAGAGCTACCACTTCAATTAGAACTTTCAATCTCTAATTTTTCTCTGAAATTTTCGTTGCCAGAAAAAAAATATTCAGTGGTAGGAATTGATAATATATTACTTCTAATTCTCGGCATTTGCAAACAGCCTTAATTAACGAAAGAAATTTTTATTTATCAAAATCGGCGATTTGCTAACCTATCATAGTCAGCTAATCTGCTCCAGTTTCATGAATCCCTCAAACAAACAAAAATTAATATTCATTTGGTAATACCTTAATATCATACTTGTCGAAAAAGCGATCATATGATGAATATTTTGATCATATGGATCCAAAATGTGCGTATTTGTTAAAAGTTCAACCATGTTTAAATTGACATAGATTACTTTCTTCATCCACAAAACTCCACTTCTTATTGAAAAGATTGAAATCTTCAAATTCCTCTTCGTCTTTGTATGCTTGTTTCTTCCTAGGGATTAATTTTCTTGTTTCATTCTTAACTAGATATCAATCAGTATCAAATTATCATTAATAACTAGCTTTCACTCGAGAAAAGACATTATGTATATGGATTACATGATCGATTAGTTAAAAATATAAGTTTATTTGGCATAAAACAATAAACATCATTGGAGGAATAGGATACTACCGAGTTCCGAGACTTAATATCCCTTCCTACTGCATAATAATCTTTACTATCACTTTCCATCATGTATTTTTCAAAAATGCAGGAAGAATTTAGTTTTTTTTATATTAAAAGCTTGATTCTAATTACCCGAAAAACACTATTCTATTTCTGAGATGAAAGTCCAAAAGTGTAAACTGAATCTTAATTGCTTTCTTCAGATCCAAGAATTACAGTGGCACAAACAATTGAGGATACACGTTACTTTTCTTGATGAATCCAACTTTCAATCGTGATAACACATTAACTAGAAGTGTAAATGGGTATTTATTCTCACACGTAACAAAAGGGTTAAGTTACAGTAAAAATAACGAAAATGAACAAAAAAAAATATCTAAAATTAAAAACTTCACAAGTATTTGAAATAAACATAGGCAGATCTTTACCTCTAAAAATTAAGGATACACCAATGAAATTTGTGTGACAAATCGCATACAAAGACAGTGTCAATATTTGGTTGCGTGTCCTTTGGCTTTTATAATGTCCCCCAAACGTCTTGGTACCGATTCGACCAATTTTTTGGTGGTACGTGGAGATATTTTATTCCATTCTTCTTGTAACACTTGCTTTAAATGAGCTTTGTTCCTAATTTGGTGTTTTTGGACCGCTGTTTCGAGTGTGGCCCACAAATTTTCTATGACATTGATGTCAGGGGACTGTGGTGGTGTGTGTAATTGCTGTTTACAATGAAAAAGACACCACATTTTGACATTACGTGTCGTATGTTTAGGGTCGTTGTCTTGCTGGAAATAAAAATTTCCATCTTAAAGCCAATTTTTTTGCACTTTCTTTAAGGTTGTTTTTAAGTATATCTATATAAAGCTTATGATCCATTATGCCATCTATAAAAACTAAATTTCCTACCCCATTTGAAGCCATACAACCCCAAACCATGACGGAGCCACCACCATGTTTAACTGAACCACCTGTTAACTGTTAACACCATGTTTATTTCAGAATATTTTTCCTTCCTCTTCCACTTTTATTTTCAATTAATTCATCGCTTTTAAATCTTCCAATGATTTTCCGGGCACAGGAGTGGCTTTTACCGACAACTTCAGCTATTTCACGATAAGATTTTCTTTTCTTAAATAATCTTAATATAAATTTACTTACATCAATATTGGTCTCTCTTCGAGAACCCATTTTCCGTCTAAAATTGCGACTTTAAATTCACATAACCAACTTCAAAAGAACAAAAGTAGCAGTCGAAAAGGTTTAAGATAAAATTGGACAAACTTAAGCTATTATAGTAGCAAGCAGAAAAAAAATCTAGTAGTAGTTAAACAAAAATTTTATTGGTGTATTCTTAATTTATTGAGATAAAGGTCTGCCTATGTTTATTTCAAATACTTGTAAAATTTTTAATTTTAGATATTTTTTTGTTGGTTTTCATTATTTTAACTGTAAATTAACCCTTTTGTTACGTGTGAAAATAAAAACACGTTTGCACTTCTAGTTAATGTGTTATTTCGATTGAAAGTTGGATTTATCAAGTAAAAGTAACGTGTATCCTCAATTGTTTGTGCCATCGTACTTATCTTGTAATGTAAAGGAATGAATGGAATGAATCGATGAAGAATGAATGTAATAAACGATTATCAATGCATGGAAGGCATAGTGAAACTTGTGAAAGACGATGGTTTCATTTTTAAAAATATGATTGCAATTAAAATAAAAGAAAGTCAAGAAATTTCCATGGAAAAACTGTGAAAGTGTTTATCATGTTCTTCTAGAATTCCTTAACACTTTCACTGTCACGACTAAAGCCTGATTTTCGGACAATCAATATAAATGAATGACCACTTCTTTGCTAACTCTGAATTATAATTGAGAAGGGAAATCTAATTAGATTGATAGTTCAATACAATTAGAAAGTAGGAGTGACCCACAGAGGATGCTCATCACCGTGAATTTGTAAAAGACCACCTGTTCCTCAGTTCGCTAATGTTTCGCAAGTGGGTGCTGTAATCGTTGCTCCCATGTAATTCTTGTCAATAATTACTTCCACTGATATGGTGTGATCTTATAACTAAAATTGCAGTAGTGTGTAAAATATGGATTTCAATCAGTTGATTAAAACCTTAGTAATTACTTGTTATTTTTCTTTTTCTAATGTACTAAGAATTACGAGATGCCCATGAGCAGAGTTCGGAGCACCCATGGTGTTAAAAGCGTTGCTTCAAATCCCCATTGGTTGTTGTTATTAATGGCACTTGCCATGGATAAGCGCGTTGACGGCCGTCAGCGATTTTAAACCATTCAGCGTCTCTTGTTTTTCTGTAGGCCACTAGGGCCAAGTTGAGCATCTCTTGTTTTTCAGGAGGGCGTCTTGACCAACTAGGTCCAAGAGTACGACTTAGCTACTTCACGCGTCTTATTCGCTTCGGCAACCCCTTTTTACAAAGGGGCACATTCACTCTCTTCACAGATAGAATATAGAAGAACAACCCTGCCCGAACCAGGACTAGAATCCGAGACGCCCAGATCAAGGCTAAAACGCTTTACTTCTAAGCCAGGACAGCGACAAAACCCCATTTTTTTATAATGCTAAGGGAAGGACATGATTAACATCGTTATGAAATTCGAAATTGTACGATAATATCTTTATTAGAATTCGAAATTTTTACGAAGAAAACAAACCAGTTTATTTACAAAATTGAATTTCAAGTTTGATAACCAGGTAATGAAATCTTCACTAGAATGGAAAAACCTCAGATATGAATGGATGATAAATAAGGATTCAATATTCTTTAATTAGCTAAAAAAATAATTTACCACTCATAAAATTTGATTAGATTTATTAATTTTTAGTAAATAGCAAACAGAATTTAATATTAGATTTTGGCCTATTTCTACAATCTTCTTCCGAATATCTGTGCAGTGTCTTCATTGAAGGTCTCGTATTTATTTCAAGTCCTGAAAAATCCAATTCATGTTAAATTTCCAAAATGCTAAATATACTATAGTTCAAAGTTCACATTAGCAAGATACCTTGGGGCGGCACGCCCCGTTGCCCTTTAAAGTGAAATTAACGTTCAGCCCCACCCTTTTACCTTATTTAATTGACCTACAAATTCGTAGCGCATAGAAAAGATTTCTAAATAAAACGAAACATGTAAATTAATAAATTAATAAATATAGAATTCGCTGAAGCATGCTATATTAAAATAATTGCAGTTGGATAAAAGAACAAAGCTTTTGAAATAAATAGTAGTCAATTACGATAAGGGGCATTTTTAGAAATAGTTATTTTGGCTATTTCCATGACTTTTTGGCCTCTAAAAGAATGTCAAATTAGGAAAATTTATTCAGGGCACATAAAGAAAATTATCTATAGTAATGAATCGGTATCCTTGATCTCTGTAATTATCGTCTTACGAGAATGATAATTCATTAGAGGAAGCAACGAATTTTGATGATGTATCGCTTTTGGTAAGAATTACCAGAACTAATTTTATGGCCATAAAAGATTACTTAGAGTTTAATTCCATGTCATTTATAATACTTTTTTGGTTTTCTCGGATTCAGTTTAAGTGGTTAAGTAAATGGTTAAAACGTAAATAAAAGTTAATATTGTATCTCTATTTTTATTAATAACCAAGTCGAATATGTTTATTTCTTTGTAGGTATGTGGGTTGATGCTAAACAAGCTAGACATTTTGACCTAGAGATATCACTCTTAGCACATCTATACTTTGTAGGGTAAAAATGCGCATCCTTTAATTTTTGTTTAAATTTCAATTAATAAAAAAATCAATCAAAAGTTTGGTATATTTTCGAAATAATTTCCAAAAATGTTACAGATCAAATTTAATTATTACATAGTCGTAAAATTAAAAAAAAATTTTTCAAAAAAACTGATTTTTATTTATATAAATTTTGAGCAAATTCGTGGTTGAAGAGAAGGCACTTTTAAATTTAAAAACTACTTTTATTGCATCCCGGGAGGCATAATTTTTGTACTAACAAGAAGCGACGATATTCATCAATCTACATTTCATCATAAGAGCGAAAGAGAAAAGAACGGGAAGAGTAGAAAGAAATATTTTTCCCAATCATCAAATTCTGATAGGGATTTCTTTATATTTGTCGATTTAGGTAAGGGAAAATTAGGAGTCTTTTAAACGAATTTGTTTAGATTGGCAGATTTTTATCTTTTCACTCGGGGTGTGCGAACTTGCCAATTTCAGGAATTTTAAAGCTGTTTTAGTTTAATTAAATAAAATGTGGAATTGGATCAGGAAATAAGAGAATACTTTAGAATAAAATTAATGTGGGCTAAAAGAAGATAAAGCTTTAGTAATAAACTAGGATTTAAATTAGATCTTAATATCATTATATATTTATTTATTTTAATTAAGTTACAATATATTGTAGGCTTATTTTAAAATAATATATTTCCTCGTTGAAACGAAAATGAAATCATTTCTTTCATTTCTTTTATTCATTTTTCTCTTGACTTTTGTCCTATTGTTAACAACCAAGATGCATACAAATTTATTAAACTCACAAATTTAGTTTTAGAATATATATATAATTTATGAAAAAAATTGATTGATATTATTACGACATTTAGAGCATCCATGCCCGGGATGTTGCGCAGATTGAAATATTTTGTTCATTCTAATTAACCAAAAATACATGTGACTAACACCCGGAACAGATAGTATAGTAAAAAAAAAATTAGAAAATTCCTCATTTGACGATGTTTGATATTTTCCAAAATATTATCCGTTGGGGATTAACAAAAATTATTTTTTATGTGAAATAAATTAAGAAGCTCTTAATTTATCTCATAAAATTAATTAAGTGAATGAAATTAAAAAAAATAATTTCTATGTAATGGATTTAGATCACAAACCTTTTACACATGTCAGTTTTTGAATTTGTTTGAAATATTCCTGTACAGGACATTTAGTGGCGTTCCCAGTATAATAGTTTATTGAATTTGTGGTGGAATATAGATGTTTATGATCCATGAAATAGTAGCAAAAGGTTGTATGTTTTGGGGAACATTTCTTTAATGATTACCTTTCACACAAAACACGAAGACAAGACAAGACATTAACGTGCACCCCTTAACAGAACAGCATCTTATCTCATTATATTTACAATAATAATGTTTTATGGGATGCATACCTAACCAGATATCGCCATCTATTATCCAAGAGTAATGCAAGTGCAGCAAATTGAATATTAATCAAAACTTAAACAAAGAAAAACGCTTATCAAAATTATTAAAAGAATCCTTTTTTTAAATTTCTTTGTCTGGCTTCAAGGAATGGAAGAATATCATAAAATCAAATACTTAAATCAATATTTAATTGATACTTATTCAAATCCTCTTACCGTTTCAAAAAGAGGATTTGAATTTATAAGCAATATTAAATCTAATGCTCAAAAATTTTTTAAATGCCTAAACCATGAAAATGTTACAATAGAATAAAATTTTAAAGAATAATTTTTTAAAAAAAAATATTAAAATCGAGTAAAACTAAATTTTGCTTAAAAACATTTTTGAGCATTATGACAGAAAAAGCTGAAAGCTTCGTTTAAATTTTAGTTAATTAAATTTTTGATAAAAATTTTAAAAAATTCCATCTAATGTCCACATTTTTTTACGATTTAAACTTGCTTGAGAAGAATTTGACACTTATAGTTCAAATGATCGATTATGTAGAGTGGTAACATTAACGCACAATACACAAAAACTCACAATTAAGCTCATTATTTTTAGTATATAAATAGAAGTAAAGGAAAAATGGAGAAATCTCTCATGTTTTATTCAAACTCCGGTTAAGTAATTTTTCTATCGATTCTAGCAAATCTGATAGCTTGTTTAAAAAAAAATAGACAATTCTTCATTTTCAAATCCATGATAAATAGGCAAATCTTATTTATTCAAATCCGTAACTAAGAGCTATTGAAAGGAAATTATTTTAATGAACAGGGTATTTTTCTTCATAGTTAACAATCGTACAAGTTGAAGGCATGAATCTTTATGAAATGAGTGATATTTATCTCGAAAATTATCTATAATGCCTTTGTTATTTTTAAAGGATTGCAAAGGTTTTAGAACAGCTTCGTTCTCTCAAAAACGAAGATACGTGAGTAACATAAAACGATATGATATTATAGCAAGATAATTCTTATCTATCAAAAGCAAAAGAAACAAGTGTGCAAATTCCCATCACCCATTTCTGTTCTTATACCATTTTCATAAAACCTTACTACCATTAGTTTGGAAAACATATGGCCGTGTTAGGCTACGGTTTTGGAATTTCAGGGATTTTATATTCGAGATCCGATTCCATCTAAAAATCTTCGTGTAGCGGATCTGGTGAAAGTTAAATCCGTAAGGTCAAACATCCCCCCTCTATGATGAGGTGTGAATGCTTGGAAAAGGAAGTGCCAGCTCTAGCGTCGTCCTCGTCATCTGTCCAGAGTTCAAAATTACGAGGCCCTTGCCAAAATAGCCCAAATGTTGCATTGAAAAAATGCGATATTAGTATAACTAAACCAAACCTGCAGAACATATTTTTTGTTTTATATATTTTTTATTTTAATACTGTCAACTTTTAAGTCTCTTAATTCTTTATCGTTGTATAATATGGAGACTTGGTATCAATTTTTTTCTCAATTTCACCTGGCATTACACATAAATTCAAAAATCTAGAAAATCAGAAAAAATGTGAAAAATTGATTATAAAATTCTGTTTTGGTTATGAAAGAAAATCATGATAGGAAACTTTCATACACAAAATAAGACAAATTAAGCAAATGTATGTAAAAAGGTAATCAATAAAATATATTTTATATGAAAAATAAGTATACAATTCATTCTTACAGTATTGATCTTGATTTCATAATTATAATTTTTTTAAACAATAATATATTAATAACTAGTCGCTCTCTTAAAATTTTTGGCACCATAAAATATTAGTTATGTACTGTTCATGAATCGCGGTACAAAATTTCAAATGAAGTTTACAGATTATAATAAATCAAATTAAATAAAAGTTTAGAAGTAATTTAAACTGAAATATATCTTTAATTTTTTAATATAAAAAAATTATCACTTGTTAGATATTTGTTAAAAATTTTTAAATACTGTTAGTTCACGGTGCATTAATGACTAATTGTCATCTCAGAATTTTTGCTTTCAAAACATTTAGTATCACTTATTAACCAAAGGGTAAAATTTATAAAAAGAAGTCACTAAGTTTACTACCATAAAACAAATTTAATTAAATAAAAAAAATTTAGGAAAAGAATCAATAGCAGTTCAAATTGAACGACATTTTATAATCAAAAGTACTTGAAAAAGATACTTTTACTAGTTTAATCTTGGTTTAAGAATTAAAAATATTGTTGATCAACAATATATTAATAATTGTTCGCAATTTTTATTTTTGGTACGAAAATCAAAGTAGGCGACTGTATATCACTTATCAATCTGCAGATTAATTTTAGAAAATATAATTTCAGTCTTAGCGTAAAATGTAAAGTTAAACAGAGGACACTATTTGGAAGGTATAGGTATATTTTAAGGATATTTTATTTAATTTTTTGTGAACTGGCGTGTATCGATCAATTTTCTTGTATATTTGTACAAACCAAAGAAAGATTAAAGACATTTACATATGTCAAAATCAAATAGTTTAAGAAATGATGAGTAGATGGCAGCACTAATGCTAAAGATGTAAAAGATGCTTAAATCCTAAACCTATGATTTTAAGCCTATAATAATAATGATATTAATAATAAAAGAAAGTCAAACAGGATTTTAGTGTTTATAGAAAATGTTATCGAAATGAGAGGTGATTAATAACTGTAATTAGAACGATGCTGCATGAAAATAAATCAAATATATTCATACTCCCTATTTATTTGAAATCGTACCCTAAGATGCTCAAGTTCAAATTAACAGTCAAACAAATCTAGCCAAATAAACAATTAAATTTAAGTGAGCTGAGGAAAAAAACTGAAGCTTTTATAAAAATGGAGGTTGATTTTAAAAATAGGGAGTCTGTATATATAATTGTCCACCGCGGGAGTTCCTCTAATGCCGTCTCAGACTGAGTTTAAAAATATCGCCATTCCTTTCATTTGCATCATTATGAATGCGAAATCCGCAAATACAAACTTCTGTTCTTGTACTCTGAAACTCTGTGAGGGTTCTTTGTGTGCGCGTGTGCGTTTTCGTAAACGTTTAAATCGGAATTTAGGAAGCTTGGCATATATGTATTTTGGAGAAAGCACCTCGTAACCATTTTTTCCCCTGAAATTTTTATTCCCAACAACTTAATATTAATTTATAGTATACTAAATTTAGAAAGTATATGTTTCCAGGGATACCAGTTTTGTATTTACTTTCAATAAATTTAAAAAATTAAACATGCTTTCTCCAATTTAAAAATCAAACAAAATTTAACCTGCTGAAAGCACTTTATGGGTTCGTGGGGGGGATTAGCTTTATCAACATATTACCACTTCATTGATAAAATTTCAAATCAAAAGAATAAGTTTACTCTTACTGTAAATCTTTTTGTAAGATTTAGGGCTGCAGTGTCTGGTGGTAAGGTTTCGGGTCCGAAGACCAATCGTGTAAGCCTATTGGGATACTCATCAAATCCATTCAGACCAAACGTTCTCCCGCTAGTGTGGTTTAGAGAAGGGATTCCCAGCTCAGGTGTAATTCTTATCATCTGATCACGTTTCAAGATTACTAGGTTCTCCCTAAAATAGCCCTAGAATTGCTTTTAAACGTAACTAAATTTACTGTATACTAAACCTTGATCAGTGTAATTTTCAGTACTTGTTTGTAAAAAATGAAATAAGTATGAAAAATATTTCCTAAGAAAAAAGAATCTCTAACCTTCTAAAATGCCCATATTATTAATAAAAAAACTCCTATTTATTTAAGACAAATATCTTTTAATATATACAAAATATCCACTCCAATCAGAGCTTAACAGTTAATTTCTAATAGTAGTTTAATAATGGGCAAAAAAAAACACAAAATGATCTAAAGGTAGTTATATATATATTATAAATCAATAAATGTTTTGAAAAATTAAGAATTTTAAATATTCATACAGACTCCCGTTCCTATGAGATATATTCAGTAAAATACTTTTGAATATATGAAATTTCTATTTTTGGCTGTTAAACTTAAGTTATGAAAACTTGAATATCTTCATTCTATAGAAACGCGGGATTTTAGATTTCACCCATGACAGTCTTAAAGAATTTACTCCAGCTAGCACCCAGACTTTTCACAAAACTGACTGGCAACTAAAAAAAAATGTTGATTTTCTTAAATAATGATATTTTTCATAATTTGGTCAGTTTTATTTGTAGAAGATTCAAATCTTAAATTTTTTTCAAGATTTTTTGGTAGATGTCGAGTCCATTTGAAGTCAAGTCAAACTACTCCATGTGCCTGAATCACAGCCTTGGAAATGGTCACAATCTTGTCATTGTAGAGGTCTCCCCGACAGGGAAATTCATCAATGGCATTTTATGATGGCCGGGCAAGAAAAGATGTGTTTCGGGGTAAGTTCCACCTCTGGGCAGTTCGTACATAATTTGTAGGTTCTGGTGCCGTCTTTATTAAGGGTCATTCCACAAAAGTGTTGGGTTCTAAGTCTTGAGATAGTTTTGGTAATAATCCTGTCTGCATTAATGACACTTAATTGATGTTCCCTTTGACGTGTTTTTCCCTCAGTTTGTATCTCGCAAATGCATTGGCATCTCCCAAAGTTACGGTGCTGGTCATATCCGAGTTTAAGTCTCTCGCATATTTCGCCAGCCCATCTGCTTCACCATTCCCCTCAATGCCGACGTCAAGATCTTTTATTGAATATGAATCCTAGGATCTAGGGATTGTATGAAATTTAGGCATCATAATTGTTCCAAAAATATATTTATTTATTGAATTTAAAAAAAACACCAACTTTTGTTAAATAAATACATTTGAAAGTAAAAAAAAAGGAATTTTATAATGAATGCATGAAATTAGCATTGAACACTTCTATTAATAAAGAGTGAATAATTAAAAAATTGAATAAAAATAAGAGCTCAAAGCTGAAAAATCCAATTATCTGTTCTCAAACACACACTCACACCTTTTTTAGTTTCAGTATTTTTTTTTATTAATTTAAATTTTTCCGCTTCAATTTTAAATTCCCACTTTATGAGATCTGACAGAAAATTAAAGTTTCTTATTATGGCTGAATAGGGTCGCGTAAGCCTTCTATAATAACATGAGTTAGAAGGCTATCAAAATTGGATGCTTCAGAATAATCTGCTGAAGAAGTCTGTACTCTACTGTCCGAGAAAATTTCAAATTTTCCTTTGTTTTTTGCTGTATTAGAACAAACAAAAATAAAAATTCAAATAAATAAACATTTACAAAATGTTTTAAATGTTTAAAAAATTTTAAACGTAGAAGAACGTTTGAAACGCATTACGGCCGCCCTGCTAAAGTTTCACGTAAGCGCCCTGGACGGGTTACAGATGACGACGAAGTTAAGTTGCGTAAAATATTTTAAAAACTTTAGCATGAGTTAAATTAGGTGAATCAGCTGGTAGACAAAGGTGACTAGTTTAAAAAATAAAATAGAAATAGATTAATCAAATCTACAACGCTATCATGCTATGGAAAGGAAAAAGAATATTGTAATTGTATAAATATTACTATCAATTCCAAAAATAGACGATGCGAAAAATAATGCATCTATCTAATTCGTTTGAAATGTCGTAATTTGTCAGTTTGTACAAGTAAGAACTTAAAAAAGACGATATGAATTTTTTGTTAAAAATTTTATTCCATAATATTATATTTGACGGGTACAAAGTTATTTATTGTAAACTGCATTTGAACTTTTTGTCGTATACTTCAATGATGATGGACAACTTTAAATTATAATTACATTATTGTTCAGGTTTTTAAAATTATTCACTTATTTAATAATGGCGTGTATAATTTTTTAAAAAATGTTTCAATATTTAAAACATATTTTTTTATTAAAAAAATTGTCGTTTCACTTCTTTGTATGCATTTTTTGATTAAGTTTTTCTTAATTAGAAATTTTGAACAAAACGATATTTTTGTCATTCTATCAGATAAAATTATTCTTTTTATATCATTCCATCATTATTTTGATTGATTTATCCCAATTTTAATTTTTAAAAATCCTCGATGCTTTGTTTAAAACTTGAAATGCATCAACAGCATTTAGAAGCAAAATGGTTAAAAAAAAAGATGACACAGAAATTATGTCGCCTAATGATAATTTACAGAAGAATAAATTATCACCTGGAAAAAACTTACAATTACACTTATTTATATTCGAATAATTATGAGTTCTATTATTGTAACTCAGCAGAACAAGTACTGGACCGAAGAATAACAAAACAATAATTATAACCATTAAAGATTCCCATGATTGAACAGGCAAGGATTCCCAATTAAAAATGAAATAACATCATATTTTATTGTTGATGATTATTATAATAGTAATTATCAATCATTAAATAGAGCATTTGAAGGGAGATTGCATTAATCTGTGTTTTATACTTAGTGCTATGCCGTACGAGATGCGTAAGAACAATTAAGACCTTCCCCTCTTTCTTTTTCTATCACTGATAGCTGTTTATTGCCAATCAGAAAAAATAAACTTGAGTAAATAATTATTACCCAAACGACAGAATTGCCTGAATAATTGCCGATAAAATATAGTCATTAACATATTTGCAGATTGCCGAAAGTAAAAATATATATGTTAGTGAATTACAGCATGATCGTGTAAATTAATTTTAGAATATCTTTCGGAGTTTTAAAGGTGTTTTTCATTAATTATGACATTTAATACATTCAGGTAAAAATACTAATAAATCTGGATAATCCTTCACGGATGTTATTCTAATAAATAAAACCATAAGTTTGATGTCCTAACAATTGGGCTTTTTTACTGCCTTATATACCAAGTATGCGAAGAGAAAAATTTGAACTCGAGATTTAGCCGAATCTCCCCGTTTTATACATTTCTGTCTCTACAAAGGATGCAATGCATTTTCTTTCTGAAATTATAGTCGTCAATCTGTAGGTACGATTATTTAAAAAAGGCTTTGGCTTGCCCGAATGAAATTTGGTATGTGGTGAACCAGGTATTTCATAAACAAAAGATTTGTAATTTAATTAATTACAAACATTATGTAAAATAAGTTTAGGAGTGACAACTCCCTTTTGGTTTACACATATTTGGAAAACCAAATAAAATTAAAGTGATAGTAAAATTAATGAAGCAGAACATGGTGGTTATAAATAAGCAAAATATTGTTCAAGCACAACGACGATATCTATGACATTTTTTAAACATAAATTACTACCATTAGTTAATTATAAAATTTCGTAACAGTTTTTCCAAAAAATATATCAGTATGATTTTTTATCATGTCAGAGCATGATGTTGTTTTTAGAATGAGGTTTTTGGCGTCAACAAAAATCCATTGGCGAAAAATTAAAATTTTATTATTTGCACGAGCATCTCAAAAAATCAGTTTTTAATAACGTTGCCATCGCATTCACAAAATCTCTGATTAAAAAAATAAGTTA
Source organism: Argiope argentata (assembly GCA_026289955.1). Taxonomy (NCBI): domain Eukaryota; kingdom Metazoa; phylum Arthropoda; class Arachnida; order Araneae; family Araneidae; genus Argiope; species Argiope argentata. The sequence goes on along the minus strand of JAOUZG010011076.1, from coordinate 213,942 downwards.
AGGAATGCAGCAAATAAAATCTAGAAAAATATCATTTTGAGCACGCGATTATATGAAATGAAATAAATTGGAAATGTGATATTTTTTTAATCGATAAATTCGAGACAAAGTTTTTTGCATCGTTTGCAGTACTAAAGTGACTCATTCAATGAAACAATTAAAATGAATAAAAATATAATTGAACTCGCACGAGCACTTGATGTTTGGCCGTTCGAGGAATTATGTTCTGACATGATACATTGAAATATGCATCACAAATTTCATTTTAATGTTTATTATTTTATCAAAGGTTAACGCTTCATTCTGAACCTTTATCTTTTCACGCGCACCATAAAAAAATTGAATTATTTTAAATAATAAGAGTTAAAGTTAAGTATTAATAAAAGAACATCATTTAACGTCCGTTAAAAGACCTTCACGGAAACATTGCACAACTCTTCACATTCGTGTTGTCAGGGTTACTAAATTTGACATTATAGTGCCCTTTTTCGTGGCCGTTTCGTTTTCAGATAAAATAGTATATAATATTTTTGGTAGATGATTAACAAGGAAATCTGAATTATTACTTACAAAAAAAAGAACAAATATTTTTTAAAAATAATAATTTATTTAATCGCTCGCTCTTCTTCGAAAAGTATTCCGCTTTATCAGATGTTGAGGGATTTAAATGTATTGGCCCTGATTATGTAATACTTATTTTAACTTGATAACATTTAGAAATCCATATGTCATGTGCAAAGTAGATAATACTGTATGCAGTATTGAAAATCCTCCAAAACCCTACACAGAGGATATTGTAGGGCTTTTAAATATGATATATAATTCTTTAACTGTGCGATTTGCTTTTCCAAATTGTTAGGTGCATATATACAGGGGGTCCCAGAAAAGCCGGATTAAAATCATACAAAATGCCCGGAAAACCGTAACTCTACGACCCATGGTTTTTGAGAAAAATGCGAGAGAAAATGTATGGCATGATATCCGGTTTACGAAAAAAACTGTTATTCGGTTGCTGGATTGGGCATTGGGGTCCTGTTTCATGGCCCCCACGATCTCCAGATCTGACCACTTTAGATTTCTTCCCATGAAGCCATGTTAAGGAATTGGTTAATCGAGGCACATTTACTTAAGAAATAGTCTAAACCCATTCGTCTCCACTGTGTGTTTACTTTTGTTGATTACGATGTAGAACATGTACAGTCAACCACTGCGCTACGCGCGCTTGTATACCCCCATATGCGCGGGGGACATTTCGAATTTTTAATGAGCTCAAAGGAAGTCGAAATTCACCGTGGGAAGCCGCGGTGGTCTGATGGTAAGGGTGGAAGTTCCGAAGGGGGCAATTTTAAATTCAAGGCCTGATAGCCACCTACAAACAATCATGTAAGCGCATCGGAGCCAAACGTCCTCTCGCTATAATGGCCCGGAAGTTTGGAATGGGGTTGCCAGCTCAGGCGTCGTCGTCATGATCTGAACGTGGTTTAAAATTACTAGGTCTGTCTCAAAATAGCTCTAGTGTTGCTTTAAAACGGGACACTAATATAATTAAACTAAAAAAATAACACATCGGAAGAAATTTATTTTTCATTAATTATACTTACGGGACGTTAATGTAATTAAACTAAACTTAAAAAAACACATTGGGAGAAATTTATTTTTCATCGTTTCACTAGAATTTCCAATAAATCTGCAAAGTTGAATTTACATACCAAAACGTTTCATTTTGTGGTCATTGAATTCATTCCTCCTTTTTAATTATCTAATGTATTATTTAAGTTGCAGTGATGCATATTCTGATATATTATTCTTTTACTAATAAATTAATTTTAAATTATATTAGTTTTATGAAATTACTTTCAATTTTTAATCAACTCTACTTTATACTTATAAATAGCCTGCTTTTAGGAAGCAGAATATTTTTTCTTGTAACAGCTTCAAAGCCTCAGATTCCTAAAGAGCGATATTTATTACAAATTTTATCTTTAAATGATTGCACTTTTTTTTGAAATAGCTGTTGTTCCTTCATAAATTGAGATATGCAAATAGCACAATATGTACGGCATTAGTATGTGATAATTCTTATCTAGGAAAAAAGAAGCAGTAAGCCGAGATGTTGCATTATCAACTTTCGTTTTCTATTTTCACATTCAGGTTTTAATTTTTCACACTCAGGCTTAAATTATTTTTTTAAAAATCAACGAAAAGTTTTCTCGGAAGGGGTCAAACTGACCCTTTGGTAAACCTAGCGTTAAGGAACGTTTAAATTTATGAATTGTGACTTCTCATGGTTTAGATCATTCGAAAGATTAGGATGGAAATTTTTTTCGACGAAAGATGTATCTTGAATCTTTTCCAACTGTCATTATTTCATTAGCTTTTCAATTCAAATACCACAGAATTGAAAATTCAAATTGTGAGAATTTTTTTCCTTTGTTCTTTTACTAGAATCTCTAATGAATCTGCAAAGTTAAATTTGCATATCGAGACACAATTTATTTAATGCCTATTGATTCCTCCCGGGGCACCTTTTAATGGAGGATAAGAAGCTACTGACATGGTGGTCGGTTCTCGCTATTCCTTTGGGAATAGGAAAAAGTGAGGATCTGGCTCCTCCCATCGATGACGGGTCGTACTTCCTTAGTGAATTGTAGACCTGTGGCCTAAGATGGCCCTTAGAACTCAATCATAGTTTCCGTCAGTATTGTTGTTGCGATGGTTTGGTCATTCAACTTTATCCATGTCCCTTCAGGTGGTTCGAACCGTTAGTCTATTACTTATTGAATATGTTCCTCTGTTTTTTCTTATTTCATTATTCCATTAAATAATTTGCACAACAATAGCTCTTATTCTAACGCAATATTATTATTGTACTAATAAATTGTTTTTAACTTATAATAGTTTTATGCAATTAGTTTACATTTTTATTCAACTTCATTTCATGCTAATAATTAGCCTGTTTTTGAAAGAGAAGAGTATTTTTCTTATCAATACTTCAATGCTTCCTATTTATAAAGAGCTATATTAATTAAGAAATTTATCTTAAATGTCTTTATTATTTTTCGGTAATTGCAATCATTTTTGAAACAGCTATTGTTCCTCCAAAAACTGAGATTAGCATTATAGCATAAAATGTTTAAATGAAGTTATCCCCAAGAAATGAATATACAGTTATCCTTATTTATATTTAAATTATTATGAAGTCCATTATTGCAACACAGTAACAAAAGTAAATATCTGTAAAATAATAAAAAATAATAATAAAGTTATGATAAGACGGAATATGCAAGAACTCCTAATTAGAAATGATATTACATATTTTATAGTAGATAATTATCATTAGCAATAATTAAATCAGCATTGAAGAAGATATCATCCAAGGGAAAGGAAAGTTTATATTTTATTCGTAATGCCATATAATATCAAATTTATAAAAAACATTATCCGATTTTGGTAGCCAGCAGATACGCTTGTTTAGAGCTCATTAAAATTTTCAATTCGAAATAAATATTAACTTGAATTAAATATTTTATTTAACTTTTTGTCTGATTTAAAAATTTTTTAACAAAATATCTTTACGCTCTAAATTTTGAAAGTCATATAATAAAAAAATCACGCCTTTCTTCATTGTATTATATATGTATGACTCTAAATTTTTTGGCAGTTCCCATGAAATTTGAAGATTAAACTCGAATTTTAGATATCTTTAAATGAATTTTGTAAGTGTTAGGGATTTTCATCCCTTCACTCTGAGCGTGAGAAAATACTGAAGTCATCAGTTTTTCTGAGTATGTGTAGAATTAAATAAAAAAAAAAAGAGAGAATTGGATCAGGAAATAAGAGAAATTAACTGAGGAATTAAAATTATGTTAATTTATGCTAAATTAAGATAAAAATCAGGAAATTAATTAGTATTTAAATTAGATCAAGAAATATCATTACATATATGTGAAATAATTTGTGTACCGCTGTGGATACGATTATTCAAAAATGCTTTGGTCTGTGTGTTTCAAATTTTGCATGCTGTGAGCCACATATTCAACAATTCATCAGATTTGCACTTTTAAAAAATCAGTTATGGTCCAGGCTTAGAACAAAATAAAAGGAGGAAGGGGGAAATAAACTTCTTAAAATAATCAATTATATCAAACACAAGCAAAAAGAAAAAAAAGTGTGTTGTTGTTAGTAATTCCAGATGGCCCAGCAGTGCTAGACCATCTCCATAAAACCCAATGTTTCCAAAAAGTCCATAAATATAGCTGAGTCTTTGAGTATGTCATGCTTTGTAAAATTCAGACAATTTAAAATGTGAGTGGGAGCAGCTGGAGCGCTCTTACACCAATGACAGTCCGGGAAATACTTTTGTCCCTGGTGAAAAGTGAGGCCTTTAATATTTCCGCTAATAAATCGAGAGAGGGCTGTACTTTATTTTCTATCGCCCCTGGTCTGGAGGGCCCCCTACAGTATTAAAAAATTATGATTAATTTCATAATAAAATAATATATTAATGCCAGAAAGTTCTTGAGGTACTGAAAACTTTGTAGAATTATTATTACATTAAGGAAAATTAAACGATCTCAAGAAGTGTAAAATTCGATTACGGAAACGTGTGAATTTCCCCACCCCGAAAACGTTCCAAATCTACATTTTTTTTTGTCAGACACAGGATATCACCATCTTTTTAATCGACCACTCTCGTTGTCTTCTTCAGTTCAAGTAAACCTAGGCAGCTGCCTAATCGAAAATCTTGCACTAAATAAACCTTTAGAATGATAAAGCAAGTAGTGCCTATAGAGATATTAGCCCAGGCATGTATTCTAGATGGGGTCAGTTTGTCAAAACTTATTATCGTTTTCATTGTGGAATCAAAAATGCTACAATGTAAGTGAGCCCTAATACATGCTACATGCCTATAAAGGTGAAGATACGTTCAAGTAAATTATTTCACAAATAGTTTAATTTTCATGTAATTGCTACATATAATTTTTCTGTAAAGGAAGATATTCCAAAATGGGTCAAGCAATGTAAAAAAGACATGGAAAACAGTATATTAAATAATGAAAGAAATGTATTTTACTTTTTTGTAAACTATTTTATTAAAATTTCGTCAATATTCTATAAGTAACACTATATAATTTATACAGCATTGTTCCATATCATATCACATCTCCCACAACATTTATATAAGAAATAAATTGCGTCCAAATCACCAGTTTACTAATATCAGATAATACATTAGATTAAACGTAACAAATATCTTTTTGAGTAATAACAAAAAAAAAAACATAAAAACTATATAATACTCCTACAAAGCTAACTAATAATTGATTAATATTCAACTCACATTAATTACAACAGAGATTAGAAATATATAGTGGGTGTTATAAACTGGTGAAAGAATGCTAAATGTAGAAAGATCTTTAAAAAATCGCTTTTAAAGTATTATTCTTTAAAATTATTGTTATAGGAGATTATGTAAAGATAAAAAAACATACGTTAATAAAATGATAAAAATGAAACACTAAATTCTCAAATTGAAAATTGGCAATACAGCGATAATTAATTCATTAATATTTGATTCAGTAAATTCAATAACAAATCTTTTTAGATAAGAATTACGACAGATTCTGCTACACAATGCAGACTTCGGAATGAAAAAATAAAATTTAAAAAAAAAAGCAGTCGAAGGAGGAAAATGGAAGATACAAAATAATAAATATCAAGCAAATTTTTTTTATGTAGCTTCGGTGATAGTAGAATCTTGACTGAAATATCAGTAGCACTCAAAACTCATAAATTTATAATTTTAGACTTCATTTTATACCAAAACTGAAATTAAAAAAAATATTCTATAATATACGGTGATGTTAATTATAATAATGTTAAAAAAATCAAGAATGCATTTTACTTCAAATTTATAAATAAATAATGAATTATTTATCTAAATAATATGATTCAGATGTTCGATCAGGTATATTTTTTACAATCCCCGTATCTTAAAAAAAAATTTGAAACCTATAATAAGAGTATTATAACATACAATACCAGAAAGTGTTTTTTTTAAATTTAAACTGAGCATAGAAAATAAATAATTTTAAAAACTTTTCATTGAATAAAATATTATAATTAAGTTAAATCGTATTACTTTATAAATATAATAGATAATAAAATGTTTAAAAGATTTTTGAAATAAACGTAAAGGATTACATTAGTACAAAATCCATAATTTGTTATTTTAATTAAAAAATAAACAATACCGACACCACGTTTCTAAATTACACAAACATATTTATTACATTGATATTAAGGTTCATTACATGTTAATATCAAGGTTCACTTTACTTTCACTATAATGTACATATATTTTTTTTAATATTAAGAATATTCCATGCTAAAAGAATTTTTCTACGAGTATATTATTTCTCAATCTCTAACTACAATAATGTTAAAGTTATTTAAACAAGGATAAGAAATAAATTTAGTATAATTAATATAAATAATATATATTACTATAAATAGGTTAATTTAAAAACATACAATATCAATAATTCGTTTTCAAATTCCATTAAGATTTTTATTATGCATTACTAATGACAGCTCAATATTAATACTAATGTTGCCTTTTGTATACTTAAAGAAAAGAACAGTTTATTTTAAATTTTATTTTTAATACTAGAAATGATCAAAAATATGAGAATTTTTATACCGCTTCAGCATTTTCCACTTGGTAAATAATTTTAAATCTATTCAAGTTATGCATGAGAAACAAATTTTGCATAATTTGAAAAAAAAATGATATTAATAGCTTCTAAAAATAGCTAATATATTAATATAATTTAAAGAAAATCAATTGGTGAGTTCAATTTCAGGCGGTAATCGAATACTTAATAAGACTTTAGCAAATAGCTCTTGCTTGTTTTGCTTTGCCAGTTGAAGAGCGGTTCGACCAACTTTATCCTTCAAATTCACATTAATTCTAGGACGAGACATTAGAAGTTTCAAAATAGCTACATATCCATAATTTGCTGCAATATGCAATGGGGTATATCCATTAAATCTATCCTTAATGTTGACATCAATATTTGGATGACTCAGCAAAATCGCAACTATTTCCAACTGATTTTTTTCTACTGCTATATGAAGTGGGGTGAAATGGTCATAGCAGATGTATTTTGTATTTACGTCAATTTTTGGATGGCGAAGTAACGCTTGGACGATATTCTTATAACCTTTGTCTACAGCAAGATAAAGGCAGGATTTATCGTATTTATCTTTAGCATTTACATCTATTTTATTATGTTTCATAAGGAGTTGCACCACTTCCAAGTGACCTCTCATCACAGCACAAAACAAAGGAGTTTTACCTGAAGTAACTTCACCCCTAGCTGGATCATCCCCAGTATGAACTGGATAAATGTACTTACTGTCATCTCTATTCATAGCATTGACTTCAATGTTTGATCTTTTCAGTAATTCTCTAACGATTTCTACATGACCTCTTTCAGCAGCTAAATGCAAACAAGTATTTTTGTTTATGTCCACGCAATTCACATCCACATCAGTACGTTTCAACAATTCTTGAAATTTTTGAAAATCGCCTTTCTGTGCAGCTACAAGAAGATATTCGTCAGTTGACAGGATTGTATTAGGATCTGTCTTTTTAATTCCTCCTTTATAGTCTGTGATCATTCGAATGATGGCAGAATAATCTTCACTGGTTCCATATTTATTAGAAGTCAACCTCTTTAATACATTCTCCTGGACCTTAACACCAGCATCTAACAACAATTCAACCATATTTTCATTGTTTTTTTCAGCGCAGGCGTAAAGAGGAGTATCTCTGTACTTATCAGTAGTGTTCAAATCAACCTTTGGATGCTGCAACATAATTTCAACAACTGGTATTTTCCCATTTTTAACAGCCATGTGGAATGGAGTTAATTCATTATATTTCTCTTTTATATTCAAATTTATATCTGGATGATTTAAGAGGGCTCTGATGATTTCCATATTTCCTCTACCGATTGCAGTATGTAAAGCTGTGTAATGGTCATTACATGGGAATGGTATATTGGGATTGATTTTAATGTGGTTCAGTAACAATTGTGCAATATCGGCGAAGCCATTTTTGACTGCTGAATACAGGCATGTCTCGCCATATTTATCCATCGAATTTATATCGGTTTCCTTGTGAAGAGCCAGTAATTTAACCACTTCGAAATGACCGTTTGTCGTTGCTATGTAAAGCGCAGTTTTTCCTATTGTAAGCTTTTTACGATTTGGATCATCACCAGGATGCACCGGATATGCCAGTTTGCTCTTGTCTAGATTTTTTGCATTAACATTAATGTCTTCAGATTCCAACAAGATTTTGACTACATCTGCATGGCCCTTCTCGGCTGCCAAATGTAGAGGGGTATTTTTATTTCGATCCACTGAATTCACATCGATACCTGGTTGCTTCATCAGATACTTAACCGTTTCTAAATCTCCAATAACAGCTGCCTGAAGAAGCTCCTCATTCACAGGAAGAATCTCATAATATCCAATATTCTCTTCAGTCACTTGGATACTTTTCGTTCTCTGATGTGATCGTAAGGTTTTTCCAAGCTGTATATGTTCAGTGATCATTCTGACGATCTCCGTCTTTTTCTGTTTTCCTGCCCAGTAAATAGCAGTGAATCCATCTTTCGTTTTTTTATTTACATCGATACCAAATTCCAGTAACATCTCAACCACTTTTCCATTACCATGATAGGCAGACGTATGGAGGGCAGTTTGACCATATTTATCCTGAGCATTTACATCAATTTTTGGATGATTCAACAAAGCCCCGACCACTTCATCATGATGAAAGTCCACCGCTAAATGCAGGGCAGTATGATCATGGTAACTGTCTTTTAGGTTTACTGAAATTCTACGATCCTTCAATAGCACCCGGACTGTTTCTACATGGCCTGATGAGGCGGCATGATGAAGAGCAGTTTTTCCACCCTCATCTGTCTTGTTGATTTCAATCCCTTGGGTATCTAGCAATATTTTAACTGCTTCTGCCTGATTTCTCTTTGACGCCGACATCAAAGGAGTAAATCCGTACTTGGGATCCGCAACGTTTACATCAATGCCTTTTACAGCTAGCAGTGTTTTAACAATTTCTACATGACCCTCTGCAGCTGCCATATGAAGCGCAACCATTCCGTAATAATTCCCCATGTTGACATCCATAGCTGGAGATCTTAGCAAAACTTTCACAATCTCCAAATAACCTTCTTCTGCTGCTAATATTAGAGGAGTGTATGGCTTATATCCGTACTTAGAAAAAGATCCATCCTTTACAGTACCTTCCACATTTACATCAGCACCTGCTTTCAAGAGTTCTCTAACTTTATTTATATCATTATTGCTAATGGCAATAAGAAGTTGATCATTTATTTGGTTGCCTTTCTTCTCATCCATACTAAAAAGAAACAAAAATCAAACTGAAATAAAGATTTGTATCCCTAAAAATATTATTCTTTCTCAAAAAAATTCACACACTGGTAGTTATTTTTTTTTCGTAGAATGAATCCAGCAAAAGCGTATTTAGATAACTTTGAAATATAAATTCATTTCTTATTCAGCCACTACACAGAACAGTAAAGAATTATTAATTGGGCCAGACAATAGAGATCCTAATTTGAAAACAGAAACGCCATATCAAATAAATAGAAAGACAAATCTCTAATGAAAAGCTTGTTCAATATGCAAACGTAAAAAATACTGAAAAGTTATCAGTTCGGTAGCGAGCAACTTACACAAAACACAATTCACAAAGACCAAATAAAGGCCTTACTTCAAGAGCTCGTTGATTATTAGTATACACGATATTTTAAATGCTGCTGATATTAATAAAAGACGAACCTGATATTTTCACTACTTATTCCAACTCCAATATAAGAAAATCCACTAATTCGTCTGACGAACGTCTAGATGGGAAGCTAAAGCGGAAGAGAGGTTATTTGAAAACATGCGATACGGAGAAAGGGGAATCCCCTTTTGGCGACTATTTTGATAAAGTATCTTACCTTTGGTGAATTTTTTCGTCGTTTTGCTCACCGCAAAATAAATATGCACCACCCTCTCTTGATTTATTTGTTTCAGGGTGAATTTTAAGATTTATGTATTTATAGAGAGTATAATTTGAAATTAATTTTGAACATTTTTTAGATTTATAAATATTTATTTAATTATTGTATTTGTACCTTGAAGTAGACCAATAGTTTTCTGAAAAAAAGTTAAACTAAAAATAGATAAATCAATTAACAATTCTTTAATTTTTAAAGAATTATTTTGCATCCGTTTTTTTTTTTAAGATAATGCACTCAGTTTGTGAAAATTTGTTCATTTTTTGAAAGATTTTCATAAATTTTAATCAACTTTTACAGCAGAATAGTTGAATTTCAAATATTCTATTTAATTGGTTTTATCCACAACTATTATTATACATTTGTATTTCTAAGATACTATCATATAAGTCGCATTATTCAGATTCTAGAACCAATCTAGTTAAAAAATTTATAGAGTAAAAAGTTAGAGAAAAAAAAAGGTTATCCTTAGAGGAAACGGATTTGTTTATAAGTTTTAATTTAATGACAATAAAACAATGTTCTCTATCTTTTTTTTGAATTTTATATACTGACATATTTGGTCATTGTATTCATTTCTTGAACATATCAAGTAAAAATCAATTTTTAATAACCTTACGTTTCCATACGGAGTGATTTTCTTTATGTATTTTTATTTTTCAATTTTCGAACAACACAAAGAGAAAGTTATTTTACTGATCAAAAAAATTGACCTCGATGTTTAAACGAATTTCCATGTTTTTTCCAGCAGAAAATTTGCAATTATATAATTGTATGGATTGCTTGGATTATTTAGGGCTGCTAGGGGGGGGGGAATCTCAAACAGGCCAATTGAAAAACTATATTTTTCTGTCACATAAATAAGTTTTTTAAAAATGTAATTTTTCTGAATAATAAAGCATTAAAAAATATATTTGATAAAAGAAATCAGGTTCGTTCAATAAAATTTTCTGCTCTAAAAGCATTGTATTCAAATATAAATGCTAAATAGACTGAACTTATAATAGTTGAACAAAAACAAATGAATTTTCAGAAAGCTAATAAAATAAAAAAATTAACCTAAAATAATTCATTAATATATTTTTAAAATGTGATGAAATGTATTATTAAAGGGAAAGGGCTATATATTTTTATTAACAGAAATTTTTATAATACACACTCCCAAGGACATGCCAAATATCTAAATCCGTCACTAGTCCCACTTCTATTATTTGAACAATTTATGAATTATATTTTAATTATAATTGTACATCATATATCTGAATTATATATGAATATTATTTTAATCATAAATATCCAATATATTATTGAATTACATTTGAATATTATTTTAATTACAACTATACAATTTTTTTAATTTTCAGTTTTTAAAATTATTTATCAATATTGTCTCTGGGCCCGATTGCATAAAAACATTTTGAGCTAGAGGAATGGAATTTGTATGTGGTCTCCCCATCAAATTTCTAGATTTCTATCAAAATTTGAACGGAATTGATTCCCCAATAAGTGCGTCTAGCATTCCGGTTACAAGTGATCACGAATAAATACAAAATGTAAAAAGATAAATGTATAAAATTTGGCGCACACATTTATTATCAGAATTGAAAGTCAAAGTCAAATTTTGAACCAAATTCGACCAAAGATTAGATCATCTAATCTATATATTCGCATGCAAGTTGGTCTATATATTCGCATGCAAGTAAATGCAACAACCCAAACTTGCTACAACGTATATAAATGAGATATGAAATGCAATCTTACTATTAAAATTTTAGTTCTGGCTTCAATTGGTCGAATAAAAACTTCCAAACTCCGTAAACTGTTTTCTGCGTTTAACTATAAAGTTTAAAACTCATGTAAATTAAAAATCGGAGCACTCGGGGCATTCACATCCATGCTAAAGGCTCCAAATTTTTATATTTTTTTTTGGGGGGGAGAGCATAATTCATGCAACGAAAAAGGTTCAGGAAAACAACTCCTCATAGTGTTTGGATTAAATAGAGTCCGGATTATTGGAATTTTACTGCAATGTGTTTTGTAAAATTAATATTGGAAGTTATTCCTCTTTCGATGGCGGGGCTTTTTTATACGTCCGTACAATTATCTCAACTGGTAAAGTCCAAGATTAAACGTGGGAAAATAATTGCATTATCCAGATATCAGCAAACTTATGAGATTTCTCTTAGATTTCTTGCATGATATTGCGAAAACAAAAGAGATTGGAAACTAAAGGCGTTGAAAAAAATAGAACGGTAGATAATAGAATTATGAAAGATATAAAAGCTCTTTTTTTATCTATCATTTTCTAATTCATTCGAATAATATACCAGACACACCGACCCGCCACAACAGCAACACTAGCGAAAACTGTGGTTGAGTCCTAAGGGTCATCACCGGCCACGGTACAGCCCTTCCCGTAGGAAGTACGTCACGTCATCGATGGGAGGAGCCACCCCCATCTATTAGTGTACCCACCTGGTTGAACAACCACCTTGCTGGAGGCATCTCATCCTCAAATAAGAAGTGCCCCGGGAGTTTCAATCGAATAATAAAGAAAATGTCGAATGCAAAGTATGGAGAAAATATTGTTTTCGCAAAATAATAATTTAAAAAAATTCAAAAAAATGAATTTCATATTTTTTTGCGTTTTAAACCTCCCTACTTTCGAAAAAGATTTTTTTTTCGCACTATGCCAGTTTATCTGTCCGGCTATCTGCCTGTGACAAAGATAACTGAAAAGCAATTCCAATTTGGTATACGATTTTTTACACCACACCTGTAGATTTCTGTCAAAATTTGAGCAAAATTCGTACAGAAGAGAAGATACAGATTAATACATCATCAACAAAATGAAAAGAGCAAGATCAATAAAATTAGGAACACAGATTTATGTATTAAAGGGTAAATACCTATTAAATTTAAAACCAAATCTATCGAGCTGGTTGATTTTCTGAATGGTTGTACTTATCGCGTGGATAAGTTATTGCATTTAAATGCTTATACGCCATGTTTAATGAAACGAAGTATTTTAAATATATGAAATTTGATTTAGGATTTAAGGATTACAATTGCTTTTCTAAGTCAAAGTTTGGTTTCAAATCGGTTGGGAAATAAACGCTTCGAAAATACAAATTTGATTTTCAGAATCTAATAACTATAAGTCAGACATTAATCCTCAAAACAATCACTGAGTACCGCCCGATAGATTTAGCAAAAACGATCAATTCCCATTAAATATCAGCATTTGCGGCTTTACCTAAAGTCCATACTTTATGTAAGAGCAGGGGATTAGAATCATTATTAAAAAGTAAGAAAAGGAAGTTTTAGGGAACCCACAGCCTCTAGTTCTTCCCTTGAGAAAGTACGCTACAATATTCATAAGATGTTACAGTGACTATTCAGAATAAACCTTTAAATTCGTACTAGTGGAGGTTCCCGAATCAGGGGCAGAGAGTAAATTTTCGAAGCTTTAGCACTGTTTTTTCATCTTAAAGTAGACGCTACTAATTTCGGAAGAGAAATCTATACAAACAAGTTTTAGTTGTTAAAATTGCCTATAAAGTGAATTATAAAACGTAATGAGAACTTAATTGAGGCAGAAATAAATAAGAAAAAATATAATTTTGAAAATTATTTTTCCTTTTTTATGTGAGCGACAGTTTTCTAGATCAATATTTCATTATTTTTTGAAAATTGGATTGACGGAAGAAAAAACAGCATTATTGAAAGATGCTTTAAATATTTCCAATCCAATCTGAATTCTTGAATGAAAAAAAATAATAAATATTATTCGACACTTTCGAATTGCGTTATAATGATCAGTTTGGGTTATAGTAGATTGTATGAGAGTAACGATAAACGAGGGAGAGGGAAGAGGTCTGAATTTTTAATGCTGAAAGATCAAAAAATTGTTTTCTAGAAACGCAGAGCTAAATAGAAATATGCATTGATATGCTTTAAAAAGTATAACTTCGAAAACGATTATAACAGAAAAAAAGTACTTTTGCAGAAACTGGCCAACTTATAAAGAGAAGGAAATCTAATTCGAAGGATTTGTTGCTTTTGGTCTTGCTCGTACTACTTGAAAAGAAACCTAAGTTGTTAAATATAATTAATTATAATAATTTATTAAATCTTTACAATTATTATAATTAAAAATAATTAAAAAAAGTGATATATAATGTTTAGGTTTCAAGAAAAACAAGTAATAATAATACCAACTGAAAGATAAAATTTCCTGCTGTTTTTTTTACAAACTTGTTGTTATCGAAATAAAAAAAAAAACAGAATTAAAATTAAATGAAACGGTAACATGAAATTTATTGTAAACAAAACATTAACAATCGACGCAAACTCACGTGAAAAAATAGATATTATAAAAGCATAGCTATGAAAACTGAATGAATTATAAATTTAAAAACGTTAAAAATTAAAATCGAAATTAAATTTTTTAAAAAGCAGTAAAAAATTGCAGTGAATTTAAAAGACGGTATTTAAAAGTAAACTTCGATGAATACTTTCATTATTATTGCTTATTCTACACAACAAAGAACCGCGGTGGCTTGCTTGGTGGTAAGGTATCGGCTTGTAAACTGTTGGATTTTAGATTCGAAACCCGATTCCACCGAACAACCGTCGTGTAAGGGGATATTTTGCATGATAAATCCGTCATTGTCAAATGTCCTCCTGTTCGAGTGGTGTGGTGTGGAGAGGAGAAAAAGGAGTCAATTCAGGTATTGTCCTCATCATCTGACATCGGGTCAAAACTGGTTTGGAAAGAAGGATGCCAGCTCAGGTGTTATCCTCTTCATTTGATCGTGTTTTGAGATTACAAGGTCGGTCCCAAAAAAGCCCTAACGTTGCTTTAAACATAATGTGAATACAACTCAACTCTATGCAATAAAGGCAAAGGTTGAAAAAATTAAAGACAGTAACTTAAACATTTGCAAAGGTGTGCGAATGATAAATATGATTAAAAATGAAAAAAGTGTAATATTTAAACAAAAGAAGGGAAAAAAATGTTACAAAATTAACTTATAAAAATAAACTAAACATTAGATAATAATAGATCGAAAATAGAGTTAATGGGAATGAAAAGGATTCTTTCTTTTTTCTTGTCTTTTTTTTTTTTTTTTTCATTTTAAGAGAGTATAAAAGTAATTTTTGCTCGTGGATACACTGTAAAATTATGGCAGAAAACTATTCGTCGTTTCAGCCCCATTTCACTCACTTTAACCCTTTACCGCACATGGGCCCATATATGGTATTGCAGCTTTGATTCAATTTTATTTTCAAATTAAGCATTATAAAATAATTCCAACTATTTTAATCCATCAAATATATATTTAGCAATAACAAAACGCAAAAAAAAAAAAAATGTCAATGATTATATGACATTTCGAGATAACCCACTTTTGTGCAAGTGGGTGAAAAAGCAGAATTGAATTGCGAGTGATTCATTTT
>JAOUZG010011076.1:187121-197958 GCA_026289955.1 Argiope argentata | reverse complement strand
TATATATATATATATATATATATATATATATATAAATTTTTTAATATTTTTTATTTAATATGATAATTAAATGAAGCTGTTTTCACCATGAAACATTTTTTCGACGATTTATTAATTTATGCAGTAAAGGGCTAAGTGGGCTTAGTTAATCCCTTTGAGTGGCTGACCCTCTAGTATTATAGTGGTTACTCAAAATGATGTATAAATAATAATGATATATATTAGAAACTAAAATAAATGTCATTTCCATTTATTTGAAACTGTTTAAAAATTATTAATAATTATGGTTAACGGTAATTAGTTTTCTTATCTTTTATTATTTATAATCAATAAATTTACTTTCTTCTTATTTTATCAAAAATTAATCCTTCGTTGCGAATGTAATAATAATGCTTTCTTATTCTCATATATAAGATAGTGTATATGGAATAATTTATATAAAAGGAATTGATTAAAACAAGTTATATATATATAAATATATATATACATAAATAATATATATATAAATTTAGTCAATTCCCACTTAGGTTCAACAAATAAAAATTTTATTTTAGTTACTTTTTATTAAATAATTACAATTAATATAAATAATTGAAAGCAAAATCAAGTTCGTGTCTGTTAAAAATAAATCAGAACAAACTCAGAACACAAATTCAGGCAACGCTAATGTGTGAATTTACTACGCCAGTTGGGGTAACGCAATACAAATTAGAAATTTTTAGTTTTCTTTATTCTGTATTATTTTAACTCAAAATTACTTCAAAATAAATCCGAAAAATCGAGTAATTAACAATGTTTAATTTTAAATGCATCAAACATTAATAAAACAAAGAGAATCGTTTGAAATAATCAGCTTAAAACGTGTTCAGTCTAACCTCATTTGTGTGTGGGGAAAAACAAACGGAATTCGCTACTTATTTAGCAGAGTGGAAAAAAAGATTTTTGTCCTGAAAATTGGTTTTTAATTAATTAATAAAAATAATTATTATTTGAAAAAACTGTATTAACATCACTTGAATTTTACTTGAACTTGAATGGATAAACTTAGTGATTTAGCTCATCATAAATGCCTGTTCTGCTCTAATTCAATGATTTCATTTAAAGTCTCTATTTATGTTGGATGATAATTCCTGATTTTTTCCTATAACTAAATAAAAAGGAACAATTAAAATTTGGAAAATTATTTATTTAATTGAACGATCTTAATTGAAAATTCCCCTGTATCATAACCACGTGAATGAGTAAGCACATTATTATTGAATATGTTAATTACTCATTAAGCATAGTCTTATTTTAGCATAGTATATGTTTAAAGACTTGAATACTATATTTAAATTGTAACATTCTATAAATGATATTAGAAATTATGAAAACAGCGCTCCACAAATGAAGTTTATTGACTTCAGAGCTTCTAAGGCAAAAAATGCTTACAAAAGAAAAATTTTGCCATATTTAAATGTAATATTTTTGAAAAAAAAAATTAATAGACATTTTAATGTTTTTCCTTCAATATTTTCAAGTTTTATAATCTTACAAAGTCTGATTTTATTGTTCTTGAGATTTCCACACGAGCATTGGAATTTCCTGCTCTCGTGTGCGTCAACTTCTCATCTGTTGCTATTGTTGTTGCATGCCCCCATTGACCGGCAGTGCTAGACCAGGTCCATGACTGAATGGGGACAGATTGCTGCCTCTGTTAGTCACAAGGACTATAGCACCTAGAAATAGGTACAGGACCAACTTAACTCTTGGTGATATCCCATTTAAAGCCGCTTAAGCATCCGTTGTTTTTTCAGTAGCGCCATCTAAGACCAAAGGTACGACTTAACTACACACAGTCCTTTATACGGGACGGACTTCATTCATTCATCAGCAGATAATAATTTAGATCTGGAACAGAGAACGACCACCTCTGAACCGGTACCCTCAGTGGTATTGTTCTCAGCATGGGGACCACGACAGATTTCACAAGTACACTTCTCATCTTCATATCTGAGGTGACTCCTAGTAGCAAAAGCTTATTTTATACAAAGATTATAAACTATGGGTCCGAATTTCTTTTAATTTTTTATTTACACCTGTGTTCAAAACAGTGTTCTTAAACAAAGTAATTCAAATTGTTGTTTGACTAAAATAAATTAATGGTGTCTAAAGAACTAATAGAGGATATCTTTAAATTTTCAGAATATGAAATATAATGATGAAACAGGTTAAATTTGCAGTCCATTGCGATTGTCTTTGTGGCGTGGCACATAAAATGGTATTAAAATACTTTTAACATCAGAAAGTTTTTCTTTTTTCATAATTGTATCAGGCTTGTTTAAAAAGATCATTTATTATGTTTTACTGGGTAGAACGTTTGGTATTGGACCACCGAATTCGGACCAGAGTTACTTCTGAGAAAGTAGTTCATTACCAAGAAAGGAGATTCCAAGATTTTGATTAATTAAAAGTTAATCAAATTTTAACTTTTTATTTCATTAAGTTCAAAAAAATAAAATTTTATGTGACACCAATTACATTTCCCTAAATTTTTCTATGATTTTAATAATTTCTCTACTAGTTTTAAAATAGATTTCGCTGTAATATTTTTCCTTTATTAAATTGCATGAAATAAAATAGCAAGATTATGACTAATTTGATATAATTATGACAAGAGTTTTCATGGTACTAAGTAATGATAACTATTTGCGATTTCCCTTTATTACTTCGGACTTATGAAAACTTCTGCCACCTGACGCAACATTTCATAATTTCTATGCCTTCAACTCAGCGGCTCATTTTGGGATCCCAAGTAATTCTTTTAATAAACTGTGCAATTTAGTTTTATTTATCAAAAACATTTTAAACTTAATCAATTATTTAATGATTCATTTTAGAGTTTTTTTAAATTTTAACAACCTTGTGATAACATCCCAGGTAGCACATACTCTAGCATAATACTGTACACTATTGTGCGATATTATATGATATTAAACAACATCTCACGATATTATAGAATATTGTACAATATTTGTGTGCTACTAGGGATATGTCTTTATTTATTCATTTACAATGACCCATGACCATGAATCTTATATGTTTATCTACAACGTCACTTATACATTTGCATTTTATTTACTTATTCTTATTAGTACAAGATATTGTGCGGCACATAAAAGACCTCTGCAATAATATGAATATCGTTCAAAATCCAAGGGACATTATAACAATACTATTTGGCATTTTATGCCAATAGTAAAGTGAAACATCATGGATGTTTTCATACTGATAGATGGTAAAGATAACATCATTGATAGATTCTACAGCTTTAATGATCTAAAGGCCCTATCACACGGCGAAATACCGTCAGCACTTTCGTCGACAGTTGTCGATTTGTGCCCGCAGGCAACCGGTCAAGCAAGATTTCCGTCATCGTCAACTTTTTTTAACCGGCTTGAAAATGTCCACGATAGTGACGGAAATATCGTTTGCAAACGAAATTCAACCAATCACGTGAAAAGCACTCTAATTTTGTCCAGATTGTGAAAATAGCATTTTCTATTTTTATACGATAAGTGTTTGCGACAGAGATTCAAAGATCTTTAAAAAGGAAAAACTATCTTCAGTATAATTACTGAATTTTTTAAAATTTTATTCAGTATATTCATGAGATTCTCAATTAATCTGATTATATTTATGATAAACTACTTTTTAAAAATTGAATGAAGCTAGAGAAATGACTGTGTAAAAATGGAATTGGTATGATTGAAAAATTATTTCTTCGAATTTTAAACAGGCGTAAAAAATAATTTTTATGTAATATCATAATCGGAGGTTATGGCAGAAATATATAAATTTATACTCATTTTACATCTTTTGCTTTGAAATTTCTTTGATCGCGCGTTTATTTTTTTCATGCGAACACACAATTGCGTTCGTATCTGTTGAGAGGTGAAGAATTATTTTAAACCAAATCTGAACCTATTTACCAATAATGAACGGAAATCAAGGATCAAAAACTTGTACGTTATGATTTTTCACTATCTGGATGCCATTATAAGAATGAAAAATATTGTAGTTCAACATGCTCAATTTATTTTTTTAATTTAAAAACGAATTGTACATCAACTAAATTGATACTACAGAATGAATGATGTTTTATATTTTGAGATGTTATAAAAATCAATTACATGCTATAACATTTCCGACGGTTACCAAGAAAGAAATTTAAAAAACCCATTAAAATTTTATTTACCTAAAAATATTACTAAAATGTGATTGGATAGCAGTTCTAACCACTGCATGTTTTAGAACGAGAACATTTCGTTACTCTACATCCAGTGCTCTATTCTGTACCTTGCCAGCACACGCACACGCGCACGCACGCATGCACACACACACAGTAATTCTCCTTTGTTATTAAAGAATGCTGCATAACATCTCCGTGCTGAAAAAGTTAGCTTTAGAAGCTATGAATGTGGAATTAGCAAAACAATTATTGCAATATTTTTTGAGTCATAAAAAGTTAGCTTTTAAGAAGCATATGTGTGTTTAAGAACTTCGAATGCGAAATTAATGAAACAGCTATCGCAATTAGATTGGTTCTTGTTGGAGTAATTCTTGAATTCGTCAATTAAAACACATACAAATAAATATATTTCGTATATTTTGCTTAAAACGTGTATAAATTTGCGAATCTAACATTTTACTAGCAGCTATTTCACTAGTTTAGGATGAAGATTTTAATTTCGAAATTAGATTCATGAACAATCCTGTCGGATTTTGACAAATATAAAGGAATTCTAAATTCAAATCGGAAGATATTTTTGTGTAATTTGCTGTTTCATGAGCATTCCCAATGAGGTTTGCATGGTCAAATTTGCATAACGAGACATAATTTCCATCCTATTGATTTTGTTCCTCTGTTTTATTTATTTAATTGCGCAATTACTTTATGTACTAACACGTAATCAAAGGCAATCTTATTCTTTTATTATTAATTTTAAACTATATTAATTTTTTGCGTCCAGTTTCCTTTTATTTTTCAATTTTATTTTATACTTACAACTTTGGTGGTCAACTAATTCTCCCGGAATTGTTGAATTTCTTGGCTGTTAATTTTTTAAGTTAGAAATGAATAACTATTTAAATTTTCTCTTTGCTGTTTGATAAGTTGAAAAGTATGAATTTAATAAAAGTTAAATGAGAACAGGGATTTTATTTATATCTATTACCAATATAAGGTTTTCAGTAATGCTGTGAGCTATACGTTTAGCGCATCTCTAAATGTTCATTAATCAAATTTTCTAAAAGAAAATAAATCTTGAGAATAATTTTTACAGAATAAATATAAAATTCAAAATCTTTAATAGAGAGGGAAGTGGATATCGAAATTTCTTTAGCACATTAAATATTTCCTAATGTAAAATTAATTAAATCCTTTTGTTCAATGAAATGGATTTTTAAAAAAAGAGTAAATAATATCTAAACTGTGGTGAAAATTTGAATTTCAAACTAATGTATCAAAGGGAGTAAAATCTTTTTTAACCTATATTTTTAACGATGGAAAAAAGATATGATTATATTATTTGATGATGCAGCACAATAAGTTAGATTTTTATCTCATCAGCAAGAAAATTCTGTACCAAATCATAGAAAATAAACTTTAAGTTTGTTATAATAAGAAAAAAAATTGCACATCAATTAATATGGCATTATCAAAAAGGCAAAATTTTAAATTTAAAAATGGTGTCAAAAATTAATTTTGAGATCAATTCAAAATCATTTTTTTTTGGTCGAAGGGATAAGTGCGAGTACAAGCAATAGTTAATGACAAATGATAATGATAATATGAGGTTGGTTCATTCTTTTATTCTCATAAATGATGACTGAAAGCTCATTTTGAAAATAATTTTAACAAAGGTCTCATACCCTATTCGTTCATAAATGGTTTTCTAAATAACCATTCTAATCCAATCCCTAAGAATTTAATTGATAGGAAAAGTGTAAGTAGCATTCCTTAGTTTAGTTTAGTTATAGATATTGTGATTTATAGAAGGCTATTATAGCAGCTGTGCTTCGAAGCTTGCTGCATATAGTATCTATAAATAAAGCATAATTTATCTATTTAGTCTTTTGGCTTTGACCAACAAAGAGCAAATTTAAATTATGATTCCTTTTAAAATCTAATGAAAGCTTAGTATGCACAGTAAATTTATGGTGATGGAAATGATTTTCTGTGGGCATAATAAAAAAGTTTGTGAAATAGGATGCTGTTTGAAATATCTTTATTATTTTTTTTGTTGCTAAATGAATATTGATTAAAAATTGTGAAGCTGATTTAGTTTCTTGCCTACACTAATCTATGACATTGAGAATCAACAGGATGGTGCATCTTTTATTGTATAAAGATTTCAGGTCTGATGATGAATATTCATAACAATTCAACATTTTCATAGCATGGTTAAAAATAATGAAATTTTTATATTAACTTTTCTTCAGATATTTTATTTCAGATTATATGGGCAAGTAATGCATTGAATTTACTACAATCATTCATGCAACTAAGCGCTACTATTTCAAAAAATATAATATACCATTGCAACTTAGGAAAACTAGTAAACACTACAATCCTACAATTATATCATTTAAGTACTGACTCTGACTCACATAAACTCAAATTTCTATTCCTCTCACTTTAAGATAAACTCAGAATCAAAGTGAAGAGAAGAATTTGCTTATTTACTTTCGTTTTGAATCATGTGATGACAACGGAGAACGATTTCTCGCTTATAACAGAATTTGAAATAGAAATTTAAAGATAACTCAACTCATCTCATTTTAATAAATGCCGGTATTTTTCATACAAATAACAGATCACTTGTAAAATTAAGTAATTAATTCAAATTGATTTTTTAAAAAAAGCATGAACTTCTCATCTGCTATATCAAAAGAAGATCAAATTAAAATTTTGGATTTTTTCCAAACTATGGCGGATAGTCCTGGTATTCATTCAGATAAATTAGCAAAAGTATGTAGCCGATACTCAAAAATTATCTTCTTGTGTCTACTTAATCTATGATAATGTATTTAAAATATCTAATGAAACATTTCAAATCAAACGCTTTTGATTTTAATGTTAAAGGAAAATAAGTAAATTAAATAATTTTTTAAGGAAGAAGTTTCTAATATTTTTTTCTATTAATTTATAATTTAAATTTTATGGAATTACTCCAGTATTTATAATCTCTTTGAATGGTTATTTTAAATAGATATATTGATTCCCAGTACTGTCTATAAATTGTCATATTTAAATTTGTTTTTTTTTTTCATTGCTAGACTTGACTTATGAACTCTTATAACAGGAAACTAAAAGTATTCCTAATAATTGACAGAAGACATGAAATAGTGGTCATAAAATTTCAAACAATATATTTCATTTAATTTTTCTATGAAATGATCAAATGCGAGATACTTTATAATATGATAACTGTAAAACAAAATTTATTTGAATACTTAGTGGCTGTAAGGAGATATTAAGGTTATGTGTTCTTTCTTCAAATAATTTTTAAGCTCCCCCAACATTTTCACTTTTAACACATATATTATGTTTATACATTTTTTGTTCTAAAAGGTAAAATCTTGTTAGCGAAACTATTAATTATGAGAGAAAAAGTACTTTTCTCTTATAATTAAGGAGTTTGATTGAAGGATATATATATTTCTATTTCTGTGAGAAATGTTTTTGTATCAATATCAATTTGCATATTGTATTTGAATTTAAAATTAGTGTCTTTTAAGATAATACTTATCATTAATAGTTATTAGTACTTTATTATAAATTAATTTTTTATATTAAGTCATTTGACTTTATTCGCCCATTTATGCCTATGCATTAATTCATTTGACCATTTCCTTACTAGAATATTACTCAGACATACACTTAAAATTGGAATTAATAGTAGTGATTAATTCTTTGCTTTAAAAAACACATAATTTTTCTTCTGTAGGATTGGTTAGAGAAACATTCAAATTGCTTTGCTGGGTTTGTGGATAACAAATGGTTATCACCATTAGATAATAAAGTTGAAATTTCCAACCCATGTACTGGTGAGCACTATGCAGATGTCTGTCTTCCATCTCCAGAGATTTTAAAGGATGCAGCTACTTCCTCAGAAAAGGGCTTTAATGCATGGAAATCTCTAAATGGTTATCAGAGATCAGAGTATCTATTAAAGTAGTGAATTTTTGTGATTTATTATTCATTGAAATTATTTTATGCAACTGTAAATAATATAGGTCGTTTTTGGTTTTACTAGTTATTTTACTATTCTTTTATATGCTTCTCTGATCTAAATTTTAAAAGAATATCTTTAAAGATTTGATAATTGCTGATTAATAAAAATTCTTTCCCTTTATCAGAGCTCATGATTCTCTTTCATTTAAAAGATTTTAAAAAAAATATTTATTTTATTATTGCATGCAGGTTTGTTGTAAGAAAATAAAAATAATTAAAACTTCAATTTCCATTCCAAAACATAATTAGCAGATCCATTAGATTTTAGATTAGATTTTCATTAAAAATATATATTGTTGTGTGTTTTTATAAAAAATCATGATTTTCTTAAAATTTGAATGTTTAAATTTCATCTCAAAAAATATAAGGTGTCTTCCTATCATAATTTCAGAATGCTCTATGCTAAATTAACCATTATTGTGTTTCTAATATAGGTTTTTATGTAATTCATGTGAGAGATTTATTATTTGTTCCAGAATTGCTTCAACCATTGAAGAATATGCTGACTTATTTGGATTAGTTGATTGCATAGCATCTGGCAAAACTTTACATAGAATTAAAACAAAGGATGTACCTGATTTAATACAGAGCTTTAAGTATTATTCAAATTGGACTAAATTACATGAAGAAAATGATGGATGCACTGAAACAGGTTTTTCTTTCTTTATAAATAATTTGATACTGTGAAAGGAAACATATTTGAAGTACATTTTTTACAGTAGTTTAAGTATATATTTTTATTTTGATTATAAGGTGATGTGACAATTCATGGTGAAGTAGATGCTCTCAATTTTTAATTTCAGTTAAGAAATTGATTTTTTTAGAGTTTTTTTTCTGTTAATTTTATTTTAAAGTTGGTACTCATCTAATTTCATTGAAGCTAATGAAATTAAAATTGAAGGTAATGTGTAATTTTTGTGACTATTGTTAATTGTCAGAAAATGATTATAACCGGTTTTTATGTAAGGTCATTGTACATTATTGATAATTTGTTTGTACGCATCAATTGTTAAAAATAAATAAAATTTACTTCAAAAATGAAATAACATGCTGCTGTACTTTACGACAGTCTTTAGGCAAATGACAGCTATACATCTTATATGCTTTTGGAAACAAAACAAAAAAAGTATTTATCAAGGTATAATTTTAAATCTAAAAGTTTAGACAAAGTTTTAAAATTGAAAGATGTTTTTGTGAACTTTATATTAGTACAAATATTAGTTTTTTAATGTATTATTCAACAGATACCCCCTCCTCCCCATTTTTTTTTTGTGAATTAGACTACATTAATGAAATACTCAACAGGCTTTTTGGGTATTTTATTGTAGACATACACAAGAAAAAGCTTTATCCTTTTAGAAATTATTAGAAACAAAGATTAGATTTTATTTTATAACAAAACACATTTAAAAAAGTTATATCAAAACAATGAATTCTGCTAATAAATATAGAACATATATACTACACAAGTAGTGATCAGGCATTACTCGGGTTGCATACAAAGCATGAAAAATTTAAAAGCAGAAGAAAAAGTTGCAATTCTTCCAGAAATTTACTTGCCATTATAGATGCCTGCAGGTAGGCATGTAAGTTGCTGAAAGAAATCCTCTCAAAAATAAGACCTGTTCTCTTTCTCATCTGCTATGAATTTCCCAGTAGTCATTTACTTCATTCACAATGTGATGATGGTATAGGATAGTGGTAGGAAATTATTAATTAAATTCAAGGCTATATATATTAAATTATGGGAGAGATTAATAGTTTGCAGATATGGCCATTTTACCAATCTGTAAACCAATAAAAAAAGGTACTGATGCAACATTTATATTGCCTATAAAAAATATTATCTTTTTAAAAATATTTTGAAGCTAAAACAGTTTTTTTATTGTGTTTTTGTTTTAGAATAAAAAGAAAACAAAACAACCCCACATTGCAAGCTGACTTTTCTGTTTCATTTTTATTTACATGTAAATTATATATTTACTGATAACTTTCATTAAATTCAAATATAATTATGAATTTTAATATGGGGAATGTAACTTTTTCACTATGCCATTAAAGTGCATTTTTATACAATTCATTGTTTTTATATCATTATTGTAAAAAATTTGTTCTAATGATCCAACCACTTCACATTTTGGTATTCCATTTGTTCACATTGTGGATTATGCACTGTTGTATATTTTGATTATTATAAAGATTTGAATATATACTTTAAAAAAATCACATTTATAAGACATTTTTTTCAACCAGGTTGTAATTTTTTTGATGATTTATAAGAAAAAATTATATTTTTAATATCCAATGAAGAAATAGATGAATGTGGTAAAGATTTTTTTTGTGTGTTGATTTATACATCCATTAAAATAATTGTTATGGAATCAAATACATTGATTGTGATCTAAAAATGTAGAAATTTTCTTCAAATGCAGTATTTTTGAACTTTGTTACAGTTACTTACATTTTGTCTTTCTAAAATTCTTTTTATTTTATTCAAAAGCATAATTGCTGTTATATATATATATATATATATATATATATATATATATATATATATAT
>JAOUZG010011076.1:157961-187111 GCA_026289955.1 Argiope argentata | reverse complement strand
ATATATATATATATATATATATATATATATATATATATATATATATAATGTCAAATTATGAGATTCTAAAATATTAGATATGCTCATAACTTGTTTGATATTTATATCAGAACAATATATTATCTACAGAATAAATGAGATAAAACAAAGTAAATTACTTTTTTTAATAAATTAGTAGTATGTATTAATTTTAAAAATTCCTCACAGTATTTTTTTTAAAAAAAATAAGTATGGAAGCAGTTGTATTTCTTTATATTTTAAAAAGATATTTTTAAAGATTCTAGTACTGACGACTTTTCTTATTATTTCTTCTTTTAATTAACTGATCACTGATTAACTACAGTGTAATCAGTGATTCATTAATTGTATTTCTGTTTATTTTGCTATTATTTTTTAAAAATTAAAACTAAAACCTATTATTTTGTTCGCAGGCGTTGTTTGTGTGATTGCTGATGATTATAATGAACCATGTTTAAGAATCAGTTGGAAAATAAGTTCCATTTTAGCGTCAGGAAATGCTGTTTTGTTATTGCCAAATGTAAAATCCTGTTTTTCTGCATTTCTTTTAGCTGAACTTAGTCTTTTGTCTGGGTAAGTACAGATTTTTTGTAACTAAAATTTATTTGTTGTGGAAAATAAAAATATATGAAACAACATAAGAAAATTCCATCATTAATAAATTAAGTGCTTTTATAAAACATAACTAGTAACATTTTATTTCTAATGTGATTCAATAGTAACTATAGCTGGAAAAATTTAAATAAATAATCCTTATCAAAAACTCTTGTTAGAGCAATGAAGAATGTGATCACACCTAAAAAAACACAAAGACAAAATGATATCCTTTGTAAGAGATTCATTAATATTTCATGTAGAACTTGAAGTAAATAAAAAATAATCAGACTATTGGACTGGTTGAAGTGAATAGAAGAGCACCTTAGCCAATTAATTCTATTAAAAAAACATTACCGTACTGACACAAAGTAGAGAGTATTTTTGGACCATTTTAAAGCATTCTTACTTATGGTAATCTATATGAATTTGTGTATTAGGATATAGGTTTCCCATGGTAATAATACACAAGAATGTTATTATGAATTCTGAAAGCCTGTGTTGGTAATATGTATCTCTTGTATGAGAATTATCTTTGGCAGCTGGTCTTAATAATCAAACAAAGAATGTATATTGAAAATACTAATCAAACAGAGGATATTTATCAAGGAAAATTGTGTCATATTTTGTCAGATATTTATTTTTCAAAATATAGAAATGATATTAATATTTCCTAATTGTCCATCAACTTGAAAGGCACTTCAATGAAGGAACTACTCTTTGAGAATTTTTTTTAATGATGAAACTGGGCCAAGAGTTTAAATTAAAATGCTAATTGAATAAAGAATACCAACTTTGCTACATTCCCCAAAATGCCAAAGAAAACTATTACGAAAGTCTTTGATTTTCACTAAACATCTGATTTCATCATGGTGCATCTGCATTCAAGCAGAGATATATTAGCATTATGATTAACTAATTTGAAAAGTATTGGTTTCTATACATTTGTAAAAAAAAAAAGTTTGACTTTGTTGATGTACATATGGAAAGAATGTGCTGTTGTTTTGCATATGGATTTAATAAAAATTTTACTTTAGTTACAGTGCCATTGCATTGCTTATGGCCTTTTTCTTAAATATATTTTTGTAGTGAATATTCATATAGTTCACATAATAAAAAATGTTAAATATTTATGACTAAATGTCAATAGTTTTATAATTAAAGTGTAAATTTTTATGCATTTAAAATTATAACTGTGCAATTAATTTTAGGTTACCTCCAGGTGTGCTGAATGTTTTGCCTATTGATGAAGCCACACTAACTGACTTACCAAATGTTAATAAAATTGTTTGTTCTGGAACATTTCGTAAAAGCAATCAAATAATAGAAATGGCATCTTTAAAGGGAATACCTCGTGAGATTTCTGTATCAAAGCAGCCTATAGCAATTGTTTATGAAAATGCTGACTTACTTTCAGCTGCAGATGGCATTTTGGAGATTTTACAGCATAGTGATACAAGGGTTAGAATTTTTATTTAACTGTTCTCTAAAATGAAAGATTTTTAAATGCAATTTTATTGAATAGAAATAATTTCATATTTAATTATTCTGTATTGTATTATCTATCAAGTAAGCTAAAAATACTCTTTTTTAATTTTTAAATTTTGGCTTTAATAACATTTTTCTTATTTAAATTTATCTTCATGTTTTAACTTTACTATATATATTTTTATATCTTGAAGGTTCTTCTTTAAAATGCATAACAAGATCTTTTACTGTTTTTACTTTTTTACTCATAATAGTTTGAGATTGTAATTTATTTTCAGATGAGATTAATTTATATTGTTCAAAGTATTTTTATTGTTGAATTTTAGAGTGAAAGAAGTGGCTGTAAAGTTTTTCTTCAAGCATCAATACAAAAGAAATTTTTGCAGATTCTGGAAGAAAAATTCTCTAAAATTTCTGTAGGTTTTAATTTACAACAAGTAGATCTAACTTGTATTGTAACTAAAGAGCAAAAAGAGCAATTGATAAAAGACGTTGAAGAAGCTAAAAGTCAGGGATTTAAGGTATGTTATGTATTATTCATTAAGATTACATTAAAATGTGCTGAATTTTTTAAATGCTTATTTATTTATTTATTTATGCAGGTTATTGAAGGTCCAGAAGTTAACGCTGAAAAGGAACAATTTAGAGTTACATTGTTGGAAAATTTGCCTATTACATCTTCATTGTATCGTCAGGTATAGTATGGGATTGGTTGTACGCATTTTATGTAATATGCTTCTGCAGTCCTTTATTAAAATATTTTTAATTTTCATAGCATTCTTTAGAAATAATATAGCTACAAACAAATAATAATCCATACTATAAGGGAAATTGATATTAGCTAATTATTGATAGTGGTTAAAGCTTGAAGAAGTATCCATTTTCAATTTATAATATGAAACAGAAGTACATGTATTTCTCTATTCAAAAAACTTCTTTATACTGGTGAAATATGAAGATATCATTTAGATATTTTTTTCTAGGTAAACATTTAAGATATTTAATGAAGGAAAGAGAAAAATTAAAATAAATTTCTTAGTAAAAAAATATTATTTAAGAGAACTCAAGATGATGACACTAATATTTGTTTCCTGATGTATTTTAGAGCAGGCTCAAAAATCCTTAAAATGAGGAGGAAAGAAAGGTATTTTAAATCATTACAAAAAATTGTGAATTCTATTATAAATGTATGACATTAAAAAAAATCTTTGATATTGTTTATAATTCTTTTATCTCTTAAATGATACTGAAAATTCACTTGCATATCTATTCATTTAAGAGATAAAATCCACATATTTTCTTTATAAATAGTTCATTAAATTAAATATAAGTATGCATTTCTGGTCATATAACTTTCATTAGTATTGTTAATAGCCAACAAATTTAATTAGACTTCTGAATCATTTTAGAACTGATATAATATTACATCTTATTTCTCCCATAGATTTCAAACTTCATCATGTATTAGTTTCTAAATGAGAATTTTTTTAGAATTAAATTATTTATAGGAACTATTTTTTGTGGGAAATTATATTCATTCTTATTTTATTGATAACGTGACCCTAAAATGTAAATATATAAAATAACTCCCTTTCTTCCCTTTTTTTCTAGGTTGGAAGTGGTCCTATAGTTATCACTACTACTTTCCGAACAGTGAAAGAATCTATAGCAATGTATAATTATAACAAACTTGGTTGTGATGTTAGCATTTGGTCAGAAAAATTAACCCTTGCTTTAGAGGTGGCTAATCAATTAAGAGCAGGAACTATTTGGGTTAATTCTCAAAACATTTTTGATGCTTGCACTGTCTATGGTGGTGCAGGTTTGGGATCAAGCTCATTAGAAGGTGGCAAAGAAGTAAGTTTTTCCTTAAATATGCAATAATATTTATCAATTTTTAACATTGTTACATTTTTAGGCCGGCATGCTTTCTGTTAATTTCATATTGTAATCATGTGCTTATTGTAGTATCAAATCATTGTACTTTGAGCCACCATATTTGACAAGAGCATTCTTTGGGAGATCGAAATATGCCCCATACAGCAATTTTTTGCAATTTTAGTTTTATTAAATTAAGAAAAAATGTTTATTTTTCATGATAACTTCTAAATATATTATAGGACAAAAGTTATTTTTATACTGATTTTAAATTCAAATAAGGAAAGAAGAAAAAAGCTATAATTTCAGTGAGGTTATTTTGACAGATATGTATTTTCCGCTGTCACTTTTGATAATTTTTTCTTTTACAATTGATTTTTCATTATTTTAGTTACTGCATTAATGCACTTGCATATTGCAATGGTATTAAATATGTTTGGTGTATGTGTGTTATTTATACTATTATTTAAAGTATATCTTCAAATATACTCAAATTCTAAAGGGGGGAAAAATAGCATTAAAATTAGAAATTTTGAAAAAAAAAAAGTTTTTATTTTAAAAAAAAAGACTTGAAAAAATCAAACAAATAAGAAACATTGTAATGCTCCTAGACTGGCATTCTTTCTGTAAATTGTGTAATGTAAAAAGTTTTACATGCACATTACAATGATTGATGCAATCAAAATAGAGCGATCAAACATAGAACATGCGTTAATTTTTCTCTTTTTTTTATGGTTTTATTCTTATACTTTCAATTCATATTAAATGCCTGAAATTAGATTTTAAAGTGAACCCTTAAAAATCTAATTTTTATTAAATTATGCATGATTTGCATTTATATAATGCAAGAATAATGTGAAAAAAAAATTCAGAAATATATAGATTTTTATGATTAAATGTTATAAAATAAAGCAAGTTTTTTTATTTACCTATCATTTTTGCATGTGGCATAGATTTATTATTCATTCGAGAAATATTATTAATATTCTTAATAGGCATTTTTAAGGCATTTAAATGTTGGTGTATCAGAAGTAAAGAAATATGATAAAGCAGAACAAGAGATTGAACTGTATGGTAAAGATTTGCTTTCTGGAAATAGCATTAAAAGTAATCCAGAGTAAGTTATAAATTGTTTTCTTATTCCTCAATATATGAAAATACATTTCAAACATAATGCAAATACTATATTGTAATATTTCACATGTTTAAAATTTCAGCATAGTTTCTTTTAATGTTTGAATTAGCATTTTCTTGAAAATGTGCATAATATACAAGTTTTAACCTATATAATAAAAATCTCTATGTATTGAATATTTTTTAAGACTACTTGGTTTTCATGAGAAATTAAATTCTGTGTATGGAATGACATTTCCATATCAGAAGCAAACAAATCTATATAAATAAAAAAAAAAAGTTTCAATTTTTTTATTCCCCAAAAGAAGTATGCATAAATTAAAGTAAAATATTCACCCTTTGTCATTTTTTTTTACTGCAGTTGAAATTCATAGAAAAATAGATGATTATTTAGGGGACCTCTCACCTCCTCCATAAGTGCTTGCTAATTAATCATACTTTATAGTTAGCTTCTTTTCTATAAATTTCTTTTTTAACTGATAACATGATTTGTACTTAAATTTTGGTTTAGCTTTATTCAGTAGGCTTTCACTGATCTGATACTTGTTATTCCAATACTTCAGTCAGACTAGTGTTTTACTGAAATGCATCGCTTGATCAGGAAACATTCTTTTCTGTTAAAATTTCAAATCTTCCTTCTTTCCTCAGATTTTTCTACAGTACCTTTCTCCCCTTGTTTAGAAAAATATATAATTATATAATTCTGTATGGTCTAACGGGAGTCTACTCTTATGTGTTAAATTAGATCAAGTTAAAAATTTTTTTTTATTGAATATGTCTGAGATATATTAACTTTTAAAGATAAAAGAGAAGTTCAGCTTCAAAACATATGTAGAAAATGGAATGAGACATGAAAAAAAATCAATTTCACCAGTCTAGTATGAATAAATGTGAAAAATTGTAATTTTATGAAAGCACTTCAAAGATTTGTAGCCTGAAGACAGTTTTAGTACATTGTAAGTAAATTCCAAAATTTTATATTTACCTGTGGATTTAATATATATATAATTTGTGCAATCCCATTGATAATTTAATTTTTAATTTTGTCTTTCATCCTACAAAATAAGGATGCATAATGGTATTAAATAAAAAATATATAAAAAACTATGCATTTTTATAATAGTTTTTTTATTTTCATGCAGTATAAGCATAAACAATTATTCTGATTTTAATTCTAAATTAAATTGTCGTGAAGTTTATGGTTTGATTTTAAATGAAATTTTTATTATTTTTAAACTAACATAGTATAATATTAATTATGATTTCAAACATTTGCTCACTTGCAAAATATGACAGGTGATTAAGTAATGGGCCAAATCTTTTTTGTGAACTGTATCTCAATTTTATAAAAAATTATTTCCTTTAAAAAATACTTTTTTTTCTTCAAAAATATACACTTATTTATTATTATTAATTTAAATTGAATAAAATAATTAAAATTTTCTAAAAAAAGAATTTTTTCATTTGGCTTTTGACTGAATGAAATAAATTGATATATTTGGTTTTTTCCCGTATTTTTTTCAATATATTCTTTATTTGATAATTCTAGGTATATATAATGTTTTGAGCAATTTGTTAAAAATTCATTAATTAATGTTATTTAAATTTGAAGCGTAAAGCTCTGAATTTAACACTTAACATCGCTTAAAGTGTTGTTATGTATCAGCAAAGTCTTGAAATTACCTACCAATACTTTTCTTTAATATTTTTTTAATAAATGGAGAAAAAAAATTATTTTGACAGAGAATTAAAAAAATGAAAAATGAGATTTGTTTTTATATTTTTATTTTATAATTTAAGAATCAAGTTTAGTTTTGATCTTCACATTGGAGGATCTTACAAGAAAGCCAGTGAAAAGGCATACTTGATTGTTAGTGATGCAAAGAAAGTGCCTTTTGCTTATATTGCCAATGGAACATCTTCAGATTTGACTGCTGCAATTTCAAGTGCTTCTGCTATACAACCAAAGTAATAAAACCTGCTTATTTTTTTAATGGAGCCAATTTATTTTACAATTTTATGTTTACTATTTTTCATTATTAACAAATTTTGAAATGCAGTTAAGTTACCTTTTTTTACCCACTACATGAAATTTAATTGGAATTGTCATCAATATTTGATTTTAAAATTTATTTGAAGCATTTTAGTAGCTAGCACTTGCTATTATTTTAGTAAAATGTATTCAATTTTAATTGAGTAAATTCTGCTTAGTATACATTTCAATATGGATTAATAATTGTTCTAAAATTTATACTTAACTGCTATTGAATAATTAAACTATGAAATTGCTGTTTAGATATTCTTTTTTATACATCTTATAATTTGTTTCAAATTTTTTAATTGTTGAAGATATTTTTTACTTGTTAATTATATGTTAACACCTTAATAAATTCTTTTCAGATGGGAAAGCCAGAGCAAGTATAAAGTCTCAGATATTTTGCGTAAAGCGGCAACAGCATTAACCAAAAGAAAAGAAGAGTTTGCAGTTCTGTTGCATAACATCACTGGTGAAGAAAATACAGTATGTTCTGAAGAAGTAGAAGAATCGATTTCTAGACTGCGTTATTGGTCCATTTATATTGCCACATCTAATGGTGAATTAGTTGTGAGTTATACTTTTGTAATAAATTCTATAATTCTTCTTTTGATAATTTCAAAGAACTAAATATTTTTTTTACTTATAAATTATGTTGAATATTACTTAATATTTTTCTGACATTTCTGTCCCCCCCCTTAATAGAAAAACTATTTTTTTCTTTTACTAGATAATTTTTAGTTATTTGCTAATAAAGTACACCTAATTACAAATAAGTATTTTTTAAAAATTTCACAAAAATGCTTTAATATTAAATCTTAAGCCAATTATTGAAACAACATTTTAATTTATTTTCAATTAATTTAATCATTGTTTTTTATTAATGGATATTCATACTGTTCTTTCTTTTAAAAATACCTCTTGAAATAAACATTGATAAAAAGTTTTTATAGTATAAAAACAAAATTCTTTTTTTTTCTAATGAATAAAATAAGTATATAGAAAATGTATTTGCCTAAAAATTTAATGTACTTTTCAATGTTAAAGCTCAATCATTTTTTTTTCATTATGTAAAATTCTGGTGTGTGAATTTAAAATTTAATGAAACATAGATGGATGAAATTCAAAGTATGATTTTTGCAACCAAATTGTGCACTTTTATCAGATTTTGGATAGTTTCTTTCAATAAATTGACTGTCTGGAATCATGTCTATTCATGGCATATATATTATCACATTTACTCAAATATTTAATGAACTAAACCCAAACAAGACAATGTATTTTCCTAAAATATCCCCCCCCCCCCGAGGAGCACCTTGAAAAGAAGACGAAATACTTTCGGCATGGTAGTTAGATCTCGGCACCCTGAAGGGTACACAAATAGGTGGGGATCTGACTCCTCCCATTGATGATGGGATGCACTTCCTACAGGATGGTTTGTGTCATGGCCGATGATGATCCTTAAGACTCAACCACAGTTCCAGTCAATGTTGCTGTTGCAGTATTCTTGTCATTCAGTTTTTGGTTTGTTCAAGTACCTTTGGATGGGTTGGAGAGTTAGTGATATGACTTTCCCAAAATGCATGCTGATTTCCACCAATATATTATAGGGTTTAACAAATAAGGATAATTTGTACTCAGTTTTTTTTAACAAGTATGTTGAATGGAAATTATTTTATAGGCAAATTGTCGCACCTATGATTTAAAATAAGTTTATTATAGAATGTACAATTTTCTCTCTCATTTCTCTACAAAGGCCTGAATTGAATTATTGCTTGGAAATTTTTGTTCATATTTATCTAGAATATTCAGTTTTATAACAAGTAAAACTGTTTTCGATTTTCTCTAGAAATGATGATCCTTGAAAAGAAAAGTATTTACTTTAAAATAAAGCATGGTTATTATTATTTTTTTAAGAAAAAGGAAATGCACGATTTTTTATATTGTGTAATGCTTGTTTTTAAATACACTTACTCATGGCTTATTTTGATAAATGGCCATATTTAAAAAATTATAAACACTCTGAACTGTAATTGGATATCCAAACGGTTCTAGATCTGTAGTTACACAGTATTTATTTAAAAAATATCAGTTTGAAATACTGATTTCATTGTTGTTATAATTCTTCTGATTCATGCTTTTATAATTTTTGAAATTTTTTATATAAATACTGTATTTACTTGATTTAGGACATACTAAGCCTGATGAAATTTGACAAGAACATTTTTCAAAATATAGAAATGGTAGATACAATATTATATTCAAAATTAAACTTTCTGGAATTTTTACATATTTTTTTTCTAGGATACATTTACTTATGGTAGAGTATTGAAAGACCGATTTCCTCTGGGGATAATAGGAATTCAAAGCCCTGATCAAAAACCGTTTTTATCATTTGTTACTCTTGTGAGTTCAGCTATTGCTTTTGGAAATGCAGTGGTTGTAGTGCCAAGTGAGAGAGGTTCTTTGCCTGCCTTGAAAATGTGTGAGGTAAGCACTTTAACAATTTCACAATATTTTTTATTTATTCTTTAGATTGCAATTTAAATATATCCCTTATATATTATGATCCCTCTAGTGTAAAAAACTCTTTAAGAATAAATGTTGTTCAAAATTGATTTTTCTTTCGGGAGGAAAATGAATTTTTGTCTGTGTTTTAAAATATATTTCACTAATAACATTTTTATACTGTGAGTCATTTGATACTGCTATTTCATTTGTGGTTTCTCGTATTATATTTTTACTGTCTGCTTCTGTTCTGAACTTGCACAAACAGATAAGCTTGTATGATTTTACATTTTCCTATTATTTAAAAAGTTATGCAATGTAATTTATTCTCATTTCAAAAGTTTACTATTTTCTAATTGTTTGATTACAATTTAATTTGTATGTATTTATTTTTGCTCGTTTTTTAAACATTTTAAAGCTTTCTTTCTGCTTACATTTCGTTATTTTAATTCAATCAAGGTTTCTGTATACATATTATATTTAAATATTGATCTTTGATATTTATTGTTATCATAGTGTTTTGATTTATGTAAACTTAAAAATTAAAAGAATTAAGAATTTTTATTCTCAAAATATAATTTTAACAAACTTCTAAGATGGTTATTAATTGCTGCTTCGATTAATAATAATAAATTTCAGGTTCCATTAAGATGATTAATTAGAATTGAATCTGCATATCAATCTATTCATTATTCAGAAATGAATAGAAAATAAAAAGGGAAGCTTGTGATTTTAGGTTTGAAAGTTGTTCTGCACTTTAGATGAGTAAAGGAATGTGATTAGCAATGTTTTTAAATGCTTTAAAGTTATTTTTAGTTTAATTTAGACAAAGAAATTTAGTGCTAGTCATTCGGTATCTTAAGCAACTATTTTATCTCTTATTTATCTAAAAGTTTTTATTTTCCAATGTCAGTGAAGACTTGTGTAGTCCATAAATATTCTCGCATAACATATTTAAATTATTGAAGATTAAAGATATTTTTTCCTTGGAATATTTGAAGCTATTGTTATGACTCTTGGTTTCAATTACTGTATCATGTGCTTCTTAATTTTCTTGTAGTTTGTAAAAAAAATAATTTAATAATTTTGACCTTTAAAGACTAATAGTATCAATTTATTCAACTGCAGTCAAACTGAATTTTAAATATTAATTATTTGTATATATAAAAAAAGAAAGTTGTAGTACAGTAATATTTTAAGCTTTATTCATCTGCCTCTGATGTAGATTGTCATAATTCCAATTATTTCATCTACTTATTCATAGTTGTAAATTGTGGAGAAGGAACTTGTTTTAAAAAATATATTGTGCTCTTGAATTTTTTGATCATCTTATGATAATTTTACCTCTGGCCCAAAATAATAGTTTCCAGCCCTACAAAATTGTTAAATTATTTTTTTTTTCAATTCCTACTATTAACTTTCACTCTCCCTAATTATATAATTATTATTATTTGTAAGCAGAAGGTGGTTTCAAAGACATAGAGAGTTTTAGTTTTAAGTTCATTTTGTTTCATCCTGGGAGATTACGATTTATTTACAAGAGCACAGACAAGGCACATCTACTCACAGTGCGGCAGAAGCATAAAAAAAGGGAGGGAAATCATTATCCCTTGGCTTCAATACCATAAAATTTTGATAGGGATTTCATTGACACACACTTAATCAGGCAAGGGAAACACATGGATCTTTTAAAGGAATGTGCTTGGCTGGACAATTTTCATTCTCTCTAGGAGGACAATTTTCATTCTCTCAATTTTCATTCTCTCATTCTCTCCGTCAACTTTTAGCTGATTCAGCATGAACACCAGAAAGATTAAATAGAAACCATAACATTTACGTTGTTCCATCCGAAAGTTATAGTTATTAATCCTCTTCTTCTTCGTTGCTAATGCCACAGGTAGCTCCCCACCAGGGATAGTGTGATTTTAATTGTACTTTGGGTTTAATTTCACCCTTCAACCATAGCAAGTCACTGTTATCTGTTCATCAGCCTGCTCACTTGATCCTACTGCTGGTGGTTTTTACTTGATGTTTTTGACTGGAACTGCTTCTGGTTGATAGGAGGAAGTATCACTATTTACAACAGACCAACTGTTTGGCAATTCTTTCAACATATAGGCAGGTTTCAGTCTGTCAATATTAACCGACACCTCTTTCCCATTCCTTATGAGCTTATAAATTTTTTCATTGCAACTAACCACTTCAAAGGACCATCGTATGGAGGTTCCAAACTTTTTCTAATTTTGTCTGACCACAGAAAAACATGAGAGCACACAGCTCCTTATTCACGAAAACTGCATGCCACCCATAATGTTTGGATGGAAGAGGTGAAAGCTGTTGTAATGCTTCCCTGAACATTCCCACAAAGGTAGCAGGATCAGGGCTGTTTTCAAGGAGGCAAAGAAATTCACCAGGAAGGCATATGGGAGTTACATTTGTTGTTTGCAAATCTTCCTTCCATGCAGCTCGAAACTCAACAGTATCGAGGGAAGCACAGTAGTCCACTGAACATTGCCATGAGACATTATAGCAGCAACTGTCAATGAAATCTCTCGACTTTCCCATTTGCAGCTGGATGGTAAGGAGTTGTACGGTGCTTTGCAGTACCCATTAATTTCATAAGGGCATCAAAAAGAGATGATTCAAACTGTTTTCCCTGGTCAGTTGTCAATCGGAGGGGTGTATCGAACCTGAAGATGCAGGCAGAATAGAAAGTTCTTCCTACTGTTTCTGCAGACATTTCTGCAAGCGGAAATGCCTCTCGCCGTTTAGAGAACCGATCTACACAGGTAAGGCAGTAACGGAAACCTTCTGATGGAAGAAGAGGTCCCACAATGTCAATAAGCACATGCTCAAAGCGAGTACTCCGAGGAATAAAATTTCTAACCTTACATTTTGCATGTCGAGAAACTTTTTCTCGTTGACATTGCAAGCACGTGTGAGCCCATAGGGTAACATCTTGTCCCATCGATGGCCACACATATCGCTCAGTAACCAACTTCAGGGATGCTCTTACTCCTGGGTGTGAAAGTAAGTTCAGATGTCTAAAAGTCTTAGGAACAAAAGGGCGGATACGACCAAGCGACACATCACAGTGTAATTTTACTGGAGGCTTACTTACAGGAAGAGGTTGCAGCACCAATGAAGTTGTGTCTGACGATAAAATCTCTTGTAAATCGGGATCATTCTGTTGCTCTTCGGCCATCTTTTTGAAATCCATTGCAGTTGGTGTTTCAATTGTTGAGATGTTTATTCTTGAAAGAGTATCTGCAACCACATTGTTGGTTCCTTTTAAATAACGGATGTCTGTAAACTGACTAGTGAAATCCAGTTGCCACAGCTGTCGAGGTGAGCGTTGGTCTTCCTGCAGAAAGGCAAACGTACACGGTTTGTGGTCTGTAAATAAGATAAAGCTTCGAACTTCCACCATGTGACGAAAGTATTTAATGACCATGTAAGCTGCCAGAAGCTCTCTGTCGGAGGCACTGTATTTTTGTTGGCCAGGGGAAAGTGACTTTGAATAAAATGCGAGAGGTTGCCATCCAGTTCTGACCTTCTGTCGGAGAGCAGCACCAACAGCAATGTCAGAAGCATCCACTAGTATAGCGAGAGTGGCATTAGCCGAAGGGTGGAATAAAACTGTAGCATCAACCAAATCCCGTTTACACCTTCCAAACGCCTTTCTGGTTTCCTCCTTCCAGAGTATTGGCGTTTTGTCATTCTTCTTGGCGCCTTTCTCTCAATGGCAGTTCCATTTGCCGCAAACAGCTTGAGAGAAATCGATCGAGAATGCTTGGGTGCCGCTGACCAAGGAATGACTGAGACGTCGACGCCGGTATCAATCAGATATCTGGAGTTCGTAGATTTGTCGGAAAGATAAAATCGGTTAATCCCCGTCATGACGCCACCCGCTGGTTCGAGTGATGGCCGTTCTAGTTTTCCGGCTGAAAGGAGCATGGCTTGATACATTTCGTCGCACGTCCCTTGAAACGCCATTGGTACCAACAGTATTCACGGTTTCTAGAGTTTCCGCTGACCGAGCGACGACGGAAACGCCCACAGGAGGTAGAATGTTCACGTGTTTCCAGGCGAGACTGTCGCGAGGAAATACTTTCTACAAGTGGCGATGGCTACAAGGAAGAAGAGGATTAATAAATATTACTTTCGGATGAAACAACGCAAATGTTATGGTTTCTATTTAATCTTTCTGGAGTTCAAGCATTGGATATGAATAATCTGTGAGCGTTTTTTAAATGTTGAAGCAGATATGGTAAACGCGCATTTATCTCAACACATTGTACAGAAATATCTCGCAGTTTTTTATAGATGAAGCTGTATGTTCATTTACCATCACTAAACTGGTGACCTATGGACTGTGAATACGTGAGCTGTAATCTGCTTACATCCGCCACCTGTAACACCGAAAGAATTTTCTGCGACCATAGGAATTATTTTTAGTGCTTGTTACACATAGTGTAACAATTATTTTGTTTATTTCTTTGAAATTTACTATGTCGCAAAACGAAAGCGAAACTGTAAGCAACATAGCTTGGGTAGCTATAAAAGCTTCGCTATTTTGTCGGGCAAGTCCAGAGATTTGGTTCGGCAAGCTGGAATTGCCACGGAGATAACGAAATTTCATCATGTTGTTTCTGCTTTACAACCTGAAGAGCTAGCTATTCTGGGTGATCTTATTTTAAAACCACCGGCAGAAAATCCGTACACTGCACTCAGAACACGGCTATGTTCGCAATACGCTGACACTGAAGAGGAGCTCCTTCGAGACCTCATCTCTAGATTACAGCTCGGAGACCGCAAACCCTCGCATCTTTTATTGGAAATGAGAAGAAAGACGGGAAGCCGAATTTCCGATAATTTGCTTAAATCCCTTTTCCTGCAGCGTCTTCCAACCAACGTACAGCAGATTCTTGCTATTTTTGATGATGGAGTGGAAAAGTCAGCAGAAATGGTAGATTGAATTATGGCGGCTGCATGTAATACACCATCGATGAATTTTAGTTCCTATTGCCAACTCCACATATATAATAAGAAATCTTGTTCAATTTTTCAATCTCCAATGAAATGCTTTTTATTCAGCCACTCAAGTAAAAATTTTTTAAAATTTGTAGGGGTTGACATTTGATGTTAATACAGTTTTTTTCAAACATTAATTAGAAACTAACTTTCTCGTCAAAAATCTTCATTTTCCCTTTGTCATATAAGGAACAAATTCATTTTTTCCACTACGCCAATGAGGTTAGCATTGCATGTTTTTGGTCGATTATTTCAAATGATTGTGTTTATTTTCTTTATGTTAGATTCATTTTGAAGTACTTTTGAATTAAAATAATACAGAATAAAGGAAATTGAAAATTTTTAATCTGCATTGCATTACCGCAACTGGTGTAGAAAATTCTATGCTAGTATAATTTTTTTTATCAATTATTTATAGTGCTTGTAATTATTAGGCCAGGATAGCTTGATTGGTTAGGCGTTGGATTTGCATCCCTTAGGCTGCAAGTTCAAAGACTCCAAGTGTGTATGTGTGGTGGATGTTAAATTTGTCATGGTCACAAAGTCCTCCATGTCAAGAATAATAACACTCTTTGCACCGGGTCAGAGGTGATTGTTCTCTGTTGCAGACCTAAATTACAATCTGTGGATGATACTTGAATAAAGTCCTTCCCGTAAAAAGAGTTTGTAACGTGTGTGTACTAGAAATCAGATTTCTGCCCTTGGGTGCTCAAGGGTCTATACCTTCAGAAGCTTCTGCACCCCTCCTTCTGTTGCAAAGCAGTACACTAAAGCAACAAGAAAAAATGTATTTAATAAAAAGTAACTTAAATAAAACATTTCTTATTCATCTTAAGTAGCAATTGTTTTTTATATTACTTTTTTAATTTGAAGTACACTCTTTTTATTTTAAAAGTACAACTAATAGTTTTTTTTTTTTTTTTCAGATATTACAATCATCAGGTGTCCAGAATGGAGTGGTAAATGTTGTTACTGGAAATGGACCTCATTTGACACGCCATATGTGCTTGAATCTGAATGTTGATGCTATTTGGTTTGGAGTGGATGGTGCAGCTTTTGTCAATCATTCATGCACTATTCATCCCAAGAGAATTTTTGATTGTAAAAATGCATGGAAATTAAAAAACTACTCGAATTTTAAATTAATATTAGAATCAAACCAGATTAAGACTACATACATGCCGATGGGTACTATTTATGCTACCTAATTTTTAGATTATTTCAAGTATAGTGCAATTCCAGTTAATTTTTCTAAAGGGGGAGATAAAACTTTTTTGGGTAATTGTTTACCTTGTTTTATTTCTAATTACAAGATGTAATTCTGAAATGTTTTCAAACTCTCTTTGTAGCTTATATCTTATTCAATATAAAATAACCATTTTATGTGTGTGTGTGTATTATATATATATATATATACTTCTAATAATAATTAATAACTTACTTTGAATTGCTCATTCAAAATGATTTTTTAAATAGAAAATATTGAGAAAGGTGTCAACAAGCAGCAAATCTTTGACAATATAAAATAATGGGTTGCTTTGAAAGCAAAAGTATTCTTGTATAATATACAGTAAATGACAGTTGACGTAAGGATAATTTTAAATTTTCATGCTAAAAAGGTAAGACTTTAAAAAACTGTACTAAGTTTTTGAGATAAACTGCAATTTCTTAATTTGGCTTACCTCTAGAACCTAAGATTATTGACAGTGGTCACTGTATGTCCATATAGTCATTTTTGTAATTCTGTTTCTACTATTCCTTCTAAATTGCACTTCTTCATGCCTTTAGATCTGAGAATTCTTGTTACAGTTACTTCCTGCTCAGGGATATTTCAAATAATACAAGTTAGATTATCTGCAGTTTCACTGTACAAGCATTTTAGTGGAGTAAATTTATATTTTAAAATTTGTATTGCAAAATTAACTTTATTGTTAAAGACAAACTTGTCGATTTTAATTTCATTTTTCTTTTTAAAAAATAGCAAATAAAATCATCCTGTTGAGAAAAGATTAAATAATACTTTTGTATGATAACAGTATCATAAAAAATAAATATTTATTATGTATTTAAATTTATTCAAAAACCCAATTTTAAGAAATTTTAAAATCTTATCTTTATGATGATATTATTAAAGGTAGTAAAGCTTTTATAACAAGATACTATTTTTTGAAGAAGTTAATTTCCTACATAAAAAGGCATCTTCCTTTTTTAAAAATCTATGATGGAAGTAAGATATGTTTACTAATTTCCGTCTAATGAGAAAGATTCAAAGACTAGTTTTGAAACTAATACAATATGTTAAAAAGTGGAAAATAAATATTTTGCCTTAAATCCCCACAATATATATGAAATACTTAATAAGGCTAATCTAAAGTTATATGATCTTTGCATTTACTTAACACTAAATTGAAAAAAAACATGTAAGAGCTAAATATTTATCAGTCCAGTATTATTTATTGGAGTGGATATCATTTAAAGGATTTTAAGTTAGTAGTTACCTTAGATGGAAATAATAATCTTCATCTAGGACTGAAATAACCAGATTACCTGAAACTTTTCTTTTGTGTTATTAGTATCTAGTCTTTGGTCTATGTTATTTGTAGTTCTGTTGCCAAATATATATATATATATATATATATATATAATTATGCCATTTCATTCCATTACTGTTAAGCCGCTATTCAC
Organism: Argiope argentata; assembly: GCA_026289955.1. NCBI lineage: Eukaryota > Metazoa > Arthropoda > Arachnida > Araneae > Araneidae > Argiope > Argiope argentata. Next base: position 169,737 of record JAOUZG010011076.1, on the reverse strand, counting down.
TATTTTGTAGCATTTTTTTCAACATTTTAATTATATTGCTTATTTTTGAATAACCTGTAGTATACAATTCAGCAATACCTAGAGTATTTAGTTTAAAACATTTATTGGCCCTACTAAAAATTCGGAAACTTAGATGATTAAAAAGCATTCAGTTTATTTATTGATGTTTCTCGACGATAAAATTACATATTTAATTGCATTTAAAATTTAAAACATCAAAAGCATCTGTATACTTGAGAAATTTTTGTAAACAAATTTTAAAAAAGTTGTAATTTAATAATAATGATGAAATTTTATAAATAATCAAAGCAATTCGATTCCTGTGACAAATTGAATTTTTTTTGAAATATTAATATTTACAACATAAATTGTATGTTGTTAACTGTTAACTTTCATGTTTGTAAACATTAATTATTTTTTAGAAATCTATATTCTTCCATGTGTGATGCTGCAAATAAAATTTTATTATTGAACTTAAAAGAATTCTATCTGTGCCTTTTTAAATATAATCTTTGTATTGAATGTAATTAATATATATTAATATTTTTGATATTTTACTTATTAAGAAACTACTTAATATTTAGTATCTAGTCTTTGGTGTATTCCTTTTTAAGAAATACAATTCCACTTTTTCACTTTATATTCTTTTTTCTTATATAATGCAATGTAGTGGATACTGCCAATGTTACATATTTTTGCGATTATTTTTTATATGAAATATTATATGTGTTAATCTATTACAGCATTGTATAAATTTTTAAAGCTGGTGTTCCTATATCTGTTTAAGAAAGTGCATTGTTTGTGTAGTTCAAATAACATATGTACACAAAATTGAATAAATTGACTTTTATATTTGGATTTAGATGTGCATTTTATTTTAGGAATTGGGAAATATATTATATATAAAGAAAGCTTATCTAAAATAGAGAAAAAGGTGAACAGAAAATATAAATAAAGAAGGAAGAAAATTAAGGAGAGAACATTCCTATTACTTTTATAATTGTTATTGTTATAATTGTTAATTATAATGTATAATTGTCATGTGAAACACTGCAGAAATAAAATGTATATTCCAAGTATTGTTTGTTTCAGAAAGACAACTTACTTTTGGATGATTTTACTCTGCATGGGGTCCCTATATAGTTTGTTAGATGAGTCCCTTCTTCATTAGGTCATGTCTTTCATCTTATTAGATGAATTTTCTTGGAGCCTTTTTTCCTCATGAACCATTCTGATCTGCCATTCTTTATTTTAATTCACAACTTGTGTTCTTATGGTTTATTTAATTAGTTCAAGGTGTCTTGATTCTGCTGATAATCGATGTTTACTGATCCCCATGACTTGTTTTGGCAAAATCAATCACTTCTGGCCCATGCCTGAAAGTATGGATGGCCTCTATATCTGAGAATAGAAAACAGATTTGTACATATTGTCAAAATACAATTTCACATGTTATAAATTATAGAATATTTTGTACTAATTTTTTGAAAAAATCTTGTAATATCTAAGGACAACAAATACAAAATAGAAAATTTTAACCCTTAATTTTATTATCAATTAAAACAAATTTTAAGAGAAAAAGTCTTCAGGCCAGATTTCCTTTACTTTACTTTCATTTCTACTTTGATTTCTATTTCAGTTTGCTTTGGTCTTTGTAATATCTAACATTTTTATGAAAGTTTTTTTTACCTTTCTTTCTTTCTTCTGTTGAAATCCTTTTGTCAAGTTCCACAGTCTTTCTTCTTTTCATTCCATTGTACCACATTTTCATTAATTTTCACATATATTGGAAAAGAAATCTCTTTTTACTGCTGGGCTGCATCTCTCAGCATTACAGCAATTTTTTTTTTTTTGTACATTTAAAATTTGCATTTACTTTTCCAAACTTGGTCTCTTGAAAATTCTACATGTTTGATACATTGCACTCAGAGACTATTTCATACATTTTAAACAGATTTTAAGAATCTTGTATTTAAATATTTTTTCAACACTATATTGAAAATTTGCTTATTTTACAAATTTGCTAGATTTTCCTTTTCTTTACTTACTATAACTACAATGTTTTTGTATCTTTTTACCAAATTTTTCTGACAAGGCATTACAATTCATTCATAATAACAAGATTCTTGTTAAAAGCTGTGCTCTGTATATAGAGCTTCAGTTCTATTTTTCACTAAAAAAAGGGATTTTTTTGGTAACGTTGAATTTTAATAAGTCAAGAATCTTAATAGTAACTTTTTATTTTCTTTTTCCCAGTATTTCAATGAATAAATAAAGGAAAATATTTTGTTTAGTCAGGCGTCATGAACCATGACATGATTTATTACATTATTTCAATGCCACATTTTTCTCGTCCATCGCCTTTTTTTAAAAATTAGGGAAGATAAAAATGTTTTTTATTGGTACTTCATAGGGTAGATGATTTACTGTTCCAAATTTACCACAAATATTATTTGAAAGTTAATCAAGGCACCTTACAGTGATTTTTAAAAAATATCTTGATTAGAATTTAAATATATGAAAAGTATTTGAGATTTTGCTGTTTTCTTTTAATATTTTTTAAATATATTATTGTACAAATCACAGAAAACTAATATTTATACTGTATTTAATTTTTTTTAAATAGTCTTGTATAGGTTATAGGGCACATTTTTTCTGAATTTCTGCAGTTTTTTAAAGATATATTTTTGCATGTTTCTCAATAATACATTTCTGCAGTTTTTGTATTATTGACTATTATTAATATGAAACTTGGTGATCATAAATTTTATTCTTTATTTATTTCTTTGTTAAAATTTAAGGGAGCAAAATGATTCTGCTTATTGCCTGTGAGGTTTGCATGAGTAAAGTAATCAGGTGATATTATTTTGAGACGGTATAGAATTTGAAAGTTTTTGATGTCTCTAGGATGTCATGAGACACAACATCATTAAGAAGGCTTATTACGATAGGCAGAACCTGTTTAAGACTACACAAATAACTTGGTTTAATCACTATCACAATTCGATGTTCCAAAGTACTCTATGTAGAAATTGTGAATGTCAAGTTACGTTTCAGAGATGTGATTAACTCATTTGAAATTGCTGGCAAAATAGTTGGTCACTAAAAGCGACTAGCAAAAAATAGATGTTACTTTTTAAAAAAAAATTATGTGGAAAATAAATGTACGATTTCGTGTGAAAGGTTTTAAATTCTTTGAACTCGTATTTTTCGTAATTGATTGATTGACCATTAATCATAACCCTATTTCATAAGATGGATCAAGTGTTTTGTACAATTTTTTTTTCTTCAAATTTTAAGAATTCTGCATTTCAGCGAAATTTAATTGTACTTTTAAAAGTTCGTGGATTTTTGGATACATGTATTAATTCTAATATTAAGATGTAACAGAATTTTCCAAGCTTTTGTAAATCCGTCGAAGCATTTACGAGATGAATATTTGATTAATTTTTAACACAATCTATTATCATACAATGACAAAGAAACAAAAAAGGAAAAGTTTTTAAAATTACGCTATAAAAACAATGCAAAAAATTGATAATTGAAAAAAATTAATGTTTTTTTTAATTTACTCTAAAAGATTGTTTATTTTTCTGAAGTTTGAGCAATATATATTTTTTAAAAAAATGATCAAATTAAATAAAAGTTTTGTTTATATTTCGCGAAAGCATTATGCTTTAATTTTCATTTACACTCTATTAAATTTATTGCTCTTAAAATTTCCAAAAGAAGGCATAAAAAATAAAGAATAAATTAAAAATCGTTTGCTAGTTATGCTTAGTCGAGCACCCACTGCATTGTATAAGACTATTTTACTTCATTTTTTATTAACAAAAAGTTAGATTATTTAATTTAATTTTTTCATTTGTTACTCGAGTCGAATCCGCAATTTTTCAGAAGCAGTCGTCTTCTTGTCCACTGACGGATGTTGTTGCTGCCAGATAAGAGAGAACGAAAAAGATTTTTAAAAAAATCTATCCCACTACTTAACTGAATAACACAAAGGGCGGGAACACAAAAAGGGGATGTTTTATTGAAATAACGCGAGTTTTACGCACTGTTAATTCATGCTCAGCTGGATGAAACGTTTCAATGAACCTGCATCGTCCTTTTAGAATTATTCGCGCTTCTGATACCATTTCAGTTTCTTTCAAATAAAATTTCCTTTGGCAACACTTTTAGAAGCACTTATAATGACCATTTGTTTATCGGAAAATATTGATTTGTGCCTTAACATAGTCTTGTATTGTTAAATAAAGAATCGTTTTTCAGATCCTGAGTAATGTGTTTTATTTTCGAAACGAAATCGGTACTTAATTTAAGTAAGAAGAAACAAGCAGGTCTCATACCATTTCAAGCAATTTTATTAGATTGAGAAATCATGAACAAAAGGAAAACTGAAGAATTTTAAAAGTTTGAACTTGAGCGAAATAGTAAACTTCATTAATGTAAGAAATACAGCAGTATTATTTAACGCATTGACGAAATTAAATAAAACTTTCTCTTTCATTAATTAACTAAGGCTTAAAAATTATTTCTTTTACGCTGGCATAATAAATACAATTGCAAAACTTAGCATAGGATATATATGTAATGGTATTTTAAAATTTAATTTAAAGCTAATTCGTTTCCCTAATTTTTAGCTCAATTCAGCGTATATTAACTTCATTCTAAAATATTCTCGTATTTCCTGATCCAATTCTACTTTTTCTTTTCTATTTAATTATTGCAACAGAAAGCTCTGTGAAAATGCTTTCGTCAGCTGTTCCCACGCTCCGAGTGAAGGGATAAAAAATTGATGGCTTGAACAAATTCTTAAAGATCCCTATGATTCCCTTGCCTCTGGTTGACATGTGTAAGAAATCTATCAGAATCTCGTTATATATAAGCATTGAGAAAATTATTCTCCCTTTTTTTTGTGTTTCTTGTGCCGAGCTGTGGACAGGATGTGCGTTGTCCTCTTGTACACAAGGCATGACTCCTGTGATAAATAAAATGAAGTTAAAAGTTCAAAGTGTCTTCCCTGCGTTCGGCCACGGCTCTGCTTCAAAAGTATGTCTACACACACACGCACGCACGCACACGCGCGCGCACTCGATTAGAATTCAATGTTTGTTTGTTTGCTTGCTCATGTACAGTTTTGTACTCTCTTACAAATTCAAGCGAAATTTAATTCAAGTTTTTCTTAGTAAGCAAAGTTATTAACTGATATATTAAAAAAAAATTCTTAGTCTTTCAAAAGCAAGGGAAACGGGGGGGGTGTATGAAAGATATTAGGTTTTTCCTTCATAGCCTCAGAAAAAAAATCCCTATGCGAACATTATTTTTATACCATCTTAAAATATAATAATAATAAAACTTTTAAACCGATATGGATTTCTTAATCACTCGCTTTTTCTTTAACTTTTAATAACTTTTTCAACATTAATTTAAACATAACTTTTATCAATTCAGTAATAATAGTTCTCTGCATTAAATTTTTTCAAAATATTTACTAGTTAAAAAGCTATCTTGTTTTGAAATGAATATTTTTAAGAATTTTTTTAAAAAAAAAAGGAAATTTTTTTTCGAGTTTTATCCGACTTGTGAATCTATCCCTTCTGTTTTAGTATAAGAAACGTACACAGAGTTAAAAGAAAACACTTCGGAAAAATATTTTGTTGATCTACTTGTTTGGTTTTAAATTTAAGATTAAATATTTTTATAATAAATTGAATAATTCGAAATTTGAACGATAAATTTTTTTTTTTTTGCGGAAATCCATCGGAAAAATTGCTTTATTTAAACAAATGAAAGCATCTTTATTTTGTCTTACCAAATTATCAAATTTTAATGCTTCATTAATATTATTAGAGATTGATAACTATTAACTGGCACTATCAATTGGAGCAAATATCATTTTTAGAGAAAAATAATTTTTTATTACTTCTGATTCTGGAATTACATAATTTTTTTTTACTTTTTTGCTTTTGTAATTATATATATATATATATATATATATATATATATATATATAACAATGCTGTCGTATGCTCTGTATTTTTTGCAAAAAAGTATATTTGTACTAGCTTCGATAAAAACTAATTACTGCAATATCTTATTTGACACTTGCAATGGAATTGCCACTTCAGTAAAAACTTGCTAAATATATTGGAATTTGATTTGATTTTTTTTCTCCTGAATAGAATAAATTAAAATGTTGGTGAATGAAATGAATACTGTAGCGATAAAATTTTTATTGCTTTTCGTTCTTTAAAGCGATTTTCTCGGTCAGTGCGTTTTTGTTTTGCTTTCTACGCCTATTTCCTTTCTGAAGTATGAGTTTTTGAAATTTTTTGTAGCTTCAGTTTTCATTTTTGTTGTTGTTAATCTATTTCAGTAATTTTTTGCATATTTTTATTGACCCCTTTTTTTAGAAGCTAGTGAGTGAGTACAATGAGATCATTATCGAAATGAAAATTTCCTTTCAACTTTTATAATTTTCTATATAAATGGCATTAGTCGTGTTTGGAAACCAGTTTTTTCCCTATGATTAGTGATTACTAAAATTTCAATTTAATGTTGTTGATTTTTCTTAATTTCGTCTTAAAGGCTTCCGCAGCAACACATTTTTAAACTTCCACGTTTTGAAAGACATAGAATTCATATTGTTTTAGAAACCTTACAATTATATATCACTGTGCTATTAATATCATTAACTTTCTATTTATGTTTAATATATACACATTATATTATCGAAAAGAAAAACAGCATTGAAAAATGTTTGAATTAATTTTTTTCCGTTGCTTTATTTTGAAATTAAATTTTAAGAGCCACTACAACAAAATTTTAAAAATCATAAAAGTATACTTTATACTGAAACCTATTCACTTAGAATTAAACACACACACACCTATTTTTGCAATAAAAAAAGCCAGGGAGAACTATTAGTATCAAAAATAGAAACTATTTCAGTTCTACTTAAATATGAAATATATTGTTGAAAAATATGCTTACTTAATTTTTAAAAATTAACTACGTAGGAAAAGAATTGTGGCAAAAAAACAATTTTCATTATTGAAAAAATAATTTGTGAATTTTAAGAATGTATAACATATCACAATATTTGTGGAAGTTAACAAGGAAAAATGTCAAGATTGTGAAACATTCGCTTTGAAGAATACTTTCCGACTTCCCAAATTATATATATAAATCATTTTTGGTATCACTATATAAAGCAGTAATCTAAACAAACTGGATCATGTAAAACCCAGAATATACATACAGATATATACCCATTCATCGTTATTATTTGTAGAGATGTAGATATTTTATAATTAAACAGTTTTAACTTTCTCAGAAGTGGTTTATTATTTTTCTTTAAATATTTTTATCTTGTTAGAAAATGCAAAATTATTTTTGCTTCAGATATTATGAATTAATAAATATCCAAATGTATGAAAGCTCTGGTTTATAGATTTTGATGTGTGAACGACAGAAATAACAACAAAAAAGAACTCAGATTTCTATTATCTTTTTTCTTTAAAAAATATCATTCAAATAACGTTTGTTCTGCCAGAAGAAAAATGTTCCGATTTCAAAACGATTTGATTTATCGTATTGAGAACAATACAGAATAATGCTATTCTTTTTTCTTTTCACTTCCCTTTAATATTGTCTTCTCAAGAATTGTTAAGGAAAAAAAATTCTTTGATATAAAAAATAGTTTTTAAGTAATAATTTTTTTCTTAAAAACTGTGCATATTACATATATCTTAAAAAATGCGAAATAAGTAAAATATTAATTTCAAAATAAATTTAAAATATCTATTTTGAATTTTATTTTTTGAAAGTAATTTAACCAAGTTGTGTCATATACAGCAAGAATAAAAGTCCTATTTCTTGGCAAATTTGAATCATATTTTTGCTTTCTCGTTTACATGGTATAGAGAAAATATTGCAATAATCAAAAAATTTGAACTCGAGATTTTGACTCATTTCCTCGTTTTATATTTCCCTGAGTTCGAAAAACATAGTTTTGAAAATTCTGTCCACGTGTCTGTGTGTGGGAAATCACACACCCTCAGATGCTTTGAGCTAAACGCATGAAATTTGTTACACCAAATTTTCAGATTTCTATAACATTTTCAGCCAAGTTCGTGAGGTGGAAGTTTGCCTGTTCGATTATAAGTAACACGATAACAACAAAAAGAAGAAAGCTAGATTGCTAAGATTTGGCACCGAGAATTAGAATCTATAACGTAGTCATTTGTTAAATTTTGAGCTAAATTAAACAAAAGGTTGACCGTCTACCTATAAGTATTTTCAGAAGCATGTAAACGCGATAACTCAAAAACATATTTATTTAATCATATCAAATTTGGTATGGGATTTTGTGACTACAAGTGCAGTTTAGTGTCCAATTTTGGTTTCAATTGGTTGGGAGAAGTGTTTTAAATAGAAATTCGATTTTCGGATACCATATTATCCGCTTGCCAGAGATTAGTCGCCAAATAACTCGCCAAGGATGGCACGATGGATTCAATAAAAATGCTAAATTTACCCCAGATATAAGTATTTCGTCACTGTTAAACACCAATGTCATGAAAGGTGTTCTCCTTTATCAAGTAATATGCGAGTATGTTTTGGAGAGACCACATCAACTTCTTTCTTTCTCTTGATAATTACGGTTAATTTCGAAAGAAAAACAAAAACGTGTAAGGGATCTCATCCTGTAGGTTGAAATATAAAAATATATAAAGTCTTATCCTTGCTTCATCTGCTGTAGTATCTTTAAATATTTGCTCTGGATTATAGCAAAGTTAATTTGTATATATTTTAAACATAATGCATATATTTATAAACGCATAAGCTAAAACTATGTAAAGCAATCCTAGAAAAATAATTTAGATAAAAAGCATTGCATGAAAACAAAATTGACGCATGCGTGCAAGACTATTTTTTTATTTTAAGCTAATATGAAAATGCATTTTGTGTTATTATAGTCTCCAAGGTTATAAGTTTAAAAAAAAAACGTTCACATCTATATACTATTATAAATGTGACAGGATGGATGATGTGAGTCAATCACGCCAGAACAGCTGAACGAAATTGGATGTAATTTAGCACAGAGATAGGTTATCGTCTAGAATAGGACATCGGCTACTATTTATTCTGGTTCCTTCAGTGGTTAATTTTGTATTAATTAAAAAACCTCCCACCTCAAATTTTCCTTTCTCCACCACCAAATGAAATATATTCGTTTTTTCCCCTCACACTAATGAGATTAGGCTTAACATGTTTTCGCCCAATTATTGATTCCGTTTATTTTGTTAGAGCTTGATGCGCTTAAAATTAAAGGATTTTAATTAATCAATTTTTTGGATTCATTTTGAATTAAAATGAAACAGAATAAAGGAAGTTAAAAATTTCTAATCTGTATTGCGTTACCCCAGCAGACGTTGAAAATTCACACACGTGTAGTGTTTTGTAATTCTTGACAGTTTTATTTTCATTTTAATTGAAAGCTTAAAAAATATGTGAATAATACAGTTTTAGCTATCTCAATAGTTTAGCTCGATCGATAAATGAAATAGACTTGACTTAATTTTAAAGAATTATAGACTTGATTTGATGGTGTTTTTTTTTAATTTCAGGTACACGCTGTAAATAAAATGTTTTTAGGTTACTTGTGTGCGTTTCCATGCTTGCAAAGACGCGGGTAAAAGCTAGCTGTAAATAATTTTTAATTAAAAAATCGTTACAAAATTTTGAAAACTTTTCCTTAGTGAGTGAGAGAGAGAGAGAGAGAGAGAGTCTTCGGCTGACGGATTCGGTCTCACAGTCCAAGATAGGCTAATCCACCCCCCCCACCAACAAAGCTATCCCAGCCTCTTCCCAATATAAGCACAAATATATTTTGGAGGATAAGAATGCGTACCGCTTTGCAAGTTTTTTTTAAAAAAAAATAATTAAACTCTTAATTAATAAAAAGCAAGGAAAGCTGTGGTGTTTTATCGCGATAATTTTTCGAGAATTATATTAATATTTAATGATACCAATTTAAAAGTCGTGTAATAGCTGAAACACACAATGATCTAAGAAAAACAAATAAAATTTGGTTAACGGTTTTATCCATTTACCATTTTAGACCTAAGTTGTCAAAAGTCTGACTTTCCGTCTATACGTATATTTAGGTAGCTCTTCATGAGATTTATGATGAGCAACAAGCAAAACAAATGAAATCCTATTCGCGGTTTCTTTACAAATACTAAAAATTTGCAGTGCCCTACCCAGGGGGTGACGAGATTGATTGCAGCCTTAGAATATTTAGTTTAGTTATATTAACATTCCGTTGTAAAGCAACACTAGGGATATTTTTGGACGAACCTCGTAATTTTGAACCATGATCAGATGACGAGAACGACACTTGAGCTGGCACCCTCTTTTCCATACTACACCACACCAGCGGGGGACGTTTAGCCTTGACGAATATAATGTGCAACAGACTCTCTTACACGACAGTTCTTCGGGGGAATCGGGTCTCTCACCTAAAACCCTCCGATTTTGAAGCTAAGATCTTATCACCAGGTCACTGCGGCATTAAAAGCACAGACAGAGAAAATGGACAAAAACGGACAATTAAAAGTGTTTAATGGTTGACATGATCTATGTAAATAAAAAAAACGAATTTATGAAGAACATTCGGTAACTAACTGAAAGTTAGATAAATCAAAAATATTTTTGAAAAATATACAACTGTCCATTGAAGAGTAGGATACCATAATAAATGTGTTACTATAATGATGAATTCATTATGTTTAAGATCAAGATCTTGCAAGAATATCTTCTTTATTAAACTCGTTGACAAAATCATATAATTTCGAATCTTTGTAAAAAAGATATTGGAAAAAAACTTTGTCAAGGTGGGGAGGAGGATATTCAAGATGAGATAGTGTTAACAAAAATACAGAACTTAGGCAGAGACTGAAGAATCATCTGGGAATGCTTTAGCAGACTTGAATCAAATTTTGTCCCCAATTGGCCTGAGGGAAGAGTTCTGGAATAAATATTCGGTTTTCTTCACCCTACAGAACCCTACAGAAAACTGGCCATGCACTCACGCGGCTTAAATATGCAGTTTTATGTAACGGAACACGAAACCGCCGTCGGATATTGTCGATCGTTGGCTCCGGCAGAATGTTTCTTTTGAAGGGCTTCGATCTGTGCGATGTTGTGCCGGATGCAATATAAATTCACTTATTCATGGTTTCTCTTATTGTCACTTCCTCTACTGACCTAGAGTGAGGAACCTACTTTTCACCATTCTTTTCATCGCGAACCGCTTGGCCACTCGCCCGTCACCGTCTATCAGACTCCCTCCTTGGCGACATTACGATGATCTTTGGCGAAAGACACCTTGGAATGATGAAGATGAATATCCAGCAACTGCAGCATGCAAAGTGTCCCTTCACAGGGGCATTTGTGTAATGACAGCATTTATTCAGTGTGCAAACCATGCATTAATTGCTTTGCTCAACACGTATATAAAAAAAACGAACGCATTGCAAAAAATTGATTTCAAACGAAATATTCTACTCATTTTACATTTCTACCCATTTATCATAATTCGCCGGGTAACTAAATGAAGTGAATTAATGAATTTATTTCAAAAAATAAAGCCAGCGGAAATTTTTATGTACAATTATAAGATATGGCATGTTTTATGTTTAGCAGTAGAATATTGAATAACACACACACACACACACACACACACACACACACACACACACACACA
>JAOUZG010011076.1:33179-150613 GCA_026289955.1 Argiope argentata | reverse complement strand
TATATATATATATATATATATAATTTTCAATCGTTAATAAAATACTTTTTATTCATCTACTCAAAATCAAGTAAATTTTTAGAAACTTGTAGTGTATGACATTCGATGTTAATACAGTTTTTTGAAATATTTATTATTTTTTTAAACTAAAAACTAACTTTCTAGTCAAAAATCTTCATTTCCCCCCCTCCCAATAAGTAACGAATTTGTTTTTTCCCCACGCTAATGAGGTTAGGCTTAATACGTTTTTGGTTGATTCTTTCAAACGATTCTGTTTATTTTCTTAAGTTTTGGTGTATTTTAAATTAAAATTGTCTAATGAATTGATTTTCGGATTCATTTTGAAGTACTTTTGAATTGAAATCATACAGAAGAATGAATATTTAAAATTTCTAAGCTATATTGCGTAGAAAATTCACATATTTTGCGTTGTTTCAATTGGTGTTGAAAATTCAACGCTAGTATAATATTTTTATCAATTAGTTATTGAAATTGTAATTATTAATATGGGATAGCCTAGTTGTTAGGGCGTTGGATTCGCACCCCTTGGTCAGCGAGTTCGAACCACGCCAGCCGAAGGCTCTCCGTGTGTGTAGTGAATATCAAATATGTCATGGTCACAAAGTCCTTCAGATCTAAATCCTTCCAGATCTAAATTACGATCTGTGGAAAAATGAATGAAATCCAACCCGTAAAAAGATTTTGCGACGTATTTGAGCTAGAAGTGAGACTTCTGCCCACGGGTTTTCAGGGATCTATACTCTCAGAAGCTACTGCATTTCTCCTTCCGATGTAATCAGAACAGGAGAATAACAACAACAATCATAATTATTTAATAAAAAATTTTCTTTGTTATTCTAAGTAGGAATGGATTTTAAAAAATTGTTTTTTATATTACTTGTTAGTTTAAAGTATGACTTTTGCTGAAGCCAAATGATCAAATTGTCTATGTAGGAAACTATTTATTTTGGAGGGACTTGGATTCTCGAGAATATTTTTTTGGTGTGACATTCAGATTTATCCAATTTTATAATTTCCTTTGACTTGTAAATGTATGCACATTTGAAAATAATCAATTTAAAATCAAGTATGATTTAATTTTCATTTTATAATTTAGGATTCCGACTTATAATTGGTTTAATGTTTTCAAAATCCTTTAGAAGTTAATATGATCTTTTTTTCCCTGAAATAATCTCCTTTGTTAATAAAGGATTCATGAAACTTTTAATATTTTTAGAGCGTTAAATTTTTTTAGAGTTTTTTTTTATCATTTTATTTTATTTATGAAATTATTTTATAACGTAATATATATTAAAGCGTCCATGAAAATATGCCACAATTGAATACTTTATTTCATTATATTAACCTTTACCATCACTTTGAGAAATTAAATTAAAATCCTTAAAATTGATTGTTTTTAGAAAATCGGAAGTAAGGCGACCATTGAAATTTATATTCCTTAAAGGTGCCCTACATAACTTAATTCGTCTTTAGTCTTTCTTTGAACTTTATTTTAGCTAGAATTATGTATATTGGTCGCGCCATTTCTTTTATGAAAGAAACCTTTCTTTATAAAATCAAACTCTGATTAAATTCACTCGCTTAATTCTGAATATTAATCAATAAATTCTGAAAATATTATACAGTTTATTGTCTCCAAGAATATTTTTAGAAAGCTACAGAATGATATTACATGAGAATGTCAATTATAACAAAAGATTATAAGAAAGGGGATATATAACAAAATTACCTTTTTTCAACATTGAAACATATCAAATGAGAATTAATAAAAATGGAGTTAAAAAACAAAGTCAGCGGTAAACAAAAGACAGACTCAGTAAAAAAAAATAGTTACTTACTGTTTATACATTCTATAGATGAAATATACAGAGTGAAAGCATTGTGATGTTTTAAAAAAAGTATAAATCGAGATATGGACGAAATATGCAAATTGCAGGCCACAAGATAGGCTGAGATAGAAGAATACATTTTTTAGAATTGTATTTGTTTTGAAATAGGGATTCAATTCAAAAGCAGTTGGAGCTAAGCAGAAGAAATTTGATACACGGACTTAAAATTTAACATTGCGAAATTCAGACGTGAGAAATTTGTCTGTCTGTCTGTCTGTTCCAGTGTACTTTAACTACAAATGAAAGAATTGTGTAAAATTTTACAGGCATTTTTAGCATCTAAAGTATAAATTCCTATCGATTTTGAACTAAATTCGTGAAGGAGTTATTTGCCTGTCACTTATATCACTGAAAAATACAATGATTTAAACTGATATTTTGTTTTTTATTTTTACAATTATAGATTTGAGTCCAATATTGATTCCAATACAAGAAGATTTCCAATTTTACATGCTTTTATTATTGTTTTACAAGGCATAAAATTCTCATGAGTGGGATTCTGAAAATGAAACTGAAGACTTGGGACTTTCACGCCTTCCCTAAGAGCTACAATTTTTATGCGGCAGAGAGAGGGGACGATACTTTTATTAAGGAGTGTGAGGGAAAAGCTGGGAAAGGGGGAGGAGCTATGATATTCGTTTGCTTATTTATGTATGTGAACTCTGACGCTCATATATTAAAATTCAACATTTCAAAATGGAAAGCTGTATCGAATTTGGAAGTCAATCGGACAAAAATATGAGATACAAAATGCAGATATCCAGAGTTTTCTCTATACGTCAAGGCTTAAAATAAAACACGTCTTATAATAGAAATATACGAACAGGTGAGATGAAGTCACTTCTACCATTCTAATCCTCTTTCGTGAGATTGCGTTTGATTGGACCCATATATGATAACCTTTATACTTTTGTAGAACAGAGGAAAGCATTGTTAAAACATTTGTTAAGTAGATTCGTAATTCAAAATTTCGTTCAAATAATTTTCATCACATATATTTTTAAAATTATCATTAAAACACCTGTACTTTACTTTACAAAATTAAAAAAGCGAGGAAGAAAAACAAATTCTCAGGGAAAAAATAATTTTAAAAATATTTTAAATATTCTGATTAACTTGAGTCCCGCAAATTATATTATGTTGAAGTATTATCATTTTCCATACAATTTATATGTGTTAAGTAAAAGTTCCCTTACACCATCCTAATTTCAGACAATCTGATCTGAAATCATTTATTTGCAGTATTTTTTAGAGCCTCTAAATCATTTGAAATTTTTAGCATTTTTATGCTTAATTATAAGTGACTTCTATACCTAGAGTTTTAATATTTAGCTAAATTTACCAGATTTATGAAAGATCCTCCTTCCATTATTAAATTGAGTTTGGGCAAAAATTCTGGACACATCTCCTTATAATGCCTCAATTCATGTAAAATTATGAATAAAACTACAGATTTTTATATTTTGCTGTTGATTAAAGGTTAATTTGATTCATTATGTAGAATAATTAAACCACACGATTAATGGTTCCGATGACTTATTAGAATGTTGCTTTAAGTTTTTATAACTCTAAAGCATTGTTTGATTGATAGTATACATACTGTCTTATATTACTATATATTTTAGGTGAACATTTGAGTTTTCTTTTAATTTTTTCGATTGAAACAATTTGTATCTCAAACAAATTTGCTACAATTGTTCATGGTTGATAACATTCATGGGATTTTAAGAAAAATATTTAATTATGTTTTATATAGTTATGTTTCTTGACGTTTATTTTAATTGCTATATTATTTATTTGAATGCATTTTTATATTTCTTGTTAATTATTTTATATTGATTTTCATTGAATATTTTTTTTTCTTTTATTAACATACTATTTTAAACTGACAACTAATTTCAAGTTCATTTTATTTTACTCTTATTATTACTAATTGCAAGAGTTTTGTTTATTAAAAAAAGAACTCTTAACTTTACAAATTTGCAATTTAGTGCTTGTTTTTAAATTTTTGCATTCTTTACAAAATTGTTATAATAATTTTTAAGAAATTCTCGTTCTTTAATCCGAATCACTTAAAGATACTTATTAAGAAAACTAACATTCTGTATATAAATAGCACGAATGCATTTATAATTTAATAAATTTACTCATAATTTCTTTTGATAATATTTTGGTAGCAGTCAAAATACTGATTAAAAAGATTATCATTTTTTAATCAATCAACTATCAATATTTTTTAATCAATCAATTAATCAGATTTTATTCATGTCAATAAAAGAAAATATAAGAGGCATTTAAAGCTATTCTAAGAAACAAAGTAGAAAAATTCAAAGTTATTTTAGGGTTATAATTTTTTAGAGTAGTATAGTTTTTCTTTTTTCTTATTGATTGTCTAGACATTTTTATAATTCTGAACTTGTCTATTCATGTTTGGAATGCAAAAACCAATTTACAAAAATTTCAAATCTAGTCTGATGTTTTAGCTAGCAAATATATTTCATTTTTAAAAAAATTTTTGAAAAATATTTGGTGAATTTATTTTCTTTTTTTTTCATTTTTAGGAGACCTTTTGACAGATATAATTTTTCTGATATTCAAAAATATTAAAATCAGACGGAATTAAATCTTTACATATTTGCACAATTCTACGACCTTCGTTCGAATTCTTCGACACAAGGTGCGAATTTTCATACATATTTATGCTGCTTCAAAAAGCACGAGTCTTGCATAGCGCAATTCTCTTGGCGACGAAATGCACGACCGATTTTTTGGCGACTTTTTTAAACCTCAATACATTTAACACACTCCGATTCCTGCTAGTACGATAATTGTTCGGCTTTCTCCCTTTTCAGCGAAGAAGATTCTCTCGCCTTGCAGCTCACAGGGAGACAGGTGGTTTTTTATTTGAAAACTCATGGATTATGGAAAGTAAAGTGCATGGCGAAACATGGGCATACTCATATCCATCATACCTTCTCTGTTGTCACTTCTGACACTTATGTACTTCTACTCGGATAATAGTTTTTTACCCCCAACTACGAATATAATCGAGCATGAATATGATTATATTATTGGTAAGTGTAGATTTTTGCTATTTTTAAATTATTTTGAGATGTAATTTTCTTTATTATCTTCTTTTTATTATTATTGAAATAATTTAAGATGTAACATTTTTTATTTGAGTGCTTTCTTATATTAAAATTACTTATAGTATAGAGGCGTCGTATATGCAATAAAACACTATATGAAGTTACAAAATAATTTTATAGAATCGATTATACATAATATGAATTGTAAAGTTTATAGAATCAAGAATATAGATTCAAATAAAACTAACATATATATTCCAACTTATACATACAAAAATCAAAATATATTTTAAGAAACTGTTGAGCTAATAGATATTTATAACAAATCACTTCTTGTTGTAAATAATGTATTTTTTTAAATCGAAGAACAGAAATAAATGCATTTCTTAAAGCTTGTCTTTAAAAATAAACAATGATTTCGCTTTTTTACAAAATTAAATAATCTTTTCAATTATAAAATAACACTTCTCCAGATAATTCAAGCTTCTTTTAAAAAGTTAATGATCAAACAATTTTCAAAAAAATTAAATGATGCCGTTTTAAATTAAAAATATACCTTCACTTGGACTTCAAGTTTAATTTTAAAAGTAAATAATGGGCCAAATTTTTAACATAAGCAATTAAATGAAAGTTATAAAACATTTTCACAGTTAGTTTTTAACTGTTTTTATAAATAAACAATAAATCAGTTGTAGAGAAATGAAAATAAGTAATATTTTAAAATATAAAACTAGACATATACAAATTTTTGAAAGTCTCTGACATCAATTAAAATCATTTACACTCTTTTAAGCTTAATATATATATAAAGAAAAGAAAAACTTTTTAAACAATCTTTTTTTCTTTTTACGAAAATAAAATTCACAGAAAACAAAAGACTGAAATTGGCCAAAGCAAACTAATTATTATCATGTGCCGAGTTGATTTAACAGTTTTATTCTAAAAAAATAGAGGATATTTCATGAACTAGAAAGTTCCTGCTACAATTTACTTAACAGTCTTGATATTTTAGCTCTAGTATTAAAAATTTTGTAGTTTTATATTTCTTAAATAACATCCATTGTCAATTTCATTCAGAAACTGTAAAATGTGTTTAGGTTTGAAAACCGAAAGCCCTTAAAATAACTTAAAAAATGTATCTAATCGAACCCTCTACGATTCAAAGATCAAGCTGATTTGCCGCCTTTTTTTCAAAGCTTCGGTTCTCATAGAATTTTTTTCAATGTAATTTTTTTAAAACTTATTTTACAATATTTACAAACCTTATACATCTATTAAACTTTTCTGAGAAGTAGAATAATTTTAAGAGGTTATGTATAATGATAAATATAATTTATTTCAGATTTTTCAGTTGATACGATATTAATTTTTTAAATATTTTTTGTAAGTATATTAAAAATATCTGTAATTATTGTTTTCATATACAAATATTATGCTAATTTTAGACCGATTCATTTTGAATTGCTTTTTTCTGAGGGTATTTCTTAATAATTATGACATTGCAGACAAAATACTTATTAAAATGCAAATATATTCAGAAAAAATATTTTTTTGCAGTATTGTAAAAAAATAGCTAATTCTTTATATCTATTCCAAATTTTATATTAGAATCAAAATTTACAAAATAATAATAATAATTACTATTGAAACATCAGCGACTTTTTGTTTTTTAGAATCTCCCAACTCCTTTAAAATTATTTTTGTTATTATAGAATAAAAAATTGCATTTACTATCCGTCTTCACCTAACACTTCAATGACAGTCTAAATTCCAACAAATTTAAAGCTAATTTAATACATGCAATTTATCTTAAACAGCTGCAGTTTCATTATCTATTTTACATGATTAAATTCCTCGTGTTAATTATTTTTTCATTTTTAATGTAGTTCCATTTAGTTTGAATCACTCATTTAAAAAATGCTTATATTTAAGTGAGTATGTACATCTGTCACTTTACCAATGCATTATTTCTCTTTTATTATAATATATTTTTAATCTTTTTACTTGACATCCTCAAAATCATGGTTTTTAAGCGAACCATATGATAATGATATTCATCATTCTGTATTTCTTTGGTGCCAAGCCGACTTAAATCGTTTTCTCCAAAGAAATTTTTAAATGTATTGCTTCTAATCTGTTAACTGTTAATTTTAATTCGCAACTTTTAAAATATATTGTCCATCAAAAATAAACTATTGAATCAAATTATAGCTAAAAGCTGGTCATCATTTTACCTGAAGTGACCCCTTGATAGGTAATCAGATGTATTCCATCTTAAAAATTGTAGTTTAATTTTGCATGTGGTTTTGCAGTCACCGCCAAATTTTAACAAGAAGACAAATGGATTAGATTAATATCTTTTATTAACAATGAAACAATGAAATAAAAATGCTTATAAAACACTTATTTTAAATATAAACAAAAAAATATAAAAATTGGGACAAATTTTAACCAGAAAGTTCCTGCTACAATTTACTTAACATTCTTGATATTTTAGCACTAGCATTAAAAATTCTGAAGTTTTATATTTCTCAAATGGTATCCATTGTTAATTTTATTTGATGCATAACAGAATAGTACTTTCAAGAAAATGCGTAAATTCAAATATAATTGAAAAATATCAGGACTACTTCATGCAAAATCCAATAAAATCTGATCCGTCCAAAACTAAGAAAAAGAAATGGCAAGCATTAAATTCAGATGATTCAGAAGTATTTATAGCATATACTTTAAAAACATGAAATAACTTTCAGTTGTTTTCAAATATATGTAGAAAATTTTATTTTGAATTCTAGACAAATCGTGAACTTTTATAGCTAACAACATTTACTGAAATCCCAACTCGAGACCCAAAAATAGTTAAATCAAAATAAAGCGTTAAAAATCGTTAGTGGACTGGTTGAAATGGGACACCTGATAACTTTATCGTTGGCCTCAGATGTGGCACGAAGCCACCAAATGGAGCTTAATAATATTTTAGGTAGTTACAGTATTAAAATATTTTTATTCCCCAAAACAGGATAAATTAATTTTATAAACATTGAAAAAATAAGTATTATAAATTTTCCAACGCCTATTTTTAAAATTGAATTCTTTTATCATAAGATATGGTTTATGGTAAAATTCAGGGGAGGATAAACTTTTTACTGGCATTATCCAAATCAGGTTACAATGTGTGGTCACATTAATTCCAAAATATCAATGAAAACAATTCTAAAAATATCAAGAGTCATCGTATTTTTTTCTACAGTATTGAGTTCAATATGTAGCAGCCGGTGACACTCATACCCAAGCATCATCTGTAACCAAATATTTATGCATTATGCATTCACCACAAAGTTCTGAATCGCGATGGTGGAATGTATTGTGCATGTTGTCCATAGCTAAGTGGAATATAAGAAAAAAATTGAAACCAGAAAAAAAAATGGGGAATTCAATTTTTTTTCTTTATCATGGTTTTCCGTTCACAATGAACTGTGTGTCATGTAACAGAATGAAAAATGCGTTTGCTGCAACGAGTAAATAAATGCAGGGATTTCCTTCCTGTCGCTTTTGAAATGCTCTATATTTTAGTTTTCATTTATTCTGTTATTTTCATAAACACCTTTCGAACAAAGGCTTTTTAAGGCATAGTTTCTCGCATTTTATTTATTTTCTATAGAATATCTTGGGAAAAATATATAGCATATCATATTTTTTTAAATATATAGGTGTTACCGAAAAATGTCAGCCGTTATATGCAATGCAACAATATCATACATTGCCTGTAACTTATACACAATATTATTTTATAAGGAATAGAAAAATTCAGAAGTCAAGAAATAGTACAATTTGTTTCAAAGATGAACCACTGTATGGATCTCACTCTATAATTCTTTCTCATTTACAAGTATTTTACTATCGCTATTCCATGACGAAAATAAGTGTCTCGGATTGTCTTAATGGCAACATTCCAACACGCTCACGTTATATTAAGGGGCCATAAGGGAGAGAATAAGTTGGTTATAAATTAGCCGAAATGTGATGGACAGATATTATTCGCTGTTAACGTCAATTTTTAAAAAAGTGTTTCTAGTTTCTTGTGGACGTGATGTGAAAGACAAAATAACATAATATTATTTGATTTCATGAGGGGAGGGAAATTTTTTAGAACAGCGGTTACAACTTTTAGGCCACGGATAGAGTATTAATGGACCACAGAACGGTTTTTTCAAATTTATTTCTGGAGCTGTTTTCCAGAAATAGAAGGTAATAACTAATGATTGGGAAAGAATTTTGAAGATTATATATAAAAAAAGAAATTGTCATCAAATGAAAAGATCCATTAATTGAATCCTCATATAAACAGATCCTAAATTCATTTATTAGAATTGAGTTTTTCTCGATAAATATTCACAAAAGGGTATCTAAACTTGCCCTGAAACGTTTGATTGATCTCTCGATTATTTATTTGCGTACATGCTATTTTCCAAATTCTTTTCCTTATAAAAATTAATAAATACAGAAATAAACTGTAAAAAGTGACATGATGCTGAACTGTTAGCTTTTAATTCAGATATTAATTTTATTATGGATGATAAATAATGCTTAAAATCCTATTCAATTAATTTATTTCTTATTTTGATTGCGCGTTTTTGAGCTTCCGTACTTTGTGAAAATTAAGTAATAAATAGAAATCCTTTATTTTATCAGCAATATTCTTTTAACCCCTTTATTGTAAAGTTTATTAATTATTAACAATTATATTATAAATGTTATGTAGGCCTTTATTGCTTTCTTGTATATTTAATGGCCTGGGATATACATTTTTATACACATGGTTTGAGCAATCAATGAGTTTAAAAATCACTTTTACAAAAATTTAGTATGGCTTAAGAGGAGTAACCAGATGATTATGAAACAATCTCTTCACAAACCAAATATATGTCGCATTACAGTGCATATAATATATTATAAGATGGATAGCAGCAGTAGAAACTTAAAGGCCAGCAAAATATTTTAAGATCATTGATATGATTAATGTTATCAAAATCAAATGTTATATTAATATGCGTTATTATAATTAACGTTAATTTTAAATTAACATACTTTTTAAAAATATTATAATAAAGCTGAAATGCTAATGAAAATACAAAGAAAATTTTGAGTCCTCAAATATGAAAATGAAACAATTATACGAAAAGAATTCGTGTCTGTAATTCGGAAGAAAATGTATATATTATAAATTACAGAAGTTTAGATGATTTTAATGCTTTAAAGTTTTTGATATTTTCGACTGAGGTGTTTGTTATTTTTGCAATAAAACAAAAACCAATTAGCTGATTTAAAAAAGGGAAAGATTCAAGACTGACTCTTAAAAAAATTATTAGCCAATCTGTTGATAGTAAAATATGATATAAAATCAGCATCTATAACTATTTCCGTAATGAAGTTCTTGGTCAAAAAAGTGTTATAAAATATTAATATTTTTGAATTTCTTTTAGTTTGAATTATAATCTTATTTTTGGAAACTAAATTGAAAAATCGCACATGGAACAAACCCAAACCTCTCTAGTTTAAGAGTTTATTAAATGGATTGCTTAATGTCTTGCAAGTAATTAAGAAATATGCTGCAAAACTCTTCCATTAAAAATAAAGGCATATTTCTATCCAATTTTTAAACATTGGAATTCTACTTCGATTAATAATATCTTTCTCTTTTTTTTTCAGATTGAGAAGCATTAAAATTAATATTTTTTTAACGAATAAACTGCTGATTTTGTAGGAATTTTAGAATATATTACGAAATTATAGTATGATGCTAGGGGACAAAAAAATGTATTATATTTGATTTTTCGGATTTTTTAAAAATATATTTTATTTCAAAATTTGTGCAAAATGATATCTAAAGATGTAAACATAAATAATAAAATGTGGAAACTAATAATTTCCCAATTATTGAGTACAGAAAACAAAATGCAAACAATTTTATGAAGAAAGCTTTTCGGAGATTAAGATTACTTAATAAAAATAGTTGCAATATTTTCACCAAAGTTAACTTTTCAATACAGGCATCTAATTTATAAAATAATAAATAAATCTTCACTGCGAGACTACTGAATCTTTAATGAATAAAGTTAAACAAAGCTGAGCCATTCAAGCTCGACCAAATTATCATGCCCACACGAAAGGTTTGACGACTTTACGAATTTTGGGCGGAAAGAATTAAATTAAGAATGATTGTTCCAAAATTCAATCAGAAAAAAGTGGTCTTAAAAATTTCCCGCACAATCACAAATAAAGGTTTACCCTCAACCGACTCGCCCCCTGTAGAGGGACTTAAAATTTAGACTTTGAGCTTTGTAGATGGGTCAAAATGCATTTGCATCATATCAAATCAAATCAAAATTTTTTTCGTATGTTTATTATTTTATATAAATACTGATCGACTTTGGAGATCAGCTGATTGTTCAGAATATTTATAAATATTTTATTATTTTATTAGATATCTAATGTATATTTTGATGTTCATAATTTCTCTATTTTTAAGCTAAAAATCATGATAGACATACAGTTGTGTTATTTAAATAGTATAAATGTTCACTTTTTTATTATATACACGATCCTTCCTAATGGTGTCAAGTCCAAAAATATCACAACGTTTTTAAAAGTAGGATCATTTGTGAAACCGAATTTTCTAATTGTGTGTTATCTTTTGCGGTACTCTAACTTTACTTTCTTATTATTTCTTATTGTTAGCTGTAAACTGAGCAGATTATAAACAATTTTTCTCTCTCAGATTCTAACAATAGAAGTAGACCAAACGATTAAGCATCTGATAGAATAATTAAATGGATCGGATATCAACGAAATAATGACATATAATTGCTATATCAAAAATATTTTTTAATTAATCAAAATTGGAGACTTTATTATAATTCCTTTCAACAATTTTATTTTTTTCCTTTTCAATTAGGAGACATAATGTCAAGAACTTAATTGTTAATAAGAAGTCTGAATAAATGACATTTTATTTATTGACATCAAATTTGCTAATACCAGTTTTTCATCTTTGTTAGCTTTGTTTATTCGCTAACCTGAGTGAACAAAAATTTACAGAAATGGAGTTGAAAGCAATAGTTCTGTAGAATGAAATATCTCAATATAATCAATTAGACTTCTCCAGGGAACTGTTTTGGTGACAAGCTAACAACTCAGGGGAATATAAAGCATTTTTTGAGGCTATAATTATTTAATAAAATGAAAGATTCCATTTTAAACTACCACTTTAATTAGCATTTAAACAGAAAGTTAAAAGCAAGAAAATTATTTAAAAAAATATAGTCTGCTTTTAACTGGTTATATTAAGAAAATGTATTCAAATGAAGAAGGTGGGTTAAAACAAACATCTTATAATTATTAATCAATTTTTAAACTATTTTATGTCAAGTTTATATTGTTTTCAAACTAAATTCATAATAAATTATTCTAAAAATGTGCTTCTCAGTGGCTAATCGCATAAAATATCATGAGGCTGACTGACTGGGTCAATTGAATCGCCTATAAGTGATTTTTTTGTGAATACGATTAATAATTATTCAAAATTTTATTGTTAAGGTAACCTAAAATTTATAATTTCTTCTCGCGTTTGTTCTCGAGGATAATTTTGGAAAATATAAAATTTTAAAAGAATTCTGATGAGCTTTATAAATAAATTCAAGTAGTAAAAATAAGAAAAAAAGTTAATCAATATGATATTTCTTTTTCTTGTTCAATTGCAAATTTGTAAAACCGTTAATTACCATAAAATTTCAAGATACAGATTGTTAATTTTTAAATATTGCTCTCTATGTCCTAAATGGTGATGGGGAAAACCTTAACCTTTATAATTCACAATCTTAGGCAAATGCCAAAAATAAAGGATTTCTATTTCATGAGATTTAGATTATCTATACCAAAAGTTTGAAAAGCTCTTCTTTTCTGTTTATTTAACATTAATATATTTACAATGATTTGTCATTCAAACTTAAAAACCTGCTTATGCACCAACTGGAAAAGGATATATTACTTCTCATTTTAAAAGTTCAACATATGTCTTTAAAATCTTATTAATTCCCCAAATTTCGTCCAGTTTCTATTACTCTATCAAAAATGATCCAATACCAATTTATCTGACAAATCAATTCTCTTATTTATAAGACATTACTTGCAATATCCTGTAAAATTTTAATGAAAAAATACGAGTGAATTTCAATGATATAGGCTAGAAAAGGAGAAAAATCATGTAAAAATCATTCATATAATAAAATATTTAATTAATCGCACAATCTAGAGAAGAATTAAATGGATTGATATAAATGAAATTTGGTAAATGAAAAAAATAATATATATCATAAATGAAATGAAAATAAAATAAATTTAAAATGCTGAATGCTAATTTAAGGTTAGAAAAAGAGTTATTAATTTTGAGCTCATACTCCCTACCAAACGCCCTTTTCAATTATTGTTTTGAGTATGGTTGTTATTTTATGCACTGTATGTAAATTTTAATATTTTTGTTGTATCTAAATTAAATATTTGTGCTGTATGTAAATATTTAAACTAATCAAGTCCGAAAGATTTATGATAATTAGATAGTTATGGAGATAAAACAGAAGATATTAAAAACACAAGAAACTTGAATCCCAGTCTTCAGCAACACTGAATATAAGAAACATTTCAGCATTACTTCTTTTTTAATTCTTCATAAAAAAAAAACTCGATAGAATTCCCATCATTAACCAAAAAAGTAATCAAAAGCCCGAAAATTCATTATCTCGAGATACACGCTATTTAACCCTTGAATTCAGTCCGGGAAACTCCACCCTTCCAGTAAGCATTTGTGACATTTAATGACACCTTACCGAATATCACGTGAAAACGCGGGAAGAGCCCTTTATTTGCCGAAGCGGAGGATTATTTGTTCCTCTCAAACAACAAAAGACAGAAGAGTACGAACTCTTCTTTTGTTTTGCCTCTGTTGCGACTTCTGCCGGCAGAGCGGAACTGTGAATTCTCCTCTTCTGCAGCTCTGGCAATTAACTTGAGAGGCTACCTGTGGATTTAGTGGGTGGATACCACACATTTCTGTCGAAGGGAGGGAAAAGGAGGAATCGTAAAGAAGGAAGTTCGATCTCACAACCTTCCAGGAGGTATTGGAACTGATGACAGGAACTTGATCAACAGGAAACATTAATTTAAAAATCAAACATTCGGTGAAGTTTTAAGGTTTCAGTTGATTTACAGAGTTCGATTTTGAGATAATTAATAAATAATTGCTATAAATTGGTGAAGTTGCTTGTTTCAATTGCATATATTTCTATGATTAATTCGTTGAGAAATGGCAAGAAAGAATTGTATCTCGTATACTCTATAATAAAGATGTTATAGCATAGAAGGCCTTGCATAACAATGGCGTATAACAGTTCCGAAAATATTAGCATTTGGTGTGATTTTAACATATTCTCTGAAACTCTCAAGTCATCCTTGGCGAGTTATTGTATTCAAACAGCCGGACAGACAGACTTTGTTTGAACTAATAGCATTCGGAAATCGAATCTGCGTTTTAGATCCGTTTTCCCAAATAAATTGAAACAAAAATTTCTTAAAAAGCTACACTTTTAGTCATGAAATCCCATACCAAATTTGATATATTTAAATTTGGTATGGGATTTTATCATTCCTTTACTTGCATTTAAAATCATTGCATTTTTGAGTTATCTTGTTTATTTATTTCTGAAAGTACAGACTGACAGACTACAAAATCCTCCTTTGAGAAGGCTCAGAATTTGATAGATGTCAATACTATAGATATTAAATGTGCCTACCAAATTTTATCCATCTGGTTCTCTTCGTTTTGTAGTTATAGAAGTAACATTTAATTGAACATCCGGACATTCTTCTTTTGAAAGCATTTTAATCAAAATTTGATATAAATCATTAGATTTGGTGATGCACCGTACACCAAATTTCAACACTCCTACTTGAAGTGTTTTTGAGTTACCTTTGTCAAAGATAGGCGGACTTTTTCCAAAAATGTATTTTGAATTCAGGGAGTCTAAAAAGTGGAGATTCTACAAAATCTCAAATTAGAATTTTTAAAAATGATTACAATATTGTCTCTATATTACGTATATGAGATAGTAATGTTAACACTTATCTATTTTAATTGGGAAAAAATAAGTGATTCTTAATAATTCCCTTGTTTTGCACTTTAATATGGAAAAATACATTGAAGTAATTTTATGGACTTCAGTGTTGATTTGGCCATCCAAAACTAGCTTATCAATCTTCCAACTTAGCATTCGGATATGCTATTGGATAAACGTAGCATTGAATAAAATACTATTTATTTGGGAGAAAAAAATTAAACAACCGAGTTGTAAGTATAAATATAACTCTATAAAATAAGTTGTCGCCATAACAGCTGAATGAGATCAAGAATAAATTTTTAAAAAGTGCAAATTAGGCAAAATAATTTAGATTTTTCATTATTTTGGTATTTTTTTTTAAATTACATCTAATAACATTTTCCATTGAAATGAAACTGACAAAACAATCAAAGAATTTTCTCTGTGGAGAAAATCAAAATAGAAACTCATAAAAAGAGTAACGAGAGAAAGAAAAAAAAATTGGGAAAAAATGAGAGAATAAAAGTGAATTTTGGATGAGATTGAAAAGAAAAAGGATCGTTTTGCCCCACTAAAAACAAAGTCTCTTCTTTCCACGCAAGTGTTTTTAAATTTTAATGAAATATAGGGATGCTTCAGTTAAATCATTTTTATGTAGGCAGTTCGGTACCTTCATGGCTGTTAGCCATTTAGTCTCGATGTGTGTTTCTATTGCCTGTTGATTAATTTTTTATCTTTATTTTATTATTTTTCATATTCATTGATCATTGAGCATTCTGGGTGGAAACGTAAGCAATATATGTAAAAAAAATGAAGAATCAATATTCAAGAATATTTTCAGAGGCAGCTCTGCATACCTAATTGATGAGTCACCACTGGCTTTGCAATAAGAGTATGCTGATCAGAGTAAGCAATAAAATTTAGTTAATTGGTTAGATATTTGATTTAGCGAATGCGCACATTTTTTTTCTCCAGTTAGTTTTAGATTATCTATCGATAGGTAAAATTCCCTTTTCCACATGCTTATGATTTTTACAGATTTTCAGATAAATAGTGTTCATGATATTGCAGTTTTTTTCCGGATAATTAGGAATAACTTTTGATGTTAATTTGAAATTCCGATTAAGAATAAAGAAAAATATTTTATATATTAATGAACTTGTGAACCAACTTACAAAAATTACTTTTCCCTTCATTTAAGTAAAGGGAAAGAAAACTTTATTTTTAATCATGTTTATGAAGAAATGGTCAGCTGCTAATTATTTAGAGCATATGAGATTGGCAAGTAAGTAAGTTGTTAGTAAGTTGGTTTTAATATAATAAAATAATAAAGATTTTTTTTTTTAATATAAATAAATGGTTGGATATTTTTTTTCTTTTTGAAACCAATAACTGATAAATAAGAAAACCTATGACAGTTAAATTACTTGTATTCTACAGTATCAAATAAGGAATTAAAAGTAATCTTAACTGAATAATCCTTCTCAAGAACCATACTGTTTAGTAAAGGAATAAATTATTCCGAGTTGACAAATTATCCTTGCTGATCTTACCATTACCAGAAAATGATTCAGAAAACTAGAATTTAATCTACATTCGACAATTTTTTTTAGTTATTGTCAACAAGTATTTTCACCTTTAACTATGCAATATGCGCACAATGAAAATGAAGGTATAAGCATAAAAGTTAACAAAAAACTCGTTACGGTATAATAAATATCGAGTAAAAGCCTTATTCCTTGGCAATAATATGCCGTTGTTTCACCACCTATAAATCATACTTGACAGATAATGTTGACTTTCGGCTTGAATAAAACAGTTCCGTTTAGATAAGTTTATTATACTTTTACTGGATTGTAAGTAGAAGACCGAGATAATTTTATAAAGGTTTACTGATTCTATAGTAAGCATTTAAAATAACTGATTGCTTTCTACTGACAAAAAATCAAACAAACTGGATTAATAGTCAATACAGGAATTTCTAAACATTGCGAATTTACTTTTTAGAAACCGAATCTATACCTCCTCATCCTCTGTCTATTGATTTTTTTAAAGAATTCATTCTCCTTTTGAAAAAGTTTTTATGGACAAAAAAAAAGAACTTTTGCGAAAGAAAATAAAGAATTTATAATTGAAGGATTTTGTAAATGAAAATGAGTCTCCTGAAAATTAACAAACATTGAAAGTGAATTGAGCACCCGTAGCGAAAAGTGGTTTCTGATTAAGTATAAAAAATGAGCCGAATGCCAAACCGTGAGGATTCTCTCCGACGTTAAAGAGTAAGAAAACTAAATTAAAAATTCAGAGAGAAAAGGAGTTTCTGATAACGTGGGAGTTGTTTGAAATATTGTCTGGAAATGTAATTGAAGGTGAAGAAAGGAGTACTGTCAAATATAGGAAATATTTCCCTAACGAAGTATTTCTGCACTGTTCGTGAACACATAGCCTGTCCTCCTGTTAGATGAAAAAAGATTCTATGCAAGAAAAATCAGGAAACAGTTTTTTGACTTCTAATCCGTTTATTCATATTGAGAAAATAACTATTTTTATGAAATTTCTTATTGAAAAATGTTTATCACGGTTATGAATAATTCGTTATAAACCACTAATTTCATAAAAAAAACTCACCGGGTTTCCGAGTGATTGTTAAAATAAATTAGCTCTTAATTTCCTCACAAAGCTACTCATTGCCACACTCAAATAAACGTCTACTCTTATGACTGCAAATCAGACAAGAAATCTTTTCTGCATAACTTTCAGGACAATGGGAATGCGTTGCGTTCTGGAATTAGGAAGGGGAACTAATCACGACAGAATACCCTCACAGGTGTATCGTGTGTGCAAAAAGTCAAATCTTCAACCCTTTGCAGTCCGAAAAATAATTAGATGCAAAAATTATTCACCTAATACAAAGATTTGTTTTATATATATATATCTGTCAAGTTGAATTTCTTTGAAAAATTAATCTACATCTCTTAACCATTATGTAGGCGTTTTTAACAATTAAATTTGAAAAATTATTAAATAAAAGGTCAAAATGATGCACAGTCTTGAACGTCGAGTCACACTCCACATCGAACCGCAAAGGATTAAAAACGCTATCCACATGTTGAGAAGTTTTTTTCATCCCAAATTCTTGTCATTCGATACAAGTCGCTTGTATGTGTATTGCACTGTTTCCTTTTTATTGCGTTGATAGCCCGTGATTTTCTGAAAACTTTACGCCCATCTTTGAAAATTGTGGAAAAATATACGAGCTTCAGTTTCAAATCAACAACAATTGACTCGCCATCCAAGTTTGGAAAATTCTGTTCAAATCTGTAACTGGATGCTGTTTTATACTTGTAATCACAAAATTAAGTTGGTGATGAACATTTAACTCTTGAACACGAATCGACTACATTTATATTTGCACTTTAAATGTATATCACTTTAGAGAAAAAGTACATGATATTACAGGAAATTGCAAGACCATAAGAATTTAAAAGGCAAATACTACACGAAGTAACGTTTGTAATGAATAATTATTATTTTAGTCATGATTGTTATATAACGGAATCGATAACATCTAGTTTCTCACAACGTTTTTAAGTATAATATCTGTTAAGTATAATAAAATTCATTTTGAAATTCATATATTATATACAAATTCAGCATATTATATAGAAATGGAAATTCAAATGACGTCTTAGTATCAATTTAAAATGTTTACTGTCACATTATTAGCCTGGGATTGAAATTTACTGCACAATTAATTCAGGTCTAGATCATAGCAGCAATATTGTTAATAATATAGTTTATTTACTTCTGTAAAGATATGGCATGAAAAAATGAATATACTTATTTTTTTAACGTAATGACACAAAAACATTAAAAACAATTATTTAATAGTTGAATACAAATGTAAAAAGCTCTGGTGCAGCTAGATATCCCTTTTGTAAATAGTTGTACTTCAGCAATGATAGGATGATTATTTAACTTTTATTTCTTCTTTAGTCAATATTTCTCCGTTTCTTTTGTTGGTTTTGCCCTGTCAAAAAAAAAAAATCTGATTTTTTCATTCCCTCCCCGCTTTAGGTAATAGGATTTTGCATTCTATATTTATAATAAAAGCTCTTTCAAAACATTTTAGTAACCTCTACCAAAAGGGGTTGAATTAAATGCCAACTAAATTTGAAGAGCTCAAATCTTTCAAATTATATGCATGCTCAGTTTGCGAGAAGAATCTGTTGTACCCGATTATGGTTAAGATTTATATATAAAAAATTCACACATGGTAATTCGACATTTGCAATAGAAGATTTAAATTTTTTAAGTTCTGTCGTTACTTTTGATGATTTTTTAATTTTTTATGCTTGTTGAGTGACATACCCATGTCATATCGGCTGGAGGCAAGACTTTAATTTAAAGCTAATTTTCCCTCTTTGATATTAAGCCATGGGTAACGCTGTGCGAACACTGTTAGTTATAATTTAAAAGACGGAAAGAAAGAGATTAAATAGATGATATGAATCAGAAGCTTAACTCATGGTCGCGAACGCTTTCAATGTCTTACTAAGATTTTTTTTTTCAGTCGGATCTGGATCCGCTGGATCCGTGGTGGCCAACCGACTTTCTGAAAACCCTGCCATTCGAGTTCTACTCTTGGAGGCGGGAGGAGCACCCAAGTTGAAAAGTGAAGTGCCCATCCTAGCTGCCCAGCTGCAGATGACCAGGAATGACTGGAGGTATCTCACTGTACCGCAGAAACACTCCTGCTTCGGCCTCATAAACAGAGTGAGTGTAATAGAGTATTTTCAAAGATTTCCTGATAAATGAATGAAACATGAAAGCAAGAGTATCTGCAAACACTGGCAATTACTAATCAATGGCTACACAACCTTCTAGAAATACCATAACTACAGAGTTTTTTTTTGAAAATTCAACATAGTTACTTTTTAAGGCTGATATACTTATCCTAAATCGCAAGATGTATTACGCAAAAATCACTAGGAAGTGTTATACGAGATTAGACAGAGTTTGACTATACAAATTGGTGCATAATTACTGCTTGGATAGGTGCTCGCTGCCATAATGCTTCTTAATTTTAACTATAAATTAATAAACACTTCAAAACAATCTCACCAAAATCAGGACATATAATGGTAAAAATAATCTTTTAAAGCCATTTTAAAATTTAAAAAATTGCTTTTTTGTGGTACCAGTTTTATTTTTATGCGATTTTTTAGTTTTTATAAATGTTTTAAAATTAATTTTAACTACAGTTTTTAATAATGCATTTTATTGTGGCTTTCATTCTCAAATTATGTGATATCAAAAGCATTACTTGGAAACTGCAGTGATTTATATAATAAAATCAGATAGAGCCAAGACAGACAAATCAAGTCTAAAGAATCATCCTGTTGGAATTTAGACATAAGGACAATAAATTATTTTTTGCCTAGATAATTCCTAGTATCTTAGATATCAGATCTTAGTAACACCCTCTATCAAAAGAGAATACATGTATTTGAATTAAGTGGTACAGTTGAGGATCTATGTTGATTATTCAAAAAGTAGCTTATTTGATTCCAAAGGCCCACAATGAGAAATAAAACCATATATTGGGATCAGTGAAATAAAATACCAAATAAAACCGGAAAAGAATAAAATACAAAAAATACAAAACAGAATAAAAAAGAAATTTTCTTTAAAGTGTCAAATATAAAACTTGGAATTATGATAATGG
This sequence comes from Argiope argentata, assembly GCA_026289955.1. Taxonomy (NCBI): domain Eukaryota; kingdom Metazoa; phylum Arthropoda; class Arachnida; order Araneae; family Araneidae; genus Argiope; species Argiope argentata. Next base: position 129,738 of record JAOUZG010011076.1, on the reverse strand, counting down.
AAAGTCAAATATAGATGAGCAATAATTAAATATGAAAAATAATATATATTAGAAATATGGCATATAAAATACAATATGAAATGAATAAACTACTGCACAAAAAAGAGAAAAAAAAGATAATGAAATGTCCTTCTATGTTTGCTGTTACTAAAATATATAAAAAATACCAATAAATTATAATTATAAATTTCATACTCAAATCAAAAATGGATAAATGAATAGCATGCGAGTGAGATTTTATTAATATCAGAAGATTGAGTTTTCGAAATGCTCAAATTTTAACTTACACTCACTGTGTAAAAGCATTGAAAATTTAATAGCACTTGCCAAATAATTATGTTCGTTACGGCATAGGTACGTCTAAAGTACTAACATTGAGAAAACAATCTTCTAGACATATGGAAATTGAAGTATACCATTTTAGTACTAAATCTGATGGCAATTCGACTGAAACTGACAAATATTTAAATATCTCTGGTAAAATCCGAGAACAATATTTAACGAATTTTTGCCAGAACTGATGTTGCTGTTTAAAATACACTGATACTGATTTAATTAAAAAGAGAGCAAAAAATCATTTCATGACATTATATGCTAAAAATTGTTTTAAGATTCTTAAGCAGAGAGGTCGCTCTATCCAACTCATGCGCAGATCTGATATAGGTTCAATTATTATACAGCCTCAGCATCTCCAGAAGATAAACAATACAAAACATTGGCAACTTCACCGTAGGATTATAAACGATTCAATCTTGTGCCAAAATAGTAGCTTATAGTATCTTATTAAATAGTTGTAAAATGAATATAAAATATGTTTTGCAATAAGATTAAAATTTCATACCATCACACGATTCTCTTAATGTGAAACTCAACCCTCTTTTTCGACAGCAAATGCCCTGGCCTCGTGGTAAAGTCCTGGGAGGATCGAGTGTCCTCAACTACATGCTGTACGTTCGGGGCAATCGAAGGGACTACGACAAGTGGGCCAGAAACGGAGCTGAAGGCTGGAGTTGGAAGGAAGTTTACCCCTACTTTTTGAAGTCTGAGGATAATCAAGATCCTCATACGGCTTTCAACGGTACGTAGCCGAAATGTCTGCCAGCATAGTAGGGTAGGAATTGTGACAGATTTTTTTTATTGATAAATATTAAATTAGAAAATCTCGAAAAACTATTCTAATTAAAAGCCCTGTCATAATAGATTATTAAAAATTAATCTCAGTCAGAATTAGTATTATAAATTGGAATAAGGCTGTATTCAGTTCAGAGTTAAGATAATAGTCTAAATATAAGTAACGAGCAATATACCCGATTGATTTCAATGGTTGAAAGTACATAGCATATTTATTATTTTTCATCTGGTTGTGTTCCCATTCCAGGTCATCACGGGACTGGCGGTTACTTGACTGTTAATACACCACCTTTCGTCACTCCTCTTGGATACGCATTCGAACAATCAGCTCTTTTCATGGGATATTCTGTAAACGACATAAATGGTGTCCGCCAAACGGGTAAGTGAGATTTTAAAAGAAAATATCTTGTTGTCTAAAAGTAGCTTTTTTTGTTAAATATTTAAGTGCGTTATTTTTGGCTAAGTGATTTTTTTAAGCATATTAAAATAGAAGTGAGTTTTAAATTACTTCCATTAAAATTAGATCCAGTTTTGCACAGACATATTAAACCTAGTTTTGTGATAGAATGGCCCATTTATGTAGTTTAGTGATACAAGTTTAAAAAAGCTATGCAGCCCTGACTGAGAAATACAAAATTGGGAATTGGAAAATTTAAAATTTTGTTCTTGAAGTATACTGGAAAGGAGAAGATATGAATAACATTTATTTTGTATATCAACGGTTACAATTTTATAGTGGAAAAACTTTCATATTCATTCATATGTTTTCATATATTTAATGGTTACAAACGAAGGATTATAAGCACGAAAATATTTAGAGCACTTAAGCCAATCTTAATTTTTTAATTGTAATGCGTTTTAATTTTTATTTGCTAATCATTTCTAGATTTACAAAAATATTTTTTAAGTAAACCAAATAGTATTAAATAATAGTTGAAACTAAAACAGATTAACATGTTTCAAAATGATCGACCCTTTTATTACAAATATAGTGAAGACTGATGATGGCTCCACAAATGATAATGAGAAATGAACTAATGATTGAGATGCAACTAAAAAGGATGATAAGGAATTGCGGTGTAGCTAAATGATGAAATGGTGCTTCCATAAAACGCCGTTTATTTAACTATAAGAAGGGGGTGTGGAGTCAGTACGCTATCAACGGTACGCATTGCGTTCGTAGTTCAAACCTAGTTCTGGCGAAACAGTTATCAAAACCCGAACTGCTGACCCGAACAGTTATCAAAAGGGAGCAACCATACAATGGGAGCTCGCCAACTTGGCGCGTTGGTGTAGCAAAGTATTGAACAACTAGTGTTGGTTATAGACAGTATCTATCTAATAACCTGTTTGTACGAGATCCGATTTTGCGATACTGCTCAAATGCTGACTACGCTTTTTGTATATGGGCACATCTTATGCATTGATGACGTTTGTCATCATTTGCTCTCAATTTTCTGTGCTTATTTAGGACCTTACACATTAAGAACTATTTCGAAAAAATTTGGGTCAAAAGCATTTTTCAATAGTAGTGTGATAGTGATTTAAACCTCATCAATGAACAATATGCCCACTCGGTATTTTGGTGATTATTTTGGCACACTCAGTTATTTTGACGCGTTGCTATATTAAGAGGTATTACTCTGGCTGGCATGCTACCTTAGTGAAAGAATTTACAAATTTTATACATCTAAAATTAGTACCAAGTAAATAATGTATTTATCAACATATCATTGATAACCCTTATTTTTTCACCAGGGGCCACGATTCCTCAAGGAACTATCAGAAGAGGTTCTCGCTGCAGCACTGCAAAGGCATTCCTGTCTTCTGCTGGCAAGAGACCCAATCTGGATATCGTTATGAATGCTTTCGTCACAAAGGTAAATTGTTCATTCTTAAAATGGTTCGATGAAATCTTAAAAGGGAGGCTTTCTTGTATCACAAGAATTTTGAAGGTCATTTGTTTTCTGGTCTCACTATAAAACTACCTAATATTGAAGGTTGAGCTTGACAGGAGTTTAAGGGGAATTGTTGCTGTTTCTAATGGCACTTGCCATGGACAAGACATCTGACGCAGTCAGTGATTTTCAAGCCGGGAGTGCGTCGCTTGTTTTAAAGTAGCGCCAACTAAAACCGTCTAAGAGTACGTCTTAGCTGTTCCCGCATCGCATTCGTTTGCATATCTCCTTTTTTACAGGGGTGGTGGAGGCAGATTCACACATCTCACGGAGGGAACAGAAGAATAACCATGCCCAAACAACCAGAATTCGAACCCAGGACACCCAGATCATGGGGAAGATGTGTTACCCCTAGGCCTGGATGTCAGCAATATACATCTATTATATACAGGAATTTTAAATATATCTATGCCCAGTGTGGTTAGTCTCCTAATAAAATAGAAATTTTCTCGTATTCTTCATTCTAGAGATTTTGTATTTTCTCCATTCTGATGAAAATTGAGCACCGTGGGTAAGCTCGTGATTGGCACGAATGCTTAAGGAATCACCATGCGAGTTCCATGCTCTACGGCACACAGAAGAAAACTTAATATACCTTTTGAAAGCTATTTTTTCATCCATTGAAATTAAAAGTTGACACTGTAACAATTTCAGTAATAAACTCACCTACCAAATTTTGTATATCTAAAATATTGCGATTTTGAATTATTGCCCTTAAATGTACGCGAATATATAGATCAGCACACGTCCACCCTTAAACAGATTTATTTAAAAATTAAGTGCAAATTGACACTTTAAATATTAAATATGTGTACCACATTTTATTCATATATTTATCTGCTTTATATAGTTACTTGTTTTTATAGTGAAAATGTAAAAGTTAGTTTAGCTTAATACCATTTTTGGGTGTTATTTTGGAAAAGTACTAAAATTTTATTTCATTCTTTAACTAACATTTTTAAAAATCTTCCTGAGATGCAGTTTTTCAATTATATATAATTAAAGTTGGCTGTAGAATCAATGGTTTGCCACGTAGAACGTTAACGCACACGCACACACACTTAATATATGTACATATTTTTTATTCTATTAGATAGAATTTATTTAAATCTTATTTCGCTTTATTCACAAATTTTTATCCTAAATCCCATCTTCACTTCAATTTTTTTAGATCCTCATTGATTCCGACAGACGCGCTCGAGGTGTCCTGTATGAAAAAGACGGACACGCACACGAAGTCCTGGCGAGGCGAGAAGTCATTGTTTCTGCTGGATCCATCAATTCACCCCAACTCCTCATGCTCTCTGGTATCGGACCCAAGAAGCAGCTGAAGAAATTCGGCGTATGTATTATTTAACTACCATATAAAATATGCGAATGAGTGATAGTTATATTGCTATTGAATGAAGAAATTGAAATTATAATTTGATGCTTTCGTATAAAGTAGAAGTAGAATATCATACATTTTTATGAGTTAAAAATGTGAAAATTGCATTTCGAGAGTATCAATATATCAAATCCAGTGTTTTGAAATTTCATTCTGCGCTATCATTTAATCAAAATTTTTTTATTCAAAACTTTATTATCTGGTTTAATAAATGGGACGCTATTCTCTAATCCTGTAGTAGCGAAAATATTGAAGATTCATATATGATCAGAATTGAAAACATCTATCAGGAAAAGTAGTTCAAAGGGTATAGTTTTTTGCATTGAAATGTATTGATACAATTCTTAAGATCACTGCATTTAAATTAATTATTTGTTTTTTTAACGATCAATCAGCGTTTGAAAGATAGATTTTTCAGATCGTATGATTACAAATCAAAGTTTTTCAAATTGTACACATTTTTCAATTCTAATAAGAACAATCGATGAAACATTAAATAAACGTTAATGCAATAATTAAAATTACTATGTTGGAAGAAAACTCAATGTTAAGATGGGCTCTCTGTTCATTTTCTCGAACTGCACTAAAGCAAGAGCCTTTGAAACTTTAAGATCCAATCCTTGAAAAGAGCCAAAATCTATAGCGACCCACTGCATTAAAGGAGTGTAAAAATTTTTGAGAAGCGAACAGCTCACTGCCTTTACAAAACTGCTTTATAGATTATTTGTTTAAAAATCATTTTTCATTAAATAAAATTCTAAGCTGAGTCCCATTTTAGCAAATTGGAAAAAGATGCACATGCCTTTAAGAATTTGTCACAATTCACCGAAAATTGACTCATGATACACAGTTTAAGAATATCTACTAGAAGAATTGAACCTAGTTACATAGAACCATTAATGATATTCTAGAAAACTGGCTTCAAAAGGAGAATGTTCTGAAAAAATTCTAACAAATTTAATGAATATCACTATAACAAATATAGAATTAACTGTTATAGAATTAAAAGTTTAAATATAATGGAAATTTGGCAAAATTTGTTTATTTTTTTAAACTAAATTGAAATTCGTCGATATTTTAATTAAATGAATTAAATCAAAATTTTATAAACTTTTTTTCATTGGGAACTATATATCTCTTCAATGAAAATAGACAATTATTATCTTTGTTAATAAAGAAATTATGCATTTTGAAATTTGTTTCATGCCTAAGGATTTTCTGCTTTCACTTCTAGATACCTGTCATCGCCGACCTGCCCGTAGGAGAGAATCTCCAAGACCACGTTGGATCAGCCGGCATTCATTTTGTGATTGATGATCCCGTTTCTCTGCTGCCCAATAGGATCCTGTCCGCCAAGAATTTTCTCAAATTCATTACGATGGGAAAAGGTATGACGACTTGCTCTTTTTGAAAGGTTACTCTTTCGTAACTGCACTCTTTGCTAACTTCTTCTCTTAGACACCATTCAAGATGGCGAATCTTACTTATTTAGTTTTAATTTTTAAAAATACTTACAGAATGTTAAAATGATGTAGATTCGTTTTACAGGGAAATCAATTTAAAGCAACTGCATGTATTTATTTTTTCGTGTAGTAAACAGATCCATGTAATAATTGAATCGAGTTATGCATCGAATTACTCTTATTTTCCCGACTGTAAAGGGTTAAATGACACTTTTACAGTGAGGGAACTATAACTTTTGGCTTAAATGACCTACCAAAGAATCTATTAGAAATGTAAGCATTAAAGTCCGGATTAACGCCTTTCTGTCTAGTGTTTCTGAATTTGATTGAAATTGCACGTACTAAATCAATTATTTAAGATTATATATGCTGGTAAAAATTCTTTTATTTGAAAAATATGCCGAATAATTTATTTTTTAGACTTAAGAAAATAAAAAATATACGAAAAAAAATTATTGAAAATTATAATGAAGTTAGAGATAATGAAATATACTTTTATGGGAAATACATTTAGCCACAAGCTTTGAACTGGTTTTGAAATAGCATTCAAAATCAAACTTATATCGATATATTTTTATGCGTCTGTAAGTTTTTTGAAAAAGTTATTATAATTATACACCATAACGATCAATTATCAGATATTTGGTTTGTGAATGACGTTTTAAAAATTGCGTCATCGTTTAATCCTGTAAATTTTTAACAACATAGAATAGAAAGCAGCTACTGAAATTTATTCTTGTTATTAAACGAAAGTCAATGATATTTCCTCCTCTTTCCTTATTATATACAAGGCATCTTCTGTAATCGGAGCCCAACATCTAAATTCTTGATTTTTTGGGGAGAGGCCTAAATCTCTTAACAATTGGTTTAAGTGAAATATATAATTAGTAGATAGAGGGAAAAATGCTGATGAATTAATTTTTTTCATATATTATTTGCTCTGCGAATCATATTTAACAAAATATTCGTGAGACAATAAGTCCTTAAAATAAAAAACTGGCACTCCAATCAACTAAATCAATCATCAAAGCTGATCGATCTATAAACATTTCAATATAACTATTCGATAAAAACTGGCGATTTTAGATCACTTTATCAAGATATCAAAGAAGCCAATCAGAGTTACTCTAGAATAATTGGTGTATATTATGATAATGATGATTTTTCTAAACTTGCAATATTCAGTACTGAATAAATCAGCCAGATTTGAAGATGATAGAAATGTTTATTCATTTATTTAGAAGTTGAAATATTAAGAATATTTTACAAATATGAATCTATAAGACCAAAGTAACTTAAACCATAATTTTTTTTATATATGTTTATAAACCTAAAAATATGTTATTATTCAGTTCATTTATATACATCTAAAAATAAAATTAAAAACTGAAGGTTTCAATTAACCTGTGAAATTTTAGCTGAATAGTTCCTTGAGATCTTATAAATTATAAAAAAAATTACAATGTTTTAATTTCTGTATTGAACATAAACTTCAATGTCGGACTACTTTGTTTTCAGTTCTTAGTTTTATTTAAAGGCGTGCTTGGATTGAGTAAAAATTTCTTTATATTAAGTGCACTTCCATCATTTTCACTTTAATTTAAAACTGAATTTTACGTGCACTCATAGAAAAACAGAGAGATATGTGGAGTTCAAAGATAGGAATGCTTAAGACCTACATAATAGTATAAGTGAAGTACATGATTATTGAAATTTGAAGCTTAAAAATATTTTGCTAAAAAAATTATTATGAGACCAAGTTATGTAAAAAAATTGATTTAACCTTTTAGTCGGCATTAATATTGGCGAACCGACTGGTCGCCAAAGGCGGCTAGTACTTTATTATAAGTAAAGATTATTTGGCAAAATAAATTGTTGAAAAAAACCCGATTAAATAAAATGTTTAAAAATTCATTAAAAATAGAGTTTTAATTCGTAGGTCAAAAAATTAGTATCATTGAAAAGCTAATTTTAAGTACTTTAATGTGATGCAAAAATCAATTTTGTGCTGTAATATTTTCAGAAGTTATAGCGAAAAAACGTTAAAATTTGGCTTATTTTTTAATTAATTAAAATTTTAATTAAAAATTCAAAAAAAGGGCTCCGAGGTGCACATTCCCGGCACCCAAGGTATACATATACCAAATTTGGTAGCTGTAGGTAGAACGGTCTGGCCTGTACAGCGCCAACACACACACACACACACACACATCGTTCTTTATTATAAGTAAAGATTTCCACACCTCCAAAATCATATAATGTAAACTTGTTGGGAAGCTTTTTAACTTAAGACAATGGGCAAGAATATACAAAATTTATCAAAGCATTAACTTTCGCAAGAATTGAATTCGCATTCTTCACCTGAACGCACAAATTACTGAAATCCTTCCATTTTATCGATTGAGTTACTGCCTGTTGATTTCTATTTTCAATACAAACTGCTAAAACTCTATTTAAAATTAATTATATTTAATGAAAGAATTAATATTCGAAGAAATTGTATTAACAAAGAGTGTCATCCACTACGAGTTTAAAAAATGTATTTGAACTTGAGTGGATGAATAAAAAATATTTTAATTACGATTATAAATTCGACCAAGATTATATATATATATATATATATATATATATATATATATATATATATATATATATATAGGGAGAATTTAATTTCAAATTTCACCTTGAAATAATTCATCATTTTCTTAGTATTCTTTTCCTGTTTGATTTCTTATTATTTGACTTTCATGTTTAATCTTTCTAACTACAACATTAACATTTTTCAATTCTTCAGTAATATTTCATTATTAAATTTAATTTTGTTTACGACATGTTTGAATATTTCATAGTTCTGTTTTGACACTAAATTTTGTTTGCAGTAGCTTGTTATGAATCTTCAGGTCTTTAATTTTGATCCTAAATGTTAGTATCCTGTTCCTGATAGTATTGTTTAAGCTTAGTATAAATCCATTTGATTAATGGACACGGATAATTTTTTAACAATTTGAAGGAAGAAGTTAAAATTATTCGCTGATTTATTACGCGTAACTTTATCAATTATATTTGATTTTCAATTTGGATTTCAAAATAACTGGCAATTCTTTTAATTTTATCTCTCGCTTCACGTTTGGCATCTTTTAAAGATTCTTAATTATATTCGTACACTTATCGATTACTATCATTTCTTAACAGCTTTTACTATCATTTCTTAACAAAATAAATCAATAATAAAGTCTAGAAACTATTATTACAAAAATACACAAACATATAAAAAAATTTATGCGTTCTCTTTTATATTTATATTGCAAAAAAGATAACTGAACATAAAGTAAATATATAAAGTTTTAAAATGCTCATTCAAATAGAAACAAATGTTGAAACAAAACGAAAAACTTACCGTCATGATCCAACAGACTTCAAGAGAAATTAAGCTCCAAACATAAACAATCGTTGTGGTTGTTATTGTTAATTAACTGTCTAGTAGCAGCTACGTTTCTAAAGTAACGTCACATGAGGCCAACTGTTGTGTACAATGGAAAGCCAAACTTACTTCAAGAGGATCATGTGACCACAATGGGATAGTGGCGAATAGTTATCCCGATGGGACAACTATTTGCCATCGTCCCATTGTGGTCACGTGACACTCCTAAAGTAGACGTGGCTTCCATTGCGCGCAATAGTTGGCCTCATTTGAACAGTAGTTAAATCCAAAAGCATTCTGTAATGATATGAGGCGTTTTCACTAACGTTTAAAAGATGGCGGAGTAAACAACTTGAGTTCCTCATAGTTGATTGAAGTTTCCATCGAAGAAAAACCAGAAAATCTCATTCACAATCTGCGTTTTACAAATTTAGATTATATATTAATAGTTATTGATATCAATTCACAAAATAATATATTTTAGGTTTTCAATAATAGTCTTAAGACTTGTAATAATATGAAAATACCTTTTCAAAGCTCAGTTTACTTAGAGGTTTTTTAAAAAAATATCTCTGGTTCGATGCTTCAAGTAAGCCAAGAAAGATTTCAGAATACATTCAGGCTATAATAAGGAATTTTTAACACAATTGTACAACATTAAAGATTAATTCTGGGAACTCGGAAAAACAAAATCGCGACTCAACAATCAAGGTTCTATTATCTGTTGGTTCAAGAACATAATTGCATTGTTGGATAGCTTATGGCACTGTGTGGCTGTATTTCAATTCACGAAATTTCTATATCAATCGTCGAACCATAACACTGTTAAATGTTATTGGTAAATTTTGCCTTCCGTAGATCTACCATACATTGAATCGAAAGAATTTGAGAAACAAACTATTCACTTGTGTAGACCTACAGATGCAAGTCTGAATCCTTCTGCCCCAGTTAATCAAGTAAATGGCCAATTTACGTTTAATTCTTTGGATTGACAAATTGAAAAAAGACAATGTTAACACTGCAAATTCTTTCAATATCATTTGGTCCTCTCAAAATATTTACTCAAGTTTAATTAGATCAAACACTCACCAAATCGTGCAACAGAAGCACTGTCCTCTACAAATCATATGATTCAAACGTTTGAATAAAGGTTCGATGCATCGCTTAGTAACAAGTTTATAAAGAATCTATTTCTTCATTTGTACTTTGAACATCTAATAGAATATTTCTAATCCAGGAATATTTTCCTTTCAGTATTATTAAATTTCTTTACCTGTAAATTTAATTAAATAACAAAGTGTTATTCGAATCCTGCTTAATGCTGAAGAGGAGATCAAATATTCTAGAAATCAATTTAAAATTCTAAGGTTTTTATTTTTATTCACAAATCGACTCCTATAGAAATCTGAATCAAGATATATTCATTTTAAACTCCATTTTTCTGCCACCTTACACAGGTCCGCTCACCGTCCTCGGCGGCTGCGAAGGTCTGGCTTTTGTAAACACTCCCTTCGCCAACCACACGGACGACTGGCCGGACATCGAGATCCACTTCATATCCAGCTCTCCCTCATCTGACGAAGGAGTGTCCATCAGGAAAGTGATGGGCCTCACTGATGAAGTAAGAAATCAATGAAAACCTATCTCCTGAATGCTTGTTTTCCATATTGACATGTTCACTGCAATGACTCTTGTCTGCCATTCGGATTATCAGTCTAATTAGATGACCCTTTCTTTGCTATTCTTTTATGTGGTAGGGGAAAGGTTATACAGTTAGAGATTAGGTATAAACTAATTAGGTATACACTATCTGGGAGACCGAACTACATTCGGCAGTTATTACTATTTTTTTGTTGATAAAATCGTGTTTTTTAAGATAAAATATTTAGATACATGTTACATACTGATTACATATGAATATTTTTCATTCTTGCCTCATGTCTCAAAATTTTGTGGTACCAGTAGGATATCATGCTGTGGCAACAATGCAAGTACCATCAAAATTTGAGATGGCGCTACATGATATTGTCAGCATGACAGCAGACAGAAAAAAGCTCTAACGATTAAATATATAAAAAAATGTTTTTTTTTCAGGAAATAGATCTGTATAAATAAACTTAAAAAGCAAAACCTTTTCTAAATATGAAATTTGATCCAAATCAGTAAACATATATATATATATATACACACACACACACACACAAGAATTTCTTAAAGGTATTAGATTTGGGAAATCTTGGAAGAATCATGTAACAATCAAATTGTTAATGTTTTTTGAATCAAAAAATATGACTGATTGCTTCATAAAATTATCGAGTGTTTGATACTGAATTTAAAATCAAATTATTTGATGAAATAGATTTTCAATGAATAATTTTAGGTTGTCTCTTCGATTTTTACACGAATCAAATTGTATTATCTTTTAATTTTTATTACAGAAATTTATAGTATTTTTTATTCAATATGTTAACTTTCTGTATGGTTTTACTTCTTAGAGTTTGAATATTTTGGGTTTTAGAGAGTTATTCAATAATTTTGAAAATTCATATAATTACCAGAGCACTTAGTCTGATAATCCTATTTTTCGTGTTTAATTGCTATATTAACGTGAACATGTAAGGTTAATAATCAAGATATGTCTAATTACAGTTTCAAATTTCATCTGATCTCTAATCCTTGTTTCAGTTTCATTTCTACAATGCCACATGGGGGATATAGTTTATCGGTCGTAATACTGCCAAACTATGCATTACCACAATAAGCAAATAAATGGCTGAAGCTGTCTGTGTTTACTACTGCTGTTGTTTTACTTTAATATACAGGGTGATTCAAAATTTATTATTAAAATCAGAAATTTTACATCGGAAAGTTTGTCCACAAATGTCATCTGCATGTCCAAAACGGACATATTAACTGAACACAAGAAAACAGTATAATTAAGTGCTAACGAATGTGAATTTTATTCCAAAAAGGTAAAGAACAACTTCACAGTAGGTGCTCAGAATCGCAACCATTTACACGAACACGGGATTCACAGCGGGGTTGCATTAACCCCTGAATATTTTCAAAAACGCCTGGCATATCGCGGACAATACCCGTAGCTGCCGCTATTCGAACTACAAAATCCATTTAACTGTTGACGGAAGTTTCGTACGCATGTTTTTTCATGAAAAGCGCAAAAATAAATCCGTGGATGATAAATCAGGTGATCTGATGGCCAAGCGATTGGTCCACGTTTGCCAATGCATTGATCTCCAAATGTTCGGTTCAGGGAATCACAGGCAACAGGTATGCTATGGTCTGGAGATCTGTCATGTTGATACTACTTACCACAATGGATATATCAGGCATTTTTAAATATGTTCTGTGGTCAATGGAAGGGCGATGTGAATCTCGTGCTCATGTAAATGGTCGTAATCTTGAGCACTTACTGGTAAAGAATGTACTTTGTTCGAATAAAGGCCCCATTCGGTACCACTTAACTTCACTGTTTCCTTGTGTTCATTTCATTTGTAATTTTATTCATGCAGATGACGTTTGAGGACATACTTTCCTTCCTGAGGTATTCCGAACTTCCCCACGAAATTCAAACGATAAGTTTTGAATCACTCTGTATAATGTGTTGTTTGCTACTGTTATTTAATTTAAATCATTTCATTTAAATTAACCACTTAATCAAATAGGTTTTGAAATGAAATTTTTAATAGAAGCCTTTTTAGGAGGAAGTGGATTTGGAAAAAATACTTTTGTGAATTAAATGTTGTAAATAGACACGAAACAGCAAATCTCATTTGAAATTAGATTTCGAAAAGATAAATTATCGAAAATGTGGGGATTTTTAGCTTTTGTGACCGAAATTTTCTAAATTCATCTTTTTAGATAGAATAATACAAAAACGCCGGCTGTATAATTTCTAGAAATTTTTTAAAAAAATATGCAGATTTTGTTTTTTTTTCTTACATTTAAACTATTAAGCAACTTAACATTAAAAAAAAACAGGATAAAACAGGATTTAAATGGTGCAAAGTATAATACATTATTTAAAATTGCAATTTTTTTTGTGTGTGTCAAATGTAATCATTCAAGAAATGTTCCCCAAAACATGCGTCCTTTTTCTTCCACTGCATGGATCATACTGATCTTCATTCCACCACATTCTTAAAAATAAAATTAAAAAGTCTAATATAAAACTCTCCTTTATTTCTTCTAAGTATATATTATTTTCCTAGAATTTCTTTCTTTCGGATGATGAATGGATTCTGAAAATTTCAAACATGCAATAGAGAATTCATTTTTTTTGTATTTAAAAATATATTAATTTTATAGATTTTTTCTCTTTCGGATGAAGAATGGATTCTGAAAATTTTATATACGTGTACTGTTTCATAATTATTTAAATCAATTTTTCTTCAAAGGACTTCAACGCAGTGTATGTGCCATACATCGGAAAGGACACTTTCACTATGTATCCTGTACTTCTGAGGCCAAAGAGTAGAGGAAGAGTATATCTTCAGTCAGCAGATCCACACGTAAAACCGAAAATTGATCCACGTTACTTCAGCAATCCATTGGACATTAAAAGATTAGTTCAAGGTATATTTTAGATTGATAAAACATGTTTGATTATGCATTAGTGCGTTTTGAATTTCAAGGTTATATAGTCCTTGTTTTTCTTGGAGGGGGGATTTGAATAATAAGATTATTTTCTGTGCAACGTACTTTCAAATTTTATATACTTAGATTATGTTCAATTATGAATTGCTATCATAAATTTATTTTTTTGTACAGTTCATAGACTAATTAAATAAGATCTGTAATGCATACTGAATTACTGGTGTTATCAGCCATCACACTGTACATTTTGTCAAGAATATATACATTATAGTTGTTATATTAATGTCCCGTTATAAATTGCACCACTAGTGCAATTTTTGGGATGGAACTCTCAATTTAGAATCGGAGTCAGATGACACCAGAGGTGAAACCCCTGTCTCTACATCTATTTGGTGTGATTCCCGTATTTGATGTCATATAATATTTACCACGTGGCTATCCAGCATTGCTTGGCACATTCTATTAAATATATATACGGAATCTAAGATGCGGTATGATCTACCGTAGTAAATGATACCAATATTTAATATTTAGTTCGTTTCTACTACTGCTTCTTGTATACAGCTGACCACTGCAACAACACTGAACTTAAAGTATAATTCATTGTGACTATCGGGCATCGCATGACAAATTCTGTCAAAGATTCATGTATATGTGGGATGACATAAAACTTGATGCCTTAGAGGAAAAACTTAACGAACATCCATAGAAAAGTATATAAATGAAAATTTGAAAAATTTTGTAATGAATACAATGTTCTAATGGTTGTATTTTCGGGTTGAATATATTTTATTATTATTATTATTGGCTATTATCCTTATTGTGTTAGTTGGTATTTTTAGCATCAATAGCTGTCATTCCCTAATGATCGAGATTGAGAGGTAATAGGGAAAAAAACCTTTAGTGGACGGAGATACTGCTTATGAAAAACAGTTTTTTTTAAAAAATCAAAATTACAATAGACGAAATGCCTTGGTGAATAAAAGTTGCTTTCTCCAGATATATGTTCTTTGAGTAGAATATTTCAAACAGTTCAAGCGAATTTGTTCAACCTCATATTCTTGATTACAGGACACATAGTCAGGTTATTAAAAGTCCAAAACTACACATTAAATCTAGGGTTATGATACTCCAGATATTGAAAAGTCATTTTTAATTTTGCTGATGTAGCTAAATATTTTGATGTCATTAAGATATAAAAAGTTTTTTTATCCTTAAATGCAATAATATTTTAAAATTTTCAGAGTATTTTAAGATTTATTAAAACATTTAAATTTTTTGTTTTTAAACTGTATCAGCAAAAAATAAACTCAAATTTTATACTTTTTACAGATGTAAGTAGATTGCAGGAATATAAATATTTCTTTCAGTTCTAACCAGGCATCTTTCAAAATGAAAATTTATTCCAGGCATGAAGATTTGCTTGAAACTGGGTCTACAGCCCCCTTTCCTGAAGATGAGTTCGAGGCTCTTCGAGACCAAGTTCCCTGGGTGCGAGATCTACCCGCTCTACAGCGACCTGTACCTGGAGTGCGTGGCGAGGACTTACACCATCACCATTTATCATCCGGTGGGCACGTGCAAGATGGGGAGTCCTTGGGATCCAACGGCTGTCGTGGACTCTCATTTACGGTAAGCCACCTGATGAATATTCATTTTAAAGTGTTGATAGAAGCTTCTTCAGCCAAATAAAGAATCATTTAACCCAGTCACGAAAGAGCAGACTGATTTTTGCTCTTAGTGAAGGAAAGTCGTAATAGTCATCAACGATCACTAAATTGTAACTTTCCTTAAATCACTTTAATTTAGGAAGTCTAAGTTCAAATATTTTATCTGAAGTTTTTCGCTGCAATCTCAAAATTCATTCGAACCATTTATTCTATGAACTTGAAAGACGTCTATGCATTGATTTCTCAATAAACCTTCTAAAAATAATCGACAAAATTTGAAGTTAATGAGGTAAATTCTTATTAAAGTACACTCCTTGCTTATTTGGCGACTTCAGGTTTATGCTAATCTCTTGAGATGTTTTTCAAAATTTACAACCAACTTGGCAATTTATATCGGTTGCTTAGCGAATAAATCTTAGCAGTCATAAAATAATGGGGTACTTTAATTAATATTCATCATTCGAGAAGAATTAAGATTTTATATATGGGGTAATTATTATCCTTGAACATTAATATATTTTTACAACTGGAGTATTTAGATGGGTCTGACTGATACATCTCATTTTAAATAAAGTTGTGAAGTTTTCAAACAAAATTGACTGATTTAGGATGGTATTATTCAGTGTGAAAAGTATGAGCACTCCATAGCCATATCAAGACTAATTTTTAAAGGAATCAAAATAAAATATTTCTAAAGCGGATATTCCACTTTAATTAGGTAAGACTTTCTTAGTAATGTTAAATTATGAAAAATGCTTTCACCACCTTATCCTACATTTTGTTAACTAATATAATAATTTAATGCTATGAATTAAAAAAAATGATTTATGAGCATCAATATCTAACTAACACTTTTTTTTTCAAGACTAAGGAAAACCTTAAAACTTATACAATAAAATCATGAAATAGTAAATTTAATAAGTTTGCTAAATGCAATTGTTTTATTGAAAAAGTTTTCAAACTTTATTAACTGTAGATACTAAAAAAATAAGCAATGATATCATATATAGGAAATTAAAATATATTGAAATGAATTAAACACATTGAAGTGTTATCACATCATTAATAAAGGCATTTAATACACTTGAAAATCTTCCAAACTGCAGTCGAAAACAAATCTAAATTTAACCCCTTGCATTGAAATGACGAATTTTAACTGCATCATATAAAATGACCGTTTTTAAAATTTATGTTAAAAGTAGAATTTTTGAAAAACACTTAGGCATGCTCAGACATCTCAGGTGTAATTAAAATGTCCAAAATAAAATGTAAATATAGCAAAAACAAATTCACAATACAAGAGAAAGTTGATCAAAGAAACAAAAAATAAGTTATTCGTCGGGTTATTGTCAATCCGGAGTTACGCGAAGCGTCGAGTGTTTGAATCAAATGATTTGGCAGTTGGAATTATACACATTTTTTGTTAAACTACATGGTATGGTGAATGTTTGGTCCAATAAAAGTGAAACAAATATGTGGCAGTTTTAGAGGGTCAGTTAATAATAGAGAAACTTGCAGATGTTACTGTTAAGTGTTGGTATTGTCTTATTCAAATTTATTGATTCAAACAAAAATAAATATCTAATTGACGATGGTAAAAATGACTCGTGTCGAGTTGCCTTTCATCCACACAAATGAATGGCTTGCTCCAAATTTCCTTTGACTCAAGTTTGAAAGATAGACAATCACATTGCAAGCTCCTAAGTCAAACGTTTAATGTTAAAAGTTTCGTAGTATTGCGTAACATTGATTTTATATGAGGATAAAAATTGCTGTAAATCTCCTTGGTAAATTGAATAAGAATACATTCCTATCTTTTCTTTTTTTATCATGTGATAACGTGATTTGAATTGAGGTTTTAGAAGCCTCAAAACGCGTAGGCAACAAATGGGTGATTTATCACTTCTCAGGCATCCATTTTTCACTTTTAGGTTTATTAGAAAATAATGCAGAAGGTTGTCATATTTAACGATTGATCTCCATATAAAGTTACAAGTTAATTTCTAAATTATTCATTCTCTAAATTTTTACGAATTGTCTTAATTACAGTCATTATCCAGTTTAAGTCGGTTTGAAATAATTACAAGGCTATCAGATTACACATACGGTGATAGTTAGAAAAATGATGGATTTTTTCCTTTCATCTCGAAATCGGTCGAGCTCTAAAACTTTGTTTGCCAGCTAGAAAAATTAAAAATGAAAGTTTAAAAAAATTATATAAAGAAAGAGAGGGAGGGATAGAGATCGGTAGAGAAGTCTCGTGATTGTTTCAAACTGGTTTATGACTTAATTAAAACAAATAACGATTTAAAAATAATAATTTATCACATAATAACTGGAAATTTGAGATCACAAATTTCCTTTTTTTTCCGTATAGGGTCATCGGAATCAAAGGCCTGCGAGTGGTGGACGCTTCAGTCATGCCCACGATAGTCTCGGGGAACACGAATGCCCCGGTCATCATGATAGCGGAGAAAGCATCGGATTTCATCAAACTGGCGCAGCTGGGAATGGAGATGTAACGAACTGGAAGTCCGAATATCAACGAAATATTTCTTCATTCATCCAAAATTAGGTTTATGGAGACTCTCGTTACTGGAGAGAAACTGTTGTTCCTGATTTGCCAAATGTACAGATAAAGTTTATTTAAATTGTTTTGTAATAGTTGTGTAAGTATGTGTGATGAATGATTTGATGCTTTTATTAATGTTGGTTTAATTTATATTAATAAATGATGTACCTGCGTTGTGAAAAGTTTATCGATTCTGCTTACACGGAATCTTAATCTGACAGTAGATCAAGAGTGTAAAAATCAATACCAGGAATGGATATTTTCTCCATGAAAAGCTGTTGTTGAGCTAAAAAAATTAACGAATATCAATTCGAGAGGTGTCTCGCCTAAAGTTTTCGTGCAGCCTATATAAAGGCGTAAACTGTCCATTTCCTAGCATGAAAATTGAGCAAATATTTCATTTTTCAAAGTAGCACGCATGAGCGTTTTGCAATTTATATTATTGTAAAAAATTATGAATTTTGGACGCCTTTAATTATAATTTTAGTTGCAAGATCATATCTCATTTATTTAAGTCATTACGTTTAAATAATCTAGTTTATGTATATGCATATATACGAATCAGTATTAGTCCAACAGTTGAAGAACTTTGCTAAAATTTAAGTTCATATAAATTTATACAGTTTAGATACTAAAACTGTTCCCAAAATTTTAATTTAAAATACATAAAGCTAGATAAATATTGCTTCCCTTGTTCTCTAACAGATAGACAAACGTCCTGCGAATAAATTTCGCTCAAATTTCATCCCTTAAATATACCCAATTTCATCCTTTAAATATGCCAAATTTTATAATTACCATATTTAATGATAAAATCACCTGTTGCATTTAGATAACAGGACAGACCATTTCCTCTGAATGGATTTCATTTAAAATTTGATATCTACAAATTTCATATAAAATCCATTTTACAAATTTCATCTGCTTAGCTCTAGTTTTAGAGTTTTCATGCTAGCAGAGATGTACGAAAGTGATTTCAAAAATGTGTCGTGCAAATATTGGAAGTCAAACGTGTTGATGTATCAAAATATTTCTGACTCTAATTTCTTAACTATTAGAATGTATATAAATAGGTAGTGAGCAGAAAAAAATTGAAATAAATTTAGTTTTCTTTTAATATACCTATAAAAGCCTTTAAAATAGCAATTTTTAAATTTATCCTTCAATTTAAAATCTACATACATTTGACATTGGCGTATTACGTAATTGAAATTTATTAAAACTTAAATTATACATCATTTCTGAACTAATTCAAACTGTCGTTTGCTATCTAAGCAATTGAGCTACATATCCCTATTAATAGTAAATTACAGGTTCTCTTTTAAATGAGTATTTATTAGTATCTGAACAATATTACATCCAACGGATGTGAATTCAACTCCCTACCAACCATGCTATCCCACACCATACAAGGAAATATTTCATTGTAATAAAAGTATGCTTTTAAATACCAGCAACTGCATTAAAATAGAGTATTGAAGCAAACAACAATTATATTATATCTTCAGTAATAAAAGTAGAAATAATATCTATGTAGGATTGTATACAAGAAAATTTGCTGAGACATTTGGTTTTGTTGAATTTGGAGGGATACAAGTTTTCAAAGAACCAATGAAATGTTATTTACATTTTCTGAAGTCATTAGCATAATTTCACTAGAAAATTAAATCTTCATGGAATCTTATTAAAAAGTAAGTCTGTGCTGTTTGATTGTCTGAATGAAGTAAACTGTTTATCACACTTTGCAATAAGATTCAATAGAGTATTTTCTGAAGCGCTTTCTTGAACGAAATTCTGAAAAACTCACTGTATATACATACATTGCTAAGAAATAAAAAGACTAATAATTTCTGAAGAGTATGGATAATATTACATAGAACTATTCTGGTATATTTAACGTGAGTATACAAGCAACATCTGTCCCCAATTAATATGTGCTTTGCGAAGATCATCCATGAATGGTAATGGGCAGAGATTGTCATAATAAGGAAGAATGTTGGAATCGGCGAATTTGGCAACTTGAAGTAACATCGTCTCCTCCTTTAGAATATTAATTTTTCTTCAAATTAAATTGCGTTATTTGAAACTTGAAAAAATATTTCCAAAAGATGAGTAGAATGATTCATATCAATATTACTTATGATTATCTTAGTTTAAAACATAATATAAATTTATTTGCAAAATTAAAATATTCTCGGGTGTATTGCGGATGTTTAGCATTGCTTCTGAACTACTTATATAAATCTTTTCAAACATTATATTAGCTTATGAATACCTAATCCCAAAATAATTTTTTCTTGAACATTAACCTGAAATCGGGCGACAGACACGTCAGATATTTTTGAGATTTCCAGCATCAACGTAAAGATATAATTTTTAAAAGTGAAGAGATAAAATTTTTTGCATAACAATACAACGTGAATGTATGCATTTCCGAGAACTATTGAAGATACTAATGTATGTATATTTCTAAGATGTTCTGGATGTCTCCAATAAAGATTGGAGACAAACAAATTCGTTGAGTTAATACGGCATAAATTACTTAAATTATGGCTATATGTTACACATTAATAAAATTTGAATAGCTCATCCATTTTCTAATTATATAAATATACATCATAAAGGTTTCAAGGTTAATGAAAATATCTGAAACTCAGAAATCATAAAAATTCTTGAAAAGGTAGATTAAGTAAATATACGCATTGTCATATTTAGGGAATTCTGCAAAAATCAACAGCACTTTTAAATACTTAAACAATTTATTTAAAAACCATTTAAAATTAAAAAAAAACTGCAAATTTGTACAAAGATAAACCATACATATTTACACAACATAATAATTTAAACATCTAAAGAGGTTATAAATACTTCTCAAATGGGATATATGACATGAATCAAGGACGGACGACATCTTCATCGCAGATCCGTGGTACGAATGGAATTTGTTTCGAAACAGACTTCTAAAATAGGAAGAGAACTCTGGATGCGAGGCTTATTCCTCACCACCAGCCAGGTTCAAGCCGCCTTTAAAACTTTGGTCTGTTCACCACTGACTCGGATTTTGTGTTTTGAGCATGGAAAGTTACGTTTTCTTTCTTAGAACTGTCCTTTTTCCTCGAATGAGGTCCGCCGCTTTCTCGCCAATCATTATGCAGGGAGCGTTCGTATTTCCAGATACGATTTCAGGCATAATGGATGCATCAGCGACTCTTAATCCATGTACACCTTTTACCCTGTAAATTGAGAAAAATTAAAGATAACCCTTCAAATTAATAATTACCTAGAAATGTTTAAAAAAGCAAATGACTTGAAATAAAATTCCACCATAATATTCTGCTATTACAAACTGCTTTATTCATTGAATCCTTTTTTGTCGACATAATTTTCTAATCTATCAGGAATATGTTGTACTCTACTTTTTCAAATTCATGATCAAGTTTCCAGTAACACATGCCTTAGTAACATAAAGACAGTTTCACTTTTTTTACGACATATCTGTAAACAATCATGATGTTTTCTTGATATAGTTTTAATATCGTAAAAAATGCTTTGTAGTAGCATGCCAATATTGTAGCATATTATTCGGGAAATCATATTTATGCAAAAAGTCTGTATAAGCAGTTTAATATTTAAAACTTGAATTTTTCTACAGTTTCTTTTCAAGTTAATGAGCTTGTAAATCTTGATTCTATTTTTAATACAGTTTGAAATTTGGTAAAATCGACAAACAGAATAGCGGATAATAAGAAGTAGCAAAGGCAAAAATAAAAATATTGAGAGAAATAAAACTGGTGAAGTGAATTTGATGAAACTGACAATGGTTTAATTAAAACAACAATGTCAACAGACAACTACATTCCAAGAAACATTAACCTTAAGTTAGCTGAAAGTGTTTAGTAATATATTTTCGGTCAAAGGTAATCCTTTCACTGTAAGGGATAACAAATTTAAGATATTTTATAGTGCTACTTCATGAAGAACTGTCACTTAAAAAGTAATATTTGTCTTTTCAATAAAAGTAAAATCTAAAAAAATATTGGTGAAAATTCAAAAGAAGCAATATTATTGAGAAGAAAACACATTTTGATAATTGTGCTTAATCAATATGATCATGAAACTGTTATCTACATTAATTTATACTTTTGATAATTATATAAATCATGCATGTTACTGATAAATTAGCATTTTTTATTTAAAAAAAGAATTGTACATTTCATGTACGAATTCTTTACTTTTTACCATACGAATTCCCATAGCATATTGTTTGAATCTAATATCCATGTTATGTTATCATTACCAATGTTTTTCGATTTTATTTGTTACATAATTGAGCTGGTTATATATTAATCTCACAGATATTGTAGCTATTTTTTAATCTCTTCCTAAAATTGTGAACATGCAGCTTCTGTAAAGTAAATTCGCTTTATCGGTAGCTTTATATTTTTCTTCAAAAGTTTCCACTTTTTATTAACCTCTACAATTCAAAACATGCCTCATAAGATTTGCAACTGAAGTTGAAATGGACATTTTTTTTATTTTTAAAAAGAATACATCACATTTATTTAAAAATTAATTTCAGAATTGTTCTCTCGAAATTCTAATATTTTTAGTTATACTGAGTTTCATATATTATAAAGAGTTAAATCTTTTTCTGAGAATTTCGATTGTTCTTTCAAATTAATTTTTGCAAGCTAGGCAATATTAGACACCTTAACTGAGAATCTACCACAGTGGTAGGGTCCAGAGGGTGGCCCATCTTGCAGGTTCCTACGGGATGATATAGGGTCGCTGTATATGTTCTGGCCAGACATTCCAGAAAAGCGTCGGAATGCCGTGGAAAATGGTCGCAGCCAGGCAGAGGAGATTCGAACAGTTTTCCGCCCACTCTCTGGATGGCCGGAGTGTCGAGGGCAGACAGGCAAATTTTCATAGCTAGTTATAAATAAACAAATGATAGATAAGTTTTTTAAACATTTAAAAAGTGTTAAAAATATATATAGTTAGGGTTTGGCTATTTTTTGACATTAAAGCAATTTTTTATTCGATGGCAAACATTTTAATCAACAGTTTTAAAAGTTTAGCATATATTATAGGAAAATTACAATTCTTTTTCAATTTCGTTAAATGCATTAAAGTCTATTTCAAGAATGTCGGCGACAATACTACATCGATATATGTAGTCAAGTAACTGTTCCATATTGAATTAAAAATGCACATTTTAAACTGGGAGATATCATAATGAAAGTATGGAGAAAAATTGCAAGGTTTTTTTTGGCTGAAATTGCTGGAAAACGCTTTCTAATGAGACTAGTTTGGGCAATGTGGATTAAAATCTATATATGATTAAAAGCATTTCAGAAGCGTGCGTGATATATGTTCGACAACGAGAAAATGTAGAATTTTCTAATTGTTTAATACTTGTGAGCTCACTGTATCAAATTCCAACAATGTATATTTGATTAAAGTTGAAGTAATAGCAAATGCGTCATTAAAAAAATGCAAATTTCAAACCTATTATAATTACCCGATTCAAAACATTGTTTCTGTTTATTTTTAATCATTTCTAATTCGTTTATCAGAGAAAAATAATATTTTATTAACAGCTGCTAATATTTTAGCAATTTGTATTATCTTGTATTTTATATATATTTTTCTTGATTTTACAAAAGTATATCCAAATTATTTCTTTAGAAATGTTGTTATGAGATTAAGTTTCAAAATTAAGAATGGTATTAATATAGTTAAATTACTTCTGTTAGATAAAAATGCAGATTAAAATGATACTGCAAATTATTTTAAAAACATTACGAGATTTAGAAGGTGTAGAAATAAACTAACTGCTACTATAATTATCATATAATATGTCTATCAAATACACGTTACAGCTGTATACTCCCTTTATTTGCATTTCATAACTTAATATTAACGTTTTAGTATATTTTAAAATGCAACAATTAATTTAGCATGTACAAAATAATGCTTCTATTTTAAAAAATCCAAACGCTCAAACAAAAGGAACTTACTTACAATACTTATACTTCATACTTACAATCTACCATAGTAAGAATATCATGCGGATGAGTCAAATATTTGGGATCGATAATCGGAGGATCGTATGGATCAGTGGATCTCAATTTGATGAATCCTTTACTCTTAGGTCGGAGGAGAACAGGATTCATAGAGAATGTATCCCTGAAGACATAGGGTTTGTAGAAACTATCCCATAGCTGGAAAAATTTATTATTTTTTTAATTTCATGGTTAAAAAGAGACTTTAAAACATTAATTTTATATATTTGAAAATATTGAGGTTTTACTTGAGATAGTTGTGGAAGTCTCATTTTAAGCAATGTAATATGTAAATTAAGATAGAACAGCAAAAGAGTTTTAGGTTTGATATTTGTGGTAAAATTAACGCAGCAAGTTAATTTATAAATGTTGATTCGTTAAATAAATCCCGATAAATAAAGTAAATACGAACAAGTTTTACAATTCAGTTTCACATTTAAAATATTCACAAAATTACAATTTATCGAGCGAGAGGCATTTTCAAGAAAAACAAATATCTTTATGACCAAATGAAAAGCGAGAAATTGTTATTTGAGATATCCACATTTACATAAGCTCGTTTCTAGAATTGTTCTTCACTTTGAGAAAGCAACTTTCATATATTTATAATTTCTGTATTATCGAATCATTAATATCTGATAAAGTATTTTAAATGCATTCTTAGCAATATCATTCATCCACATTTCAAACTCCGTCCTAACCAGAATCTGAAAATGATGTGGTAAGAGAGAATACTAAATAGAATACGATTGCAGCCTTATTGGCAATGATAAAAACAAACAAAAAACTGGTGTGTAGCAGAGTGTGTGTATTTAATTCAAGGAAAGATGCTTTCTTGTCTTTTTCTTATTTATTGTTACACACACATATATATTATATAACTCATGGACGATGATCACACATATATAAGATTTAAAACTAGAAAACTGCCGCTAACGGAGAGTGAGAGGTACCTTATTGCACCAGTTTCATACCAACACTGGTTGAAGTGTTAACAGTAAAAGGTGCTTAAATAATAAAATCAAATAAACAACTGGCCCTCTATTCAATCTTAAGCATTTTATAGAATAACGAAAATTAGTAAGAAGTATTAGGTGAGTTGTTCAACCATTTTCTAAGCATTCTCTACAGAAAGCCAAATAATAATGCAGGGTAAACCACTAATGCAATAAATCTCCGATGCAAGAAAATCCTATTTCAAAAAGCAAAATAGATATTAACAAATGGTGGATTAAAACCCAGTCTGATGATGACATCACATGTAGCTTGAAATCTTCCATAGCATTTCAAGTCCTATCCTAGACAGAATTAGTACTGAAAAATCACTGAGACCCCAGAATACTATCACTATTTCAGTGCAGGGAGTTTCCTAAGCATGCGATACAGTGACATTCATTATTTTCACCTCAAAACCCTTGAAGAACGCACCAAATCTAATAACATCTGTTTGTTAT
This sequence comes from Argiope argentata, assembly GCA_026289955.1. NCBI lineage: Eukaryota > Metazoa > Arthropoda > Arachnida > Araneae > Araneidae > Argiope > Argiope argentata. Next base: position 104,000 of record JAOUZG010011076.1, on the reverse strand, counting down.
ACTGTTATAGAAGAGTTTCCTTAATGGTACTTTCAAGGAATTTTTTTAAAGAAAACTATTGATATATCGTGTCCAAAAATTCATACCTTCTGTGGCCTCGTTAAAAAGAACGAAATAAATACTTTGCGATCGCTTTATGTCAAAATTAAAACGGGATCGAAGGTGAAATTATAATAACAAGTCGAAATAAAAAAAAGAAATAAAAGGGAAATGATATGACAAAGAACAGTTTTTATCGACTTGAAACTTATGGAAGAATTTTAAAACAACTCATATGAAATTACAATTCAGTTTATTCTCCAAGTGTTTGCTTAGAACTGAAAATATTCCTGACAATGGAATTCTACTCAAATTAATGGCAACTTCGTAGTCCAGTTGAAGCAGCAAAAGATTTGAAAAAATATTTTATTAATAAGAAAGACAAATTTCGTTTTCTACAAGCTTCTTTTCCCTTTGTACATTGATATTTTTATTCATTTTTCAAAATAATTTTTGTATTTCTGAGGAATGGATAACTTATTCTTATAACTTTTTGTTTCATATTTTGTATAAATAATATCTGTTGCCCTTTTGAATGCTTAAGAAAAGTATAATAATTCTCATATTTCATCATTTGCATAAAAATCGAATGGCATTCTATAAAAATGTTAAATAATCTGTAAAATGCCGGAATATTCCGATAATACACATAAAATTCACAGAAAAATAATTTTTGCTATGATTTTATTTATTTATAACTATATGTGGGAGCTAATGAATTAAATGGCATTCAGTGTTACAAACGTTAAATACCATTTAGGAAATAATTAGTAATAATAGGAATTTTTATAAGTTTAATATATAATTTCTTATTGTTTGCAGTTATTTAATTATACACAAAAATTAAGAAAAACAGACTTGCCTCTTGGGAAACGCCCATCACCCTCTGAAAAGTTTGTCCTCCATCAGAAACAGGGCTACCGGACACAAAATGGATTTCGACGTCCGGCCAATCTTCGGAAGCATTTGCATATTTGGTGTGTATGAAACCCAACGTTTCTACACCTCCGAGAGTTGTAAAGGGACCTGGACGACAAATATTCTTCTAAAATATCTGTATTCTACGCTTTTAAAAAAGCGACAAAATCTATGACTGTATTTTAAAATTAGGGAAATTATTTACAGTATCGATCTGAAATTCCCAGAATTTCAACGATATCTCTCTCAGATTCTTTAGTTTAGCGTATTTTAAAATTATTAAAATACTGGTTGAAATAGTATGAATTTGGTAGCTTTATTTGTCTCAACATATAATCAACTTTTATTTTTTAGAAGCACTTTAATGTCATAAGTGATCGGTAAAGTAGGCGAGTTATCTTCAATTAAATTGCGTAAAGTGATCGATTTAATCCTTTTGCATATTGATGAAATTCTACCCGAGATTATTTGAAAGAAATATAATACACGCTGATCTGTTTGGGGAAATTGGCAAAAGCTTACCAAAAACCTTAAACTTTGTTAAAATAAGCACTAAAAATAACAAAATACTAATTATGCTTGGAGGATAAAGGCCTAAAAACCATTAATCATTTTTAAAACATTTATATAAAATTTTATGGCTATCAATGAGTTAATTTTAAGATTCAAAAAATTAAACTATTCAAACAATCAAAGAAATGCTTTTTTTTGAATTTTTACAAGAAATTTATTTAATCAAAAGACATTATGATTAAAAATAAGATATTCTTTAAGGCAATGGAATGAAAAATAATCTACATCTTACCTCTTCCAAACAGGATGAAATTATTAATGTCCATGAGATTGATAATCCTAGGTTGGAGGATAGAGACGGGCGAGTTGATCAGGATATGTATGCCTCCGGGGTAAATATGATCCTGCAAATTGTAACCAACCGGCAAATCTGCAACAACAGGAATCTGAAAAGTATTATGAAAGCATATGAATGAGCATTGGCTCAGAAGATATTAGCCTAGAAAATAAATGTGTTATACTAATGACCAAATGGCAAACCCTGCAAATTGAACATTGAATTAAGAACGAACAAAATCACCAATGGCGAATATTTTGACAATTAAAAGAGGTAATTCTTCGTTTTTGAAACCATGGGAAAAATAAACTTGTAATATTTTTAAAAGACAGTTGGTTCATTTGTTATTTTCTTAATTAGAATTTTTTTTCTTAATTTGCAATTTTAAAAGTCACTTATGTTTTTCTCCTCAATCTCTCTGGAAGATTAAATCCTCATTTGTTTTTATTGGTTATAAGTTTCAAACTTTTGTTTTCTTTTTCCAATAATATACTTGACAATGACACAGAATGACATCAGAGGATATGCAATTATAACTATAAACAAGCTGATTAAATATATAACTTTTTTCTTAACAGAAGAGAAAATGTAATTAACTTTTTGGTATAACAATTAGAAATATACGTAGGTTGAAAAAAATTCTTATATCTTACAATTTCCGTATGAAAAAATTAAGATTTAGAAAAATCGAACCAAATGTTTCCGAGTTTGTTTGACTTATACCAAAAATATTTCATTTAACTAGCTGACATATAAATATATTCTAAAGCGGACATTTTTATGCAATGTAATTTATTCTGTTATTTGAACCTCTTTAACCACTTGACATACGAATTTATTTAGCTTTCTAATTGGATGACAAATCCTAGTTTGGTCATTTAATGTTAATTCGATTTTTTTTACTATTATATATGGAGCATTTGGGATATTAAAGCGCTTTGAATTGATTTTTGTGTATTTAATTAAATTCTATTGCTAAAATGCAGACTTGAAAATAAAGATTCAGTCATTCGATGCGCGTGTCAGACACGTCATTGTATGCGAAGTGGTTAAGGAGCCTTTTTAACCCTTACAGATCGAATTAGTTTGTTAAATTTTGTACAAACTTACGAGTTTTCGAAATTGAATAAAATGTGTTCACTGTTAATTATTGCATTTATTTAAAATAAATATTAAATGTTTCTTAATATGTTGTTAAAAGTTATATAAAGCAATTGCATAGGTTAAGAAAAATTATTATTTTCTTGAAAACAACAAGAACAATATGAATACAAGGCAAAGAATTTTTGGTACTTATCATGGCGACACTGAAGATTCAACAGCCAAGTAATCGAGATTTATAGACGAAATGAGGATCTAAGGTTGATTATTTAGATCTCAAGTAATCTCAGTGTTCAATAATGAATGAAAAGTTGTAACGAATATTCTCGTTATTCCGACAGTTTCGGATAAACAAAATGGATTCGTGTTTAAGGGAATAAAATATTTTACTCTTACCCCCAGCTGTTGTAAATGGTGTCTAGGTCCAACTCCAGAAAGCATAAGCAATTGAGGTGTGTTGATGGCCCCCGCGGACAGTATGATCTCTTTCCGGGCGCTCACGATGTGCGTGTTCTTCAGGCGGTCGAACTGAACGGCTTTGGCTCGATTGTGAGCGTCAAAGAGGATCTGAGGGAGAATGAAACGACGACTTGTGAGCAACGCTTTACAAGTAGTTTTTATATGAATTCTGTTTTGTATTTGTATATTGATAGGCTAAATAACTAAACTTTAAATCTGCGAATGAAATATCACCTTCAAATTACGTTTTAATAGCACAATGATCTCATGGAAATTGATAATTAGGATCGTTTTATATACACAATTAATACAACATATATAAAAGGTAAGAGTATAACACATCTTTGATATTTAGTGACTAAAATTATATTCTATGGGAATCTTGAACTTTAAGTTATTCGTAAGGTATTAAATTGAAAGTAATTACAACTAATATTCCCAGGAAACTAGCCAAATTCCTAGAAACTAGCTCACTAACTGAAGACTTCTTATTTTTAGCAATAAATGGAATTATAAGAGAAGGGAACTTTAAACCATTAATATTATTTTCTCTATTTTTGAACAGAATAGCCCATTTTTAAGCTTGGATAAGATTTTAACATCTTTTTATAATATATTTTTCTTACCCTATTTAAATCATTAAAACTGTTCGAGTAATCACGTACAAGTGTTAATACGGACAAAGTTATTATTTAGCAATTTTTTTACAAATACTTTAAAATTTTAAACATCGTACAGAAATCTGATGTCGGGTCATGGAAAACTTTTAAAAGCTTTGGCTTATATGAGGTTAATCATACTTTAACATTGAGAGCTAGATAGTTTGTGGCAGACTTATTAGACCTATAAGCTTCCATTACGAAATTCTTGTTGGAAGTTGTTTCAGTGGTTGTTCTTTAATACTGATGTAAAAGGCAATCAACTTTTCATCTTATCTCGTGAGTCAACTTAGCTTAGTTATATTAACACCCCGTTTTAAAACCACACTAGCGTTATTTTGAGACAAAATTCGTAATTTTGAATGACGGTCTGATGGAGGGAACTACACTCTAGCTGTCACCCCTTCTCCAAACTTGCACATCAGACCAGTGGGGGGGGGGGACCATTGAATTTAACGTTCACCAGAGCCGTTTGCACGATGGTTTTTTGAGGGAATCGAGTTTCGAACCTGTAACACTCCGGTTCCAAAGTTGAAACTTCCCCACCAGGGCACCAAGGCCCTCATCTCGTGATTCAAATAACGACATTAAGACTCTGAAGACTCGAACGATTTGAATAAACTACTTACCTTTGTAGCGTGTGCGAACACCACAATATCGAAGTTTTTTCTTCCCCGAGTGGGTACGAGAAAAGCTTTACTTGTACTGCACCGGGCACCGCGTCTTATTGTTCCTTGGGGGATCATCCAACCTGTTCAGGAAGAGTTTTGAAAAAAGACGTAAGTTTAGTGCTTAATAGGATAAAAAGGCAAATATAGAGGAGTAAATGTTCGTAAAAAGTAATAATAAGCTAATCATAATGTATGTATGCAAGCATCATAAAATGGGTGAAATCTCTTAGAAATTATGAAAATGTTTTAGATTTTAGAGGTCTTTTAGATAATATGGAGAATTTTTTTAATAAAGTGAACAGAATAGATATGTTTTTTATTTAGTTCAAGAAAATTTTAAACCTTGAGATTTCATGAATCTCGAGAATGAATCTGGGCCATTGAGATACTTTTTCTCAAACTAAAATTTTTGTTTGAGTATTTTCTTGTTTGTTTGTTTTTATGGAAAAAAATATCCAAGTTTTACTTTAAAAATGTATTTAAACAATCACACTTCAATAAACTTAATACTTTAGTAGTATTAAAGATGGTAGTTACATTTTATGTCTCAACGTTAATTTCGCTTTGTTGATTACAAATAGATTAGCAAGGATAATGATAAATGTTTTTTGTTAGTGCTAAAAACACGAAAAAAAAACCCACACTTTTAATTTTAAGTTTATTGTTACAGGTTATAATATAGCTTTCACTTGATGATTTCATCGTACAGTGAAATTTGGCATAAAAGACTTTGGACGGTGGGAGAAATTCGAGATAAAATGAAAACGAATGGACAGACAAAAAAGTGTTGGATTTTGGAAGTTCACACATTTTATCATCAATTTAATTATATAGCTTTTTCTAAATACAGTTTCCAAAATATTTGGATACGCAAGATTTAAATTTGAAGTACCACTGAACATGCAATTTTTTTATATGCTAGGAATACCCATATCAATGTCAGTATATGTCATGAATACTCATATTAATAAGGAATAGGGCAGAGTGTTACAATATCAACTTCTAAAAATACTGTTACAATTACGTAATTTGCTAGCGAACGTTGAAAAAATCTTTTACAAAAGACACATTTATAGAAAGGTTTTAATTAAGCTGAGATCTGTATGCGCTCTCACCTCACCCCCCCCCCACCATTACAGGGAGAAAGAGAAATACAGAAAGAGGCACACAAAGAATAACTGGTGTACCAAATGCAGAAACTTTGATTTTTATAGCAAATAAATTTATAAATTCATTTAAAACTCTAAACAGTTTTTTTTTATTTTACTACAAATGAATCTCATCCTTAAGCGTAGAGACATTAATGATAGAACTGAAGGTTCAAAAAAATACAAGAATTATGGTAATCCCAATCTGGAGCCGAGATCCTTCTTAAAAATCCAATACCAGTCATTGAGCCTTTTAAGTGGAGGTGTATAAACACATTTAGTTTCTTTTCGGAGAGTTGATAGTGGAAAGAGTTTTGTAGCTGCATTTTCAGAGATACTGTAGTGTTTTATATTATATTGTTTTTGTGCAATTACCGTCTTTGCTAATTCTGTGTAGCTCATGTTCTCTCCCTGTTTTTAAAGTTTTTCTTAGATTACAGCATTATTTTCTGTAACTGAAATTGTTGGATTTATTTTACCATACACCCAACTGAAATTGAAAAACGATATTACGAAGAAAACTTTTTTTAAAAAATAATATTTTAATTATTAAAATCATACTCCTTTATTTACCTCCCTGCCTTTCTCCATTGATATCGATATTGGGATAACCAATAGCCAGTCCTGCTTCGATGTAATTCTTCGCCAAGGGTGTTGCGTAGGGAGGAGTAGACACCGTTAAATATCCGCCAGTAGCGTGGTATCCTGTTTGAAGTAGTTATGAAGGAAAATGGCGTTAGAAAATCAGCAATGAATTTTATTCAACTAATCTGCAATTACTTTTTTATAGTAATATACAGGATGGTTATAATTAAAGTTCCACTTTGAAATGGTCATAAAAGGAAAACTACTGGACCAAATATTATCAAATTTGGTAATAGTTTAAAGAAGGTCAAAAAATTTCCTTCCAAAAAATAAAAGAGTTCAAAAACTCACCACCTGGGGAGCGGCTCTTTATGCAATATTGTTCAACAAAATAAGACTCGAAGAAATCAGTTTAAAATGTGTTAATCATTTTTGGAAATGAAACTGTTTGTGGGGTTATGCAATGGCTTGTAATTGGTTTACGACGGGAAGAAGCAAATTATGAAGATTCACTTTACATGTCATTTCATTTTCCAGATAAAATTTAGCCTTTATCAGTTCTCATTGATACAAATAGACAATGTCTAACCATTTAAGAGCGTGATTTTCTGGTTATATATAATGAATGTAATAGCAATGAAGGGCGCGCATCGCTTAAATGTGTTTCAACATTCCTTTTGATATGCTAAGAGCTACTATTGAGAAGGTAGTAATGCGATTTAATGCTTTCAGAAAATGGGTTTTCAAAATTTTTACTTTTTTTTTGACTGAAATTTTTTTATAGTTTCCTTTAAATTATTATCAAGTGTTGATAACTTTCCAATAGTTTTTCTTTTATGACCATTTCAAAGTGGGGCCGTAATTATAACCACCCAGTATTTACCCAAATCTAAATGTCGGGACCACAGTATAATGTCAATTTTTTCATAATTTTCGTTATGAAAATGGAATTTATAACTAAATTTCCAATACGGGACCTACTTACCAGATTCCACTAGTGGAGGGTCTCTGTTGTCCTCCGATTTCAGGAAGTACGGGAAGACGTCCTTCCAAGACCAGCCTTTGGCTCCCAGTCTTTCCCAGTTGTCGTAGTCCTTCCTGTTGCCGCGCACATACAGCATGTAGTTGAGAACGCTTGAACCGCCCAGGACCCGACCCCGAGGCCATCGACTGCGCTGCAGAAAAGCAACAGGGATTTGTTTTATTTCGACTCTGGACATAATTTTTCCTTGACAAGTGATTTTAGAAAATGTAAAAGAGGGATTTATTTTTATACTAATGAAGGATGATTATTTTATCATGTTTTTAACATCTGAGACGATATTGAAGTTCAAAATTATCCCAGTTATTTCACTTGAAACTACAAAATTCTTTTGAATGACGAATTAAACGATTTAGATTAATAAAACAGTATATCATTCCAGTTTCTTTTTTACTTTCTCATATACGTTGTGTAAAAAATATATAGTAATCTCTAATCGAGATATGAACTCAAATTCAAATTTTTCATGAATCTCTAAACTTTAGACCTTTTCGAATTCAAAAAACACATTTTTAGAATATGGCTGCCTGTAACAAAGATAATCCAAAAAAACTTTTAGCTTGATGTGTGAAGCCTGCTTACCAAATTTTAACTCAAATGTGTAGATTCCTGTCAAATTTCGAGTACAATCTATTAGGAGAATATCAGTCTGTCTGAGTATAAATTAACTTAATAGCCACAAAACGAAGACAGCTAGACATGAAACCCAGGGCAAATATTTACACCTATAACATTTTGATTTAAATCCAACGATGAGTTGACTATCGGTTTGCATTTTGAGCATCATATAAACCTGATAATTGAAAAACTTAATGACTCAAATAGTTTACATTAGATATAGAATTTTGTGACGGCAAGTGCAGTTTTTTTCTGATTTCTGCTTCAATTGGTTGAGAAAAAACAAGTCAAAAATATAAATTTGATTTTTGGATATTCTTAAGGCATACCACGCTTTAATCTCGCCAAATAATTCGCCAAGCATAATATACAGATTCAGTAAAAAAAAAACACTCTTGTCCAGTCAATATTTCCTAACTGTTGTACGTCAGTGCTATTCAAAGCTTTCTCTGGCATTGCAAGTTTATCAGAGAATATGCGAGAAAGTTTTTGGAAGACTTTCCACTGGTTTAAAAAATGAATTCAAATCTTATAGATGAATTCTTTGGGAATTCAATTTGCAGCATCCAAGTGTTCAAATTCTCCGGGGTTACAACAGATATTTCATGGTATTTCTGCGATAATAACGATATAACTTTAACAAAATACTGGGCATAAATTTCGTACAGTATTATACTTTCATCCACTAAGGACCTTCAATATTTTGTGGCAAGTTAAAGTAGAAATCTAGAACAATTCTAATTATTTTTAGCTGTGAATTACAAACTAGATCGTGACCATACTCTGCCTTTCAAGCCGAAACATGAGGCTTCTTGAGGTTCCGTCTGGTAGGCCCAATCCACAGGGGTTTGCTGAAGGCTGGCAGCCACGAGGGGTACGTCGGTGATTTGATTCTCGGGGCCTCCGGCTTCAAGAAGCAAGACTTTGACATTCGGATCTTCAGACAGGCGACTCGCAACCACTGCACCAGAAGAACCGGCACCAACTGGAAGACACATTTCCATTAGTCCCCAATTTTCTCACCGTTTATATTTACAATCATTTTTATCGTTAGATACATGACCCTAGTAGCACACAAATATTATAAAATATTGATCAATACTCGCAATATTGTTTAATATTGTGGAATATTGTTTGATATCATATAATATCGCACAATATTGTACAATATTATGCTACAGGATGTGCTTGCTTCCCGTGGAGTAGCAATCAGTAATGATTTGCTAATGCAATTAAATTTTATTTTATTTTAGAAGAATTAGAACTTAAAATCGAAAATTTTAAGAGTATTTCATTTACATTAGCTAGTTAAAACTGATAAAATTTGTGCTAAAACTTGTTATTTGTTATAAGGGAACTTCAGACAAATATTTTGTTTGAAAATTAACTAATAGATGGCGACACGAGACACTTCTATAAAATAAGACGGCGAGACCAAATCTCGCTTTAAAGGAATCGCAATTCGATTTAAAATATTTCCACTGTGCACTGACTGATCCTTGGTTAAGGCAATTTGGTAACTGAATTTCAATGAAAATTCGTTTTGAGAAAGTATCCTTAAAAATGCAATCCTATCTATACTGCTACGTTCAGTGGTGGCGTGGATGGTCGGCTGTACTCAAGAAGTATCCTTAAAAATGTTGCAAGATTGTGCCACGTGCAAGGTGGGCAATATTTGTTCATTTGGTATTGCCATCCAAAATATAACGAATTAAAAAACAAAACATGTTGAGACTTTCTAATGATTGAAGAGGAAGAAAAAAAATCGATATGATAAATACTTTATTTTAAAATATAATACGTTTGAGATGTGACAATAGTATTAGATTCCTTTTTAAGTAATTTATACTTCTTTTAAGATAATAATAAGAATGAGGGCTTTCCGTCGATTCTTAACAAAGATTCTTAACAAATAGATAAAACGTAGGCAAAGATTTATTTTGTATTATTTTGACAAGGAAGAAAAGAACTGCCATTGACATTTAAACTATTCATCAAAGATTAATTTAGCTCGTCTAAACATTTTTATTCATTTATCGTACATCTCCAGCATAGTAGTTCCCACCTGCAACAAAAGTATGATAGCAACAAAGAATTTTGTCATATATAGTTTGCCTTTCCTTTCTTGTGCTGATTTGAACTACTTCGAAACATTCGAATAAAACTGAAGAAATGCAGTACATTTTTCTCTTGTCTTGGAGGCTGCCACTATAAACGCTTGGATGCTTGCTTCTATAAAACGGCAAAGAAAAATGTACTGTCAGTAAGCTGGTAGTTCTGATTTCCCATGTTAATTGCGTGCATTATGTTAAATACTGAAATAAAATTAGTGCAAAAAATATGATCTGTTTGGGTTTTAAGGCATTTTTGTCCCATAGAAGTTAAATTCGAATGGTAACTAATTAATTAATTCAAATTAAACCAATTCTACAGACCACAATCAGTTATGTATTTATACGGCCAATGTAAATCTTTGCAGAATTGGTGATAAAGATGAAAATTTTCACATGAAGCATGTGAAATTCATATAGCCTCAAAACAACAAATACATTAACTGAGAGAATTTACTTGTATCACACCGCTTTTAACATGCTTACACCAAAAATATAATTGAAACATCAATTTTATAATGTTGCATCCCAAAAATATTAGCTTTCTATCCGACGTCAAAAACGCCCCTGAATAATGAATCTTTTGTGGACAAACAATGTAATGAGAGGGAGAGAAAAGCCGTGAAAAAAATAATTTCCGTGCCGTTATCTTCCGATTCGCATTCCTCACGCAGAAAGTACTGAATGACTCGTCCGTAATCTCATCCTTGGCCTTGATGGAAGCGGTCCGAAATGCAGGTCAGTGGCACGTTGGCTGGAAGCGGTTTTCGTCTGACCTCCGAGGTCACTCATTGAGATGAAAACTAGATTCTTTAGTGGAAAGCATTGTTGAAGGTTAACAAACGTTTAATTTCCATTTTTTTTAATCCCCTTTGGTTGCTCGAAGCAGTCAAGACTTTCCAATAAGCAGATCGTATTTGTACTAGATTTAGTAAATACAAAACGTTTAACATTCATGATTCAATTTTGGATTTATTAAATACAAAACGAGCTGAATTTCTCGGCATGTTTTAAAGTTTATAGAGGGAACAGGCTTCTAATGGCACGACAGGGACAAGCTCTCTGATGCATTAGCGAATTGAAGCCGTATGAGCGTCTTTTGTTTGAAGTAGCGCCAACTAGGGCCAAGCGTACGACTTTTGCTACTCACTCATCACATTCGATTACACAGCCCCTTTTTACAGGACTGCACATTCACGCATTTCACAGATAGATCACTCATGAACAACCATGCCTTAACCAGGACTCGAACCTGGGATGCCCAGGTCATGGGGAAGACGCACTATCCCTATGCAGAGACATAAATCTATTCATTGAATTGTATAAAAAATCATCCTATTTATTTATTTTTTACTGACCCTGGGTTTATATCCAAGTAACTGAGATATATAATAGATGGTTTCATTATGTATAAGAGCTTGGTGATCTTGTTATCCGAAATTAGCTAAGTAAACTCATGGATCTCAGAATTAACAAGTTCCACTATTACAAATAGAGCAGAAATTATAAAATTGATAACACAGGTGACTATTTAGGAACTCTCTTTCAATTGGAGGGTATCAAGATCACGAGATTATGCTTTTATTTGATTTGTTGTGATTATTTTCTTGAAGAACTTTAAAATCACACAATATTAGAAGATAACTCTTATGATTTTATTTTCATGTCCTCAGAGTCGTTTGTAGATTGTTTTCCACCTGTAGTCGAAGCCTCAGCAAACTGTACATTTAAATAATTAAAATGCATAATCTTTTTAAAATTATTATTCCGTTTAGAAATTTAAATTAAATAAATGATGTAATTCTTTTAAATGTAAAGCACCGAAACCAAATCTCTGGAAGGCTCTTCAGTTAATGTTTTATTTAAATTTGTTGTTAAAAATATGGTTGTTAAAAATTCAATGGTTACCTTTAGCTATTTTTTTTAAAAAATAAATTATTAATTAGCTTTAGTTTTCTAAGGTATTTAATACTTCTTTATATATTGATAGTCCTTTTATCATTTATAATATTGAACAAGTAATATAAAAAAATTAAGTCAATTCCTACTTAGGCCAACAAAGATAAATTTTGCTTTTTATTAAATAATTACAATTCATATAAATATTAATCATTAAAATTTAATTAATGAATTAATATTTTAAAAAAATCTGTATTGACATGGAGTGTCATCCTCTACAAGTTTTAAAAAATGTATTTGAACTTGAGTGGATACGTAAAAAGTATTTTATTAACGATTGAAAATTTGAGCAAGGTATATACTGTTATTCAATTCCTACTATACAAGATATATAGTAGGAATTGGGTAACACTACTAAGTGATTTAGAATGTCTACCAAGAATTTCACAGCTACAGAGTCGACACGTGTTTTGTAGAAAATGATCGACAACAAGAAAGGCATACATTAAATTTACGGATAATTTAAAGAAATATTTGAATCTTTATTCAGTTTCTCTTAGAAAAAATCTTTGAAAACAGATGGGGTGAATTTATGTCAGATAACAGAAAGAAGCTAGTTACCAGATGAGATTTGAAGATTCACCACTGACTCATAGGTTAGTGCAAGGAAAGGTCTTCATTTAAAAGAAGAAATCAAAACCAAACATATAAGTATTATCTGCAAGAACAGAAAAACTAAGCCAATTTATGATCACACGAGAAATGCAAAATAGTTTACGATGTATCACCAATCTATTGGTTGCAATGGTATTAGCTTCAATCAACTGCCATTTTTTAAAATCTTAATATGCCAATAGTAACAATTCACTTGTTAGAAATTTAAATTTACAGGCTTCACGAATTCCTAATTATTTTAATTTAATTTGACTTATAATAATTATTCAATTATTTATTATCATTTTCGATTTATTTTAGGATAATTCCTGTTTATTAAAATTATTAAACCAAATGCTATCTGAGCTTTTTAAATTCATTATTAATATGACGAAAATATTTAGATTATCTTTTATAAATTAATAAATATGAGCACTAATATGTTCTTAAAAATGAGCGCAATACACATTGTAAGATATAAAATATAAAGAATTTTCTCTTCAAATTTTAGAATTCACTACTCGTGCTTTTAAGAATTTAAAAGCGTGAATTCTTTTTTAAAAAACAATTTTGTTTTGCATTGCATAATGTCATCCAAAAGTCGATCAAAAACTTATATATTCAAAAGATGGAGCGAAATTAAATGTTAATGATTAAAGCGTGATCCGTAGTTACAATGCATAAGCCAGCTATTAACAACAAATACTGAGTTATATATTTGTATGACATATGTAGTTATAATTGCTGTACAAAGCAATTCACCTGAATTGTTTCAATTGCAAATATTGTACAAGATATGAAAGTTCTAAAATGGATCCTACATTCTAATCAATTTTTTTAAATTTTATTTTTACTTCTCTATTTTAAACATTCAAATTGATTCGATTAAAAAATATTACTTGAAATAGCTTCAGATTTTCGTGTAGAAATCTACCTTGAAAAGTTCATTTCTTTCAAAAATATCGAACGATTTTTATTCATAACAAATTTAATTTCCGCATTCATTATTTGGAAAAATACAATAGTTTCTATATTTGTAATTTTATTGCAGTACTTAAATCTTTGATCTGTGTTTTTAAGAACATTTATAGTTGTATGAATGTTTCATAATGTAAAAAAAAGGAAATTTCATATTATTTAACTGTCGTACAGCAGTATTTAAAACATATAGAAACACAGCTTATTTATTGGTTTAATAAGTGGGTTATAATTCTTATCTCCAAGTGTTTAAAGACATATATACACTTTTAAACTAAAAGACTATTGCTTTTTACTTTTTTTAAAAATAGGGTAAAAGATTTTTCATTTTTTAACCATGCCTGACAATTTTCACCTGATACATGTAAAAATTAAAATAATTAAAAAAAGATTTTTAAAAAAAGAATGCGTGTAGCCACATTACTAAGATTATCCTTTACAATATTTGAAATTCATGATGAGCTATATTCTTTTATCATTAAATCCAGCGTTTAATGATAAAAATAAATTTAAAATTTTCTTTTTATGGAATGGAATAACTCAAAATTTAGTTAAACTAGTGACAGTTTAAACCTGCTAACTTTAAAACAATGAGAGTAGTTTCCCTGAAACTTTCTTGCTTTACTCTCCAATAAAGGGCCAATGCCTCTCTCCCCGCACAGACTTTTGGACCTTAAGCAAGACCGCGAATACTTTGACACTGGCGAGAAATAATCACGAAATATAGGTCTTTGGCCTTAATTTAGCACCTTTATTATTGAATATATACCTTTTTTTCAATCGATTGAAACAAAAATTTGAGCCTGAATGACAATTACAGTGCTAACTTACATATCAAATTTCATTGGTTTAATTAATTGTCAATAAACGCAGTGATTTATAAAAGCAAAGTTCAAACCAATAGATTATCAACCTTTGATTTGGCTCAAAATATGATAAGAAATTTACATTTTTGATGCCAAATTGCATCAAATTGTATAGTTCTATGCGTTTCGAAATTATCGAGTTCAGCAGTATTTGAACAGCCAACCAAATGGCTAAATTTCCCTTGAATGGCTTGCGTTCAAAATCTAATTAAAGTCGACAAATTTTCTAGTTGAAATCACGTACCAAATATTATACGTCTAGCTCAAAGCGTTGGAATTACGGCATTCATAATCAATAATGTTATTTCTTTTCGTTTAGGAAGGTCTTAAAACTTTTAGATTCGCCAAAGTTTCGAAATCTCACTGAATGTATTTGGACAGTAACAATAATTTCATCCCACTACTATGAGAAAATAAGTATTATAAATATGATTCAACAGTCGAAAGAAAAGTGTGTCATTTCAAGACAAGGAATCACTCAAAACTCTTTTATACAGTGTTTTTAAGAAGTAAAATTGTGTCATACTTTTAACATCTTGATTCCTATCAAGAACAGCCTATGTAGTATTGCGTGAGTGGAAAAAGTTCTAGAATATTCATATTGTCACGAAGGCTTCCTGTTCTTCCGAATAAGAATTAACAATGCACGAATGCATCTCTTCGTGATTCTTTTCTTAGTTAAATGGAAAATTAAAAGAAGTTAGGGCCTACTTTAAAAAATAAATTGAATATTATGTAAATATGAAGCGGATGCAAATTTAAAAAGAACTTTATTTCATTAATAAATTATGAATAAATCTAAAAAAAAGTACGGCAAGTTACAAAGTTAGAAGACTTGTTAATAATATTTAGCTATTTGATATACCCAATGCTGCTCAGAATTAAAATGGTTTTATGCCTCATTTTTTCATATAAAAACTATTTTTGAACAAAAAAAAAAAACGCAAGCCTTTAGTCCGAACCATTTTGTATTAAAATACTAATTTCATCGGACAATTTAAAAAAAAAACGTCATGAAAGTTGAAGGATCAGGAACTAGTTCTTCTAAATTGTTCATATTTTAAGATATATTTGAGATTTCTTCATTAGAGCTGTTTTTTCATGCCTTAATTCTAAATTCATAATATGTAAAAAAAAAACCATTCGATTTTGTTGTTTTTAGAATCGGAAATATTTTTTTCAAAATTAATCATCGATACCAATTTTCTCATGTGGAAAGCTATGGTAACTATAAAAACTACAATATTTAAGATTTATTCATTATAATTCTTTTATTATTTAAAGTACATAGGACATTTCATTAATATGATTTACCTTAATGATAAAGAATTATACTATAAAAGTATTCAAAAAATATAAAAGTCAGTCTGCATCACAAATACAATTAATTTAAACAATTTAATTTCATCTAAAGGCACATATTTTATACCATATTTTCTAAATTAATCATTTAACTTATTCTGTAGTAGCTTGGAATTTCTAGGAACTTAATTTCATTAAACGAAACACTGTGTAAACTCGTATGGTGTACATTAATACTGTCAGACAAATCCCTCCCTCTCTGGCGAGGCATGGAAGATCGGAGAAAGCTTGAAAGCCCAGTCATTGTCCTCGGCACCTGGCCCTTATCTAAAATTAAGACGTCTGACTCAAAATGACCTCATTGCTTCTAAACATCTTTCTCATGTGATATACTATAGCATACCATTCGACTTTCTGTTCACATTTCTGAAAATTAAAAAAAAGCCGTTATTTTCCAGAATCCGTGAAAGAGTTCAAAATCTGCATATCTTTCTCTTTTGAATTTATTTTATTAAATGTTTTCTTTACCCTTTTATTTCTTTTTGTTTTCATTTTTATGGCACTCGATACTTTTTAAGATAAGTCATTTACGATACGGGTTTTTAAATAAGCCGCTGTTAGATTTTCCAAAGGGAATTCTTAAAGAAACAGCTGTTTTTAAAGGATGAATGTTAATGCAGTTAGATCTTTTGATTAAATATTAAGTATAAAACACAAATCACGACAATTACTGAGTAATATGTTATATAACTTGCCCCGAGTTTTTGTTAAAACTAGTCGAATTGCATAGTCTTGGATATTTTAATCGATTTATAAAACTATTATAATTAGATAAATTAGAAAAATGTTTTTATACTTAATTCATAGATAAATAAGTAAACATTTTTAAAGTGGCAATTAAGTTTTACCAAATTAGTTTTTTAGTGAACTTTTAAAAGAGGGCACAACCTCACTCAAACCAATTCGATTGCTAACTAACCAAATTGTGTTGATGCAACAAGGCTCATCATCCTATTACAACAGCAAAATTTGTGAACATTCAGATTTAAAATTTTTAAAACAACCGCGGTGTAACCTTCGTATTAACAACTGCCCCTGTTACAACTAAACCCCCGACTCTTCAGCTTTTTTGTTAAATAAAAATTCAAAGTAGAAGTATAACGTGAGTTATAACGAACGTTTTGAAGTAATCAAATAATTGATTTTCCATTAATAAAAAAAGTGAAAAGAAACCAACGCAAAAGACAAATTTTCTAGATGCAAATTTTGCACCTTGAGCTTTTAAATTTATTTTTCAGAAATTCTCCAATGTGTTATGTCAGAACATGATTTTTTGGCGTCAACAAAAATCCGTAGGCAAAAAATAAAAATTTTATTATCTGTACGAGCATCTAAAAAAATGAGCCTTTAATGACTTGTTGCTATTGCATTTACAAAAGCTCTGTTTTTTTAAAAAAATAAGTTAATGACTTCAGCAAATAAAACCAAGAGCACATTTTGAGCACGTGATTATATGAAATGAAATAAATAGGAAATGAGATATTGTTTTTAAAACAATAAATGCAAGACAAAGTTTTTTGGATAGTTTGTGATACTCAAGTGACTCATTCAATGAAACAAAAATGAATAAAAATATAATTTAACTCGCACGAGCACGTGGTGTTTGGCCGTTCAAGAAATGATGTTCTGACATAATACATTGAAATATGCACAGTAGATTTCATTTTAATCTTTATATTACGAGTAATATGTATCCTTAATCAAAAATAGTGTGTATATATATTTATGTGTTCATTTAAGTTATTAAAAATTAATAAAAGTCAAAAGAAAACTCACATGGAAATTAATTTAGTTTCGTTGAAATGGTAAGAATTTTGATCTGAAAAGGTTTCTTGCTGAACAATTTTCACTGCAGTTAATATGGACAGAATTTCAAAATTTCGGTTAATTTTAAATACCGGAGAAGAAATACTAAGCATCCAATGTTTGGTTAGAAAAATTTCGTGCAAGATATATATGGGTCATATCCAAGGTTCATAATTTTATGAGAAGAAAGGGGAATAAGATAGGAGAAGTCAAAAATTTAAAGAAAGAGCCACTCCCACTAGCTTAAATCCATTAAGAAAATTGTTTTCACATTTCTCAATTTCATGACTGCAATTGAAAGGAAAGATCGAATGAAGGCACAAAAATGATGCATTGGAAAATTGTAATAAAGTTTTGAAAGTAATGAAAAATTCGTTAACATAGTACGGGAAAAACATGTTATATTTTATAACTTATGGAACTCAAGTAATCTGGAAAACTTGACAATAATTCAATGTTCATCATTATATCACTGGAATATTAAAATAAATTTTTCTAGCCAAGACTTACAACCCTTTTTTAAAATGATTTTAAACAATTCATTAAATATTTCAAAATACGCTTTAGTTTTTTAGAAGCTTAGTCTGTGAAATGATCCTACTTCTTTTAAAAATCAGAAAAAAGAATTTCTATCAAGTTCGTTCGTTTTTTAGAAATGCCTTCAATACATTAAATTTTGGCATTCAGCATGATTTGTTTTTCAAGTTATTTATTCGCTTTTTGCACAAGATGGTGCACCTAGCTCGCATAAAGAAAGAAAATAAATTTTTATTATGATTCAATATGAAATTCAAGTGAAAAAAATTGCACGGAATATTTAATAGGCGAGTTTTGGTGTATTTGGTGTAAATATCTTAAGTATCTTTCACGATTTATTTCATGGAATATAATAAGTGTCCTAAATAATCTAATTAGCTTAAAGACTGCCAAATCAAAAGATTTATTTCAAAATTAAAAAAAATCTTTGAAATTTGGAACAGAGCGAAACTGGGCATAACCATATTCTATAACGAGTCCCGAGATCTTTATTTTCAGAAACATGGGCATGGACAATTTGTTCATCGTGTTAAAGTGAAATAATAGGACAAGGAATCAGGGCGTCTTCTTTTCAACTGATTAAAATCAAAATTTGACAGAATTACAACTTTAATAATAATATAATACACCGAATTTCACTTATCTAAACTATTGCATTTATATGCAAGCAAAGTACAGACTGACAAAAACTGATGGATTCAATTCAAAATTTATTACGAATCTGTACTTAAGAGGCTTAAATTGTTTAGTTAACTTAATTTGTTTGGTTTTATGTGCTTTGTGAATCTGGTTTTCGCTTGAATGGATTATACAAAAATTTTCCCGAAAAGAATTTGATCAAAATTAATTTAAGCATAATAAAACGATCATAATTTACATTTACATGTCTAATTCAGAGCGTTTTAAGTTGTCTTCTCAGGCTGCCCGAAAGATCTAGAAATGTCCTTTCTAATCCTGGACGTTCAGAGATGGAGTTTCATTAAAATATCTAGTTCGAATTCATTTCAAGAAAATTTATTTTCATTTTTGCTCTGATTTAAATTTTAAAAGGTTGCAGTTAAGAGGGACTTTTTTATAATATTTTTTTATGTGAAAGCAAATTTTATTTGCATTATTCCTTTAAGAGGCCATTGTTTTAGTCACGATACATTAAAAAATGTTTAAGATTGAGATTGGCTTCAGAAAAGTTTTTCCTTTAACTTATTTGACAAATTTAGTTTGATTAATTAATAATTTAGTAACAAATCAAAACACGGCATTTTGTGTAAGATAAACTAAGCATCCAAGTTTCTGTTTTATTGAAAAAAGGCTTCAGAACTATTTCAATCTACATGGCTTCATTCGAAGATTAATAGTTTTGGTGGGAAGCATACTTTCCATGACCCTTCAAAGGGTTAAAATAGGCCTGAAAGTATTTTCATCTTGAGAAACATCGATTATAACAAGTAGTTATAATTGACATACCTTTGACTTTTCTTTTGACGAAATGCTATTAAATAAAATGAATCTTATGAGAAAAAAAATCATTTATGTTTCGGATTGAAATATGTCTCATACAAATACATGTCAAGATGATCATTTTAACTTTAATTCTTTCAGAATAAATTATTCGACATAACCCAATTACGTTTTAAGTTATAAGTGTTATTTTAATGCATGATAATATTTCAACATTACCAAATACGCGTTTTAATAATAATTTTTAATAACAAACATACATAATTTTTAACAAAATTATTTTTAATAATTTTAATCATAAAATTTTTTAATCATTTTAATAACAATTTTTACATTAACAAAAAACACATTTTAAGGTTTAATCGCTTTCCACAAATATTGTAGATTAAATATTTCGTCCACATATATTGAAATACAATTATATCTTTCTAAAAAGTCATTTGTAACGAATTTCCTTTCGTAATGTAATATATACATATACATATATATACGCTGAGATCAAAAGATTAAAAACAATATCCGGTCAAAATTATTGGTTTATGAACGTTGGTTTGGCTATTACTAATCATTACCGGTTATTAATAATAACGAATTTATCACATTGATTTAATATATGCATTTAGTATAGTATAAATAACTTCATTCAATTGAAATTCCATGTGTACATCCCGCTCTTATAATTGGTTTTTCTCAATGTTGAATCAAAATAAATTATTTTAAGTTTTCTATCGCTCAGATTTCATACGGATTGTTAAGAAAAATGTTGAAAAAAACTTGATATTTGATTTTTATTGGATTACTGATCGCCGACAGAAACACGCAACAATACACAGACTTCGGCCATCCTTCCTCAAACAGCAATCGACAGCCGTTGTTGTCTCTCGCTTGACAACTGACCACTATCACTTGCCCCGCTATCCTCCTTTCTAAACCCAATTTAGATGAGTGTTGTTGTTTTTTCGTGACTTTCGTGAGCTTCCATTGCCAGAAGGGATATCTTAATTATACAATTCTGTACATAATACTAAGATATTATCTAAGATTTAATCTGATAAGTTGTACTTAATTTCTTCCATTTTAGATTTCAATTTCTCTGATGCTATCAAGTGGCCTTTCGACGGACAGGGAAAAGGATATAGGTGGCCCGAATGCCAGTTTTAAGGGACATCAAATAGAGAGGACATTAATGTACTTATCTTATGCCTTAAATATAAAAGTCATCGGTGCTGATTTTCAATGTCACAGATAGTTGGATGGGCTTATGATGTTAAATATTCTTTGAGTTGCCTAGGGGAATTCGACTCGCTAATTTAACCATTTATGATATGACACATCAGCGTCGAAGCTTTCTGAACTTGAGTGATATAACCAGTATTTCTAAAGACAAATGAAATCAGAAAACGCAAAGAAAATACCACTTTCTGGGCTTCATTAACATTTGATAAACATCATGCAGGAAGAATTTTGTAAAAATGTGTGGACCGTACCTTAACTACTTTTGATTTTAAACGATATGGGAACAATAATATTATATCAAAATAATCAGTTTTGGATCAATAAAAATTGGAAATTTATTTTATATCCCGCTTAATAACTACATGAAGGCTTTTTGAGGAAGGACCTAATTCAAATTTTGAATCAGGTTTGAGGATAAATAGAAATTATTCATACTATAGAACAATCAAACAATTTTTTTACACTGATAATTCGTTATATTCTTGTGCGTCAGGAAAGCACAACATTAAATTTATAAATTTTTGATTAGATGCGTCAAAAGTGAAATGTATGAATACATTTTAATATTTTTAGTCAATTAATTAAGAAATATGGGGACTAATTAATATTTGACTCCCTAATTTTGAATTGTGGCGAAATAAAAATGATACCCTTGCGTGTATCTCCTCTTTAAAGAATTCCTCCTCTCCTCTTTTTCAATGAATTTCATGTCAAAATGACACTTTTATAGGACGATACCTGGAGGCGATCCGATTTCGTGAAAGAGGAAATTTTATAACCATTTTGGTTTCCCAAGAATCTACCTCCTCCGGGCCCCCCCCCCCCCCACCCATCTATTTTAATTTCTTCTATCGCACTTTTTGGTTTTTATTTTTTCCTATTTAATGGCTGCTATATTGCTAGCGAAATAAATGGCAGAGATTTAAATCCTAAAAATGTACACTTAATAGACAATTGGGCAATGCCGAGGGGCTTTGAAAAATAATGTCAAGCATAAATTTCTCGAAATTTAAACAGTTTCGGAATTTATAACCTAACCGAAAAACTTATTAAAAAATCTCAGATTTCCAACAGACTGTAACAACGAACATAATTACAAAATTATACGCTTATTCCTAGGTCAAGAAAAAAAGTTGGATTGACCATTTTCAGTCTTTAAAAAAAATAGTTTGTTTGATAAAAATGTCAGTTAATCTGGGCTTTTTATTTAAATGGAGTATTTACTTAAAGAATTGTTCTGTTTTAATATAGCAAACTGTTATAATATAATAATTATAACTATCAAATAATAACCATAACTATTATATCGCATAGCTGTCAAAATAAAATTTTAAAAAATGGAACCTCCCTGTATAATCCGCATTGAAAGCACGAGCCAATTTCCCACTAATTTCTATAAATTATTCTGAACATGGTATGACGTCATAGTACATGCGTTTGCCCTTTGTCTTATTTCGAGATAAGGAGCTTACAGATTTACACGATTTTATAAATGGAAAAATAAAATTCTTCGGTTTAAAAAAATCCCCCCCTTCCCTTTTAATTGGAATTTTTGCTATGACAAACATTTCTATCACTAACTTCTAATGGTGTAATGACTCGAGCTTTCTATACTTCTTTAGAAAAGGCACATACTCAAATAAAATACAGCACTCAGACTTTTCTTTAAATATCTATTCTAAATCCAAGCAAAAGCAGAAGACACCCTTCTCCGTCCGCTACACAAACTCTTCTCTCCCTCTACTAACAAGAACAACAACAACCCCAAAAGGGGTGCCGAACCTCGCCAATCGTTTCGCAGACGTCGCCAATGGCAGTCAAACATCACAAATGGTTTAATAGGTTGGAAGCCTCTGATTTAAGTGTTAAAATTGTGTCCAAAAGATATACCACTATGTGAGAAAATATTAAAAGTCTTGTTAATGCTTCTCCCCGATTGCCAAATCCGGGGTGTTGCCGACTCATGTTCCTCCCTAGCAGTCTGTTGTAGTTCGCACCGTTCGAAGGTGTTATTTTGTAAGAGCTATCGAGCTCATTTTACTACAAAGGCATGGTTTTTTTAATAATTATTATTATGTAAAAAGTATTTTTGTTTTATTAAATAGTAGAGTCCATTTTTGAATACTTATTTAGTCCCTAACAGGTCTGATATAATATAAAATGTTAAAAAAAGACATTCAGAAACAGTTTATTTTAAGTGGGTATTAGTTTTGTTAATTCATCTGAACGAAAGCTTTATCTTAAAATTATCCGAGAGCTATATTGATATAATTTTTTAACCATAATCGAATGTCTAAAGCTCCTTCTGAAATGGAATCATTTACCAAATCAAATCACTATCCATTTGGAGATGTACGAAAATGATCCAGTTTAGTTTCGTATAAATAATATTTCGGTAAAAACATGCCTCAATAGGTATTGTCTTATCCCGAACCTGAAACGTTGCTATGAGACCATCGGATTGTAGGAGGAACCATATACATGAATTGTACATGATAGGCCTATCATATACAATCCCAAAATTTTTTATTAAGAAATTCAAGAACATTTAGAGAGATTATTAAATAATCATTTACCCTGATTCCCAAAAGCAAACTATTTTTTTTGCAAGTTAGTTTTATACACCTATTTATATGCTACGTATAAAAATATTTAGGTCCTTTAAAACGAAACAAATTGGTATTTATATTCGAAATTATCGTATTGTTGTTCTTCAACCCAAATGAGCATTTTTATGTTTCTACTAGACGCAAGATTAAATGAACAGCTATCTTTTCAAAAAGTTTTTAAAAATCATTTATGATATTAAGTATTGCATTAATAGGAAGAGTACCTATTTAATGAAGATCTGCCACCGATATGTTCGTGATATCATTGATTTTTAAAGAGACATTTGCATAATGATTTAGTGAAATCAAAAGTACTCAGATGCTCCCAGGGGACATTTCGAAAGCTTCAAGTAGATTGTGACTTTATCCTTTCATAATCATAAATTAAATTAAATTTCCAATTTATTATAGATAAGTAAGTATTGAAGCAATGAAAATAAAAACGGAAAATTGAAAATTTCAAACAATAAAATTTTCACTTGAAACATTTTTATTTAGTTCTAACATAGTTTCCAAATAAAGGGAAACAATAAATGCATCTAAGGAAGTGGAATATTGATTTATCTTTTCATTTTTTAACGTTTTGCAACAAATTTCTTTGCTGTAATTTTTTTTCAAGTCAAATCTCCAACTCTCCAAGTCACCGAAAGGCACACGGATAAACCATAAAACTGAATGACTGCACCACCGCAACAACACTGGTGAGAAATGTGGTTGAGTCCTAAGGGCTATCACCGGCCACGGTACAAACGTTCCCGTAGAAAGTATGTGTCGTCATTGATGGGAGGAGTCAGACCACCACCTATTTGTATTCCCTCTAGGGTGGTGAGATCCAACCACCTTTCTGGAAGATCTCATTCTCTTTCTGAAGTGTCCCCGGGGAAAGAAATTTTCCTAAATCAACACTTCGCATGCTATACTGTATAAATTAAGTGAGACAAGAGTGAAAAGAATCCTTCAAGGACTATGCCTACATTATAACCGTCCAACTACCTTTATTAGTTTGAATTACATCCTTTATTTAAAAAAAAATGCTTCCTGCATTCATGCAGGTAAAAATTCCACAAATCCTGTATGCTCATACATAATGTGTGCATCATCATACATCTAAACTTTTATAACCTTAGTTATACAATTTTTAGTTGCGACTAAATTTCTTTTGAAAATTTTCTTCAAGATTTCAATGCATTTAACCCTTTGACTATACATTTATGATTTTGGCGCGACTTTTGAGTTGGAAATACATTTAGTGTTTTTAAGGCAGTAGCTTATGCCAAAGGATTCCTTTATTTCTTATTATTCAGAATATATATTGCTAGATATTCAGATGGCTTAAGCTAATTAAAATTACAAAAAAAGGAAATAAATTCAAATTCGAAACGTACTAATAAGTCAAACACACCAATAGGATTAAATTTATTGAATCTAGATTAATCAAGTAATTTTATTCCGCAGCATGAAAGCTGACCAATTTCGAATTTTGGCATGAGTCCAAATCAGGCTGAAGTATTCATCAAAACTTTGCATGGCTTGAAAAGACAAATGAATTTATAACAATCTAAATTGGAATCAAGCTTCTAACTCTTTCTAAACCTATGCCGAATTTCCATTTGAATGTGATGGAATTTTTAAACTATTTTTTAAAAGAATAACAACTTTGGTAATCGATTGTTAGAACAAAACACCCCATGGGAAACAGTCTACTTGTTTACACTTCGAACAAGTTCCAAATCTTCCGGTTCCATCAACTCTGCGTGTGTTGCTGATTGAAGCCATTTTACGAACAAGGAATTACTCGCTCGGTTAGACAAATGTTCGCATTGGAAAAAATTTATTCTCAAAATAAACAAGAAGCCTGAGAAATACGAACTAAAAAGCAATGCAATATTTATTCCTATTTACATATTTATATAATTATTCCTATTACATATAGCGAATGATACTGAATTTTAAAATGAATTTTTCATTAAAAAATTCTCAGAAAAATGAACAACGAAAGATTTTTCAGAAATAGTTAGGATTTTAAAAATACATTAAAATAAAAGTATTCTTACTCAAAGCCCTTTCGAGTGTCAGTACAAAACCCAACTGTCATAAGAGCACTCATAGATTGATTGATTGGAGTTTTGTGGTCCATAAACGACTTGGCCATGCTGCACCAAACAAATGACGAAGTACAATCTTGTTGGTGCATTTGATATGGCTTCATCATCTAATCATTAGTTTAAAAGGAAATTATTCTACAAAATTTACCACTATCATATCACGAGATACAAAATATGTCTTTAAAATAATAATGCTCAAATGGCCAGCATTTTTCACTATGTCGCCATATTTTTTCTGTAACAATTTAGCGAAAATGCAGCAAAGAGTTTTTTAAATCTAATAATTCTTTATTTCAATTTAATCAAAAGGTTAAATAAAATGATCTTTGAATGCTAATGGCAATTGTTAGTGTTTATTACACTCTTATGCAAGCCAATTTGATCTTAAATCGTATTGAAATAGAAGACATGCTATGATTGCATGCATAGAAGACATATGTTCATTAAATGTTTATTGCTTCGTTTAATGTTCATTAAATGTTTATTGCTGAAGTTTATTATCATGTGAGAACATGTTTTCGTTAAGGGGTTTTGAGCAATCGAAGACAACGAATAACTGAAGCTCAAAGTCAATAATTGCAATGAATAAAGCATAAACGGCAATATTCATCAATACTTTTTATCGCACATATTTTTTTACTTGCTTTTACCAGTATTACATTATTATGTATGCTACTTTAAAAGCAAATGCCGTTTTTTAAGAAGTTTACCTGCTTTTGCCAGTATTTTTTATTCAAACTGGTTTAATCTATTTAATGGTTTCAATTAATTAAGGCAAATAATGACTTACAAATAATGATATTCTCACATAACTTGAATTTGGGATCGTAGATTTCATTTTTTTTGTTTTGTTTTTGAAATAAATAGTGTTTGTCTTTTGAAATTGATGCTATTGAAAATATCTTGATCTCCAGTCCCTCTCCACCCCCATTTTTCCTGGTTACTGACTAACTTTGCACAAAAATGAAGATTTGGAATATTGGAAATATTAGAAATATTTGGAAATATTACTTATCATTCAAAAATAGTAATATATCAAACACTTTACAATGGCGTGTTTAAACAAATATACTTAACTATAACAGATAAATTTAATTTCATCGAAAACAATTTTTTAAAATTCTTATTTGATAAATTAGATACGACGTATACGACATAAACATAGGACCGTTTCAAGACTGTTTCGACCATATTATATTTTTAAAGTTATTTTATTAATTTATATTACAATGATATAATAATGATAATGCACGCTTGAATAAAATTTCGAAAATTAAAAAATGATAGGCATTTGCAAGAAAATAAAGTTTCCATAGCTGAAAAGTTTATTTTATTTTCTCATTTACTGAGTATTCAAAAAGAACTGAATGCAATTTTGAAAAAGGTGCGTTTCAAATCTTCACGAAAAAAATGATACTAAGAATTATTGTCTGTGAACATAACTCAAAAATACCTTGAGCAAGAACGATGAAATTTGGTAGATGGTCTTTAGATCGTATTAGATCTTGTAAATTTCTTCCTTTCTGAAGGAAATCTATTCAGAGGAAGTCTTTTCGCGGCTATGTGATTATAAGAGAACACGGTTACTAAAAAATCTTGGTCAAAATAAAATTTAAGGCACAAGTTAAACAAGTTTAACAAATTTGCAATCAAATCTATTAAAGGGTTTGACATTCTATACTTTCAATAGCAGCATACTTAATAACGCAAAGATACACGACTTCAATGTAGGATTTGGTGTGACCTTGTGATCATAATTATTGTTCGACAGAATTTGTTAGCATTGAGTGAGAAAAAGGCGTCAAACAAAAATATTTGATTCGTTTACACTAGCTTATTAACCGAATATTTAGTAAATAATCGCCAAAAATCGCAACATATTAAGTAAAATGAAAATGCACAATGAATATCTGTATTTCATATCGCTTGCCAATACCATGTCATTAATACACAAAAGAATTGGAAAGAATTTGGGTTTTTACTATACCAGAGCACACAGCTCTCAAATGTGAGTGCCTGAAAATAAAAATTTGAGTATTCACGCTTTGGCCTAAGGTCCACAATTTCATGCACAGGGATGGTGGTAGAAATTTTATTTTAAAGCAAGAAAGAAAGAAAATCTTGGGAAACCACTCACATTAGTTT
Organism: Argiope argentata; assembly: GCA_026289955.1. Lineage (NCBI taxonomy): Eukaryota > Metazoa > Arthropoda > Arachnida > Araneae > Araneidae > Argiope > Argiope argentata. Next base: position 76,144 of record JAOUZG010011076.1, on the reverse strand, counting down.
GAATTTTATAGGAACGTAACATTGGCATTTGTGAAAAAATACGCATCGAAATAATCTATAATAAAAATATGTAACTATTAATTAATTCAAAATCAATCTTTTTCAAACTTTACATCTGCTATAAAAAAAGTGATAGGTATTTTAAGTTCAGAAGGTCTTTTAGTGCGGACATTTGCGCATCTAGTTTAGCAAACTGCTTTGAAGAGAGTATTTCAAATATGTCCCATGATGCAATTTATATGCAACATGTTCAGTACCTGGATTTACGCTTGATGATGCCTTAAGTAGTTTGTGATATGGGCGCTTTACATCCACGGTTCAATTGGTATACATAACACTTACTGGCTTGGGCAATTTATTTGTTCTTTTCCCAAGAAAGAAAAGGCCCTAAAGTACAATTCCCGTCTATAAGGATTTCAAAAATAAAACGTTACTGAAATAATTAAAGTTTATAAGAGTATAAGTAAATAAAATTGCATGTAACTAACTTATATAAGAAAAATTTAAGCTATTATCTTTTTTTTAAAGAATGCCTTTTACATAATATAGCATATCAAAAATATAGGGAGAAAAATCAAGGATCTGAAAAAAAAACTCGACTTTTCCTACACATAATTCCAACAATTATAAAGCAAATATCTTATTAAATATAAAGAGAACTATTCTATAAAATAACAACAAAAAAGAAAAATGAACTTTGCCCAATAATTAATTACAGAAATAATAGCTTTTTTTACGTAAATAGTGATATTCTGGACCTTTGAAAGAGATTGTGCGGAAAATTCCAAAAGGACTTACTTTTTGGACTTCTGTAAAAATGCTTCGCTTTTAGTGTTCGATCAATTTAGTAAAATTCAAGTTGTATTAATTTTTCCCCCACAAAATTTTTATTGACTTGGGAATTTAGATTAGCTTCTTATAACTTAAATGTAAATGTGGTTGTGAATATTCCTACTCTACAAACATCAGTGTTAAAGCAAAGATCTGATGGTGCAAAATGAGCAATATAGTGATATCCAACAATGCTTGCATCCTGCTATAGGAATACGATGTCAATGTGAAATATAATCTAAGTTCATAAATATTAAGTCATTCTAAAAGATTAAATATATTGATAGTATAAAAGAGCAAATATTTCTGAATCGCATATCATTTATTAGATACATTTTTTAGGCTTTAAAAATCGTATATATTTAAGAAAGTATTTTTTTCATCGTATATATTATATACTTTTGCCATTATTTGGTTTGATAACTGAAAAGCAAGACATTAAATACTTCGATTTAAGCTGTTCAAGAAAAAAAGGATAATATTTGAAAAAAATGATCGATCAGTTTATTAATTACTCGATTTTCTAGTGTAACTAACAATACTATGTATTTTGAGCTTTATAATGAAGGAAACAGTACAGTTAGGAAAGTGACTTTCCTCCAATTGGCAACACAATTTGACCGCAATTCGACCAAAGTATATACCAAATTTAATTCCATTTTGAAAGTATAGAATTCAAATGTGAATAACTATACCGGAGGATTTTCAAACCGTTGTCAAATTCATTCTAAAATGTATACAGTTTTTTTAATTCTAGAGAGATACCAGTGAATTTCTTAACAATTAGCGTTTTTGCTTGATCGTATCTACATATATATATATATATATATATGTGTAATCGGATGAATACATAAATAGACATATAAAGCAGTTAACTATATTTTGATAAAATTTCATGATTTATCAATTTTTGTCTAAAGATCGCATTAAATTTCATACTTACAGTTCATTACGTAACGCAAGATTACGTAGAAAATCAAAATCTAGCAATAAATTAACCACTTTGGTAGTAAAATTTATTTCGTGTATTTCAAACATAAAAAAATTCATAACTTAAAAAATAAAATGCTTGAATGATTTTAAAAAAGTTTAAAGAGCATCTTTAGATTTTTTATATACATATATAATAACAATTGCATCAAACATTTGCAGTTTTAGCCTATAAGCGAACAATAATTTATTTGAATTAGATAAAGCACATTTCTACCACCCTGCTAACAATGAATTAAGAGTTTTAATTGAGTCCAGAACTGCGAACAGTATTGTCAAAGAGTCATCCGATTAAAATAGTACACCCGCAATTTATCATCCCAGCAGCAAAATTAAGAATTCACCGCATTACCATAACAAAGTAGGTTAGCAAGAATCTTCCGGCAATAGCACACTTGGCCTTCAAAATACGTTATTAAAATTCACCACATACAGCGATGTACGTGGGCAGTAACTATTGAATTTAACAGCTAACTAAAATTAATATGATTTAAGAGGATTAGGATTAACGATCTTGGATAACAATAGAATCAAATAAATAAATCCTTAAAGAATCGGATTACAAAAGTTTGACAATTAAAAGCAGCGAAATTTCTGATTATCCACGAATGAGCGAATTAAGTAAGAGATTTGCAAAAACAGTTGAGACACAAAATAGTATAAAAATGAGTAAGAATATTTATTTACAGTAAGAAAGAATGGAGAGATTACATATAAAATTATGAATTAACGGCAAATTACTTGTAATTGTATGCGTTAATATTTGTATTTAAAAAATGATAGTTTGTATTTGAAGTTAAAACTCTTGAGTTTTTTTTACACTGTGATTAACAGTTACAAGGAATACTCCACAGATAATCGAAACTTAAATGTATTCAAAATTACATTCTGAATATCTAAAGTAAATTATCCAGATAGCTTTTTATAAATCGAAATAATTTTAAAACATTTATTCTATTTTAATTTAAAAAGATAAATCAACATTATGTTTGAATCCCCAATATTCCAGATTTTAAGGTTATCCGATTCTTTAAATAATGGAAAACAAAAAACATTCTTATTACCAAAATTACTGAATGTTAATGACTTTATTCTTAAAAAGTCTAAATAGTGTTAACATGCCAATAGTAAATACGAATGATTATTTTTTAATCATAATTTTCCATATACAGATAAATTCAAATAATCTGTCTTCGATCTCGTTAAATTATGCAGAATAAACATCTCAATTTTTTTAGTTGAAGAAGAAAGAATCTTCAAAAATCTTATATATTTTTATATTTTATTTACCTTAATTTGCATTTCTCAAAGAATTCGTTAGTGAAAAAGATATATGCGTTTCATTTTTAAATTATGTCACGCAGGTTAAAATACATGAAAAAAATATTCATGTGGCCCTGAAGTTATTTAAGATGTAGGTTTCACATGACAGTTTGTGTGACCCATATTATTTTTAATGGTAAGCAGAAAAAGTTTTATCTATGTATATTTGATGTTAGAATTCGAATAACTGTACAGACACTTGTTTTTGCAAGTATTCTTTAATTCAACCCAGATCTTAGTGGCATCTTATATCACGTCAATTTAAAAACTTGAAAAAAAGATTGAAATTTTTTTCAACTACAAATTAAAGCACTCATGTTAAAAGTGATTTTTCTTGAAGAATGGATTGCCATATATAATTGAATTTTATAAGTCGGTCAGGTGTTAAATTGTGTTAATTAAATTTTATTTTAGCCTCATTTATGTAATAAATAAAATGTAATAAAGATATTCATATAGAGATGTAGCAAAAATATTTATTTGTAGATAGTAAATATGACATTTTTAAAATTCATGCACCAAATTAATGCAGTACAGAACTTTTCTGTTCACATACGAAATTTGTTACAAAATGGAGATAAGGCACTAATTTTTTATAATTTTAATGGTATTTAGGCAATTTACAAGATTAATTTGAAATATATCGAGAAAATTAGGAAAATCATTTAATTGAGTGAAGATGTATAGAATATTCTGCTCACATAATTTACAACAGCATATATAGAGATTATGTATGCATATAAAAATACGAAAGGAATAATATTATCTGTCTATAAATTGTGAATTTATACCAAAATTGAAAGATTTCAATTGGTTTAAAACAAAAAGAAATAAACAGCATTGTTATAAGAATATATAAAATTTAGATATTTTTAATTTTTAAATATTTATTGTCAACAAATAAATTTTTAAAAATTGATCCAAAAACAGTGCAAAATACACATTTTAAAACTTTTAGTCAAGAGAATTCAAAGATCTTTATCGAAAAAAAATATTTCCTTATATTCTTCTATTTAGATTCAAAATGCAGTTGGTTGTCTTGCAAAATTGCAAATGTATCTCGAATTCTGATTATTTTAAAAAATTTTAATTAGAATTGAATGAACTTCGGAATATTTTGTTTGAAGAAGCATTTTGAATACATTTACCACATAATCATAACTTATTTCCATTTTTAATTAAACATTCAAATACTATTTTAAATGAAATATTCAGGTTTTCTCTAACAAATTTTTAAGAAAAATGTATAATTTAATTTTTCTTCGAAATGAGTAAACAGCACTAAAAATAAAGTCACAATTCTTTTATTTCATCATCTAAGATGTCTTCATCAGAAGTTAAAAAGAATTTTTACATTCTTAAACATAAAACAATTTCAGACTTCGACTGCATAAAACAGAATTTTCTTTAATTGGCAAAAAAACAAACATACATTCTTGTTTAACTTATTTTTAATAATCGTCCGTCTTTAAACAAATTCTTAAAGAATGTGCTTTCTCATTTCTAAAACAATTTATAGTAAAGAATTATTCGTTCCGAAAGGAAGCATTCTATATTTTGAAAAATTATAGTGATCCATATCTAAAATTAAAAAAAACTAGAACATTCCTGCTTTAATGTCTAAAAGGAATTTTTTTAAATCAAAACTCACCCACAATATAATCATATTCGGTATCCCAATGATCTTTGGTAAATGGTACAAACGTGTCCTGTGCTCTCATGTACAGCAAAGCAGCGAAAGGCAAAAGCGACGGCAAATATTGTAACAAACCCATGCTTTAGTCACTCTTTGACTCCGATGCACAACAGGATTCTACTGGCATCAATAATTGGAAGTTCGCGCTGTTGCATCTTTCTACGCACATTGCCTGGTCAGCAGATCGGCGGACCACTTTTCGTGCTCACCTTTGGTTCCCTTTTCGAGATTCGACCAATCAGATGAGGCGATGGGAAAAACACCGGAAGGGTTAAACTCTTCGTTTTTGATGTCAGTTCATTACAAGTCTGGAGGGATTTTCGATTTGATGAGATATGGACAAAATGCTGTTCTACTGTCGTTTTACTTCTTTTTCTTATATTTATTTTAGATGCAAAGTCGATTTCATTTTTCTTCAATTGATTGTTGATAGCCATTCAATACATTACGTTTTATAGTTTTTTGAGTATTAAATTTCTTTCACCATATTTATATACATTTTACCAATATGTGATACCTGTTGGGGGGAAGTTAATACTACGTATATTGTATGAAATTGAGATATTACAATGCTGAGTATAAGGAAATGATTATATGATTTTTAAGAAATGTTTATATTGTAAAGAAATGATTATATTTAATTTTTAATACTTAAAGGGAACTTTAATTTCGAATTTTATTTCATTTTCTATTTAATGTTGCTTCCAACCATGGTTGTAGGGTATTACCTGCGATAGGGAATTCCCTATCGGGATTCTTTATAGGGATACTACGATAGGGAAACTGCTCTCTTAACTTCAAACCATGAAGAGCAGTATTCTTCCAGCAGTAGTAAATTTCTATCCAAATAACAAAGATAACGCAGTTTTCAAAACTTTATCCAAAAGCTAATGCAGGAAATGCATATTATCAAAATTGTTTAAGTTGTACATTTGAATATTAATATAAAGACGGTCAATTTATTTTCTGATTCGTTTTTTTAAATGTAAATCTCTTAGATATGAAAACAGTGTATAGAATTTTATTCATATAGCTTTTTACCTTTTCTAATTACTATTCCCGCTATTTCTGAGACAAATGGCTTGCTAATAGATTTCGTTTAAAATCTGCTGGGCGTCAATAAATTTGGTGTATAAGCCACGCACTAGTTTTGTTCACAGATAAACTTAATTTCAAAAATTGTGAGAACTCACGTAAGGCGTTTCGGGTTCAAAGAAATTTGAACTGTGGAGATTCGACAAAATTTAGAAATCGAATATTTGGCGATTACAATATTTTATCGCTACTTAACTTATTATTCGAGAGAATAAAAAAGAATCCATCTTAACCTTTTGATTTGCCAATAAGGATTTTTTTCAACAAATTTTACCAAATGTATTTTTAAAAAAGGAAGAACGATTCAATAAAAGAAGAAAACATACGTTAATGCATTAAAAAAACCCGAATATCATATTTTTCGTGTCTAAATTCATTAGATAGATAGTATATTATTTATTTGACAATTTTAAAATTATTATCAACATCATTGACATACATTACACGTGACTAAAACTATCTCGGCAAAGCGATTTCTTAATCATTGTGATGCTTATCTACCTCCTAATGTATTTTTCTCGTGTGTAGTTATTGCTTTGAAAGCTAATATGAGGGTAACATTTAAAACAGATGATTTTTCCCCTTTCCTGTTTCGAATTACAAGAAAAAGGATACATTTCAATTTGATGGCACTTATGGAAATACTTCCTGTATGTAGTCATAGGCGCAATAGAAGATATTTTTTTCTGGATCATTTTTTTTAACAATTTGTTATTTTTTTTAAGAATAATGATGGTATTTTACTTCACATCAATCACTCACGTTTTTTTTCTTTTTCACGCAAAGCGTGTTAACTTAACAGCCACTTTTTTTTTATCAGCAATTATCTAACGAGTAAACTGTAAACAGGAAAAATAAAATGAAAAGTTTTCCTTAATAGATATCTTTTTAAGATAGTTAATAATTTCTACGTTTTCAATTATTTTATCTGGAATAAATATCCGAAATCGTAAAATAACTGTATATAATATAAGTAAACTAATGTCTGGTTTTATTGAATTTGTTCATTTGAGTCGTAGAAGTTGTTTAAAAGTTAAAATAAGTAACAACTCGTTATAATATAACTTTCTTCTAATTTTTTAATAATAAATTATCTTTGGAAATTTACATTGTGTTCTTTATTTCATATTAAAATGTAGGTAATTCTTCAGATTTTCTTTTTATTTAATGATTGTTTACATTCTTATCAATTATTTGCAGTGAAATCATTTCAGTTACATATTCTGTCACATGGTTATTAAAAAATTATAAACATTATTATAATATAGTATTAACGTAAAAGAAACATTGCAACGACCTTGTTAATATATTTTTCATGCTAATTTAATATTGCTATCGATTTGACATGAAATAACCATTTTTGATTTTATTATTCCAATCTAATAGATTTGCTATAATTATTCAGTAGGGTGAGTTTCCATTTAAGATCAAAGGCTGTAATAAATATTTCTTATTGATGCGTAAAAACATCTCAAATCTGTAGCAGTCTACATTTTGTAGTCTTAACATATACTTTATTTCCATAGGCTGTGCTTTATTTGACAACGATGCCTTTATATAAATCTGAATTTTTAACTCCTTTTAATTAATTTTAAATGATTCACCTATTAACAAAAAGTGAATAGTGGTTTTCTGAAAATATTCCACAATGAAATATGAACTGACGAAATTACTAATTTTTAAATCATTTTAAATAAAAATTGATTATAAAAGCTTTTCTTTAATTGTATTTCTGAAAACTTTACGTGCATCAATAAAATGTAAATATTTGAAACTATGAAGAGTTTCCATGTATGATTTAAAATATAAATGTAAAGGAAAATCCTTTTCGTATTTATTTGCGAGAAAAATGTTATAATACAATATAATATTATTAATTTTATTTTTAATGCATGCATATATCTTTATTTTTTATTCTTGTTACAAAAAATAGCTTAGTAAAATAATTGGAAAAGTATTCATAGTTATTAAGTTAGATTTATTTATTTACATTTAAAAGGATTTTATTGTGATAGATTAAGAAATAATAATTTATTAGAAAATTATAAATAATATAAGAATAATAATAGTAATAATAATTTGATAATAATAATAAAATAATTTATTAGAAAATTATTTTACAGAATTGTCAATTAAACATTGCCAATTAAATGAATAACTGATATCGCAATGTTTTATAAATTATCTTTCTTGAATTTAATAATACACTAATATTTCGATGTGTTATATGCTTTACAGTCTTAAAATATTTTAATTCATACTACTTAATTTTTCTGCATATTTATGTGTTTAAGTGAGCGAACAATAATTTTGAATTAGTCTGTCTACAGTTCCTGTCAACTCAGTGATCCTAGGTAGCAGACTCATCTACAAAATTGCCTATTACTCATCTACAAAGCCACTTATTTAAGCTCACTATAGTTAGTTCTAAATATCTAAACATTCCAAAATCTTTCTGCTATATTGCTATATTTTCTCTATACAGAAATATTTTATTAAAATCCATATAAATGATTTCTAAATTTTATATAAAAATGTTAATTTCACACAATCATTAATAAAAACATGTCGAAAATGAATTGAAAATTTTAGGAAAACGAGTAAAAATCGCATTTGTCCTACATGTTATGAGCTTCAACAAAATAACATCGAGTAGTTATATAAATTTCCTCATTGGTTTTCGATTCCAATTAAAGAAATTATCTCAAAGAGATAAATAAAAATGGTGAGAGCTGAAAATATATTACTCTCTAAAAAAACTGAAGACAAGAAGTGTCCATAAATGAATTAAGACGAATAAGTTTCTTGAAATACTTAATGCAAAATCTAGGATTAATTTATTGCAACAAACCCTACAAGTTTTCGTTTTCGATTTAAATCCAATAAAGCTAAACCTAGGGCGCCATCTAGTGGTCAACTTTCTTACTTCAAATAGAAAGAGGAATATTTTAAAAATTAATATTACGTTTAAGAAGAATTTCGAGAAAAATTTTCAGTATTTTTAAAAAGACTTTTAATATGATTACTAATAGAAGGGAATCATATATTATATGAATTTATTTAATATATATATTTTTAAATTTGCATTTAATTTTGATACTGCACTGCATAAAATTATACATTTTGTTTTTTAAATTAGACGCACTTCATGAAATGACATGAAGGATTTTCCAATATCCGAAATATAGAAAGAGTATACTAATAATAAAAAAAAATCAAAATTGAGGGTTTGACGAATTTCCACATTTCTAACCATCTTGAGTTCGAAAATAAATTTGTGGCATGTCTATTTGAGATCTCAAACTGTCATCTTTGAGATAGACATATGAAATGTAGTATATGATATTTACATCTAATTTGAAAGATTTATTTCAAAAAGTGAACAAAATCAATATCTAGACAATTTGTTTGCACAAGTACTACTGTAACTACAAAAAGTTAAAAAAAACTAAGTAAATAAAATTAGAACACATTTCGGTAAGGATAGAATTTCGTATGTGGTTTTTAGACCGTATTTGTAAATATCAAAAAAAATTTGAAAGAAATATATTTAGAAGGATTTTATTTGGTTAATTTTTGACTACGAATGAATTCAAACAGCTACAATATATAATTATCTAGATAAATAAGATTTGATACACAAGCTTAGCATTAAAAAATACCACCAGAATTTTTATTATAATCTGAAGAGATTATAATCTACGTACTCATATGATTACGATAAACAACTCAAAAGAAAAAATAAATTCTATTTGTTGTATAACCTTTAATATAATGATTTTTTTTGTCGAAAAATACATCAAAATGACATAAGGATTTTTAACTATTAAAAATATGATTACTATAATGGTTATGACAATGCTTCTAATGATTACTATAAAAATCATTTTTTCCGGGCGATTAAATATTGCATATCTAATCACATGAAGATTTATCAAGTTTTAAATTATTTATTATAGTTTTATCGTTCAAATGAATAATAGATTTTCATAATTATAGTTATTAGTTTGTTGTTGTTGAGAAAATGTATAGATTTATAAGTTATGCAAATCTCCAAAAAGTATATCAGGATTACTTAATAAATATTACATTATTAATTTAATCCTGAAATAAAAATTATCCTATGCTTAAAATTATGCAAGAACAAATAATTTTCACCAGCTATAAAATCAATCACCACTTTCGCATAACTTAAAAGTAATACTCTTGATTTAACTCTCTGCACTCAGAAAAATAATTAGATGCAAAATTATTCACCTTATATAAAGCTATGAAATAAATACACATAATTCTTTTGTCGAATTTCTTTGAAAAATCAATGTACGTCTTTTAACCATAATGTGGGCGTTTTTAACAATTAAATTTGAAAAATAAAGAAATAAAACATCAAAATGATGCACAGTCTTGAATGTCGAGTCAGAGGCACCATTGGGGTGCAAAGGGTTAAAGAGTTATTTGAAGTATAAGAATTTCTTTTAGGGCTCTTTAATTCTTTCAGTTAAAGACATAATCAATCCTTTAAATAGATTTGAATGAATTTCATTTCAAGAAGGGAAATTAAAATTAAAATGATATTTTAAAATGTTTTTAAACATGTCAAAAAAGAAAAAAAATTACTCAAGGCTTTTGCCATTGAAAATATAATTTTTAGAGTTTTAAGATGGTGAAAGTATAATTTTTGCGTGATATTATTTCCAAAAGCTGTTATAGAAAAATGTTGGAACTAAGATTATTTTTAACTAGTTAATATTCTTTTCGAAGCTTAAAAAACCGAATAAAGGTATTGAATTAGAAAATTTGTCAAATGGTCTTTCTCATATAATGTTAATTTGTTCCCTATAGATATTTAAACAATGTATGCATACATATTATTTCTTAATGTTAGTACATATACTTACACAAAAACATCATACAGACATATAAAAAAAATTAAAAATAGATTTTCTTTTGCCATTTCGGAAATTTTTAATGAAATCTTGTTAAATTTACTCTAACATTTTGAAATATTATTAATTACTTTAAAAAATTCAAATAAGAAAAAAAATTGAGAAAAGGTTCATACATCAGAAATGCCTCTACAATATGCCTCTCATGTATCTCATACTTAGAATATTAGAAGTAGAATTCATACAATACACTCGATACTTTTGAAAAAAAAACTAGCAAATTCAAGTAATAATGTTTTTTTTTCACAAATTTTAAAAATCCATAATTTGACATAGACTTCCTTCACACAGACAAAAATATTTTGCAAACATAAAAATATTTCTTTCCGGGTTCTTTGAAACTAGAAAAAACCTTTTTTTTCCCAATTTGTCGCAAATTTCAGATGTTGATATCCAATTTGTGTGGATAAATAGGATATAAAATTTTTATCTTCAATGATACTGCAAAAAGCCCCAAGATACTTTGTGAAGTTCTTTTATTAGAAAATCCGAGAACGATCTAATAATAAAGTAATAAAAAAACATAATCGATTTCATTGCTTTTGTGAGCTTTTAAGATTCTAAGCGGCAGATATATATATGTTTTATTACATTTTGTTCTGTTTTATTACATTCTCTATAAACAGAAAATACTTAATTATATAGAAAAAACACTAAGATCAATATTTTGACGCATTACCTTATTTCAGACACCTTTCTGAGTCCAAAAAACGCACGCATTTTTGAAATCAGGGCTGTTAATTTATCATTCTTCTCATCTGTTTGTAAATACTATAAGTCAAAAACGCTTTCAGCTAAAAGTAAGAAATTAAGTATGTGTTGCTCTCTATAACTATATGGCTTTCAAAGTTTGAACGAAATTCGTTCAAAGAGAATTTGTCTGTCTGATTACAAATGAACGAGATAAAACTTGAAGATTCTTATCCATTTTAAAAACAGACCAAAGAGTGCACCATTTATCGGTCTTTATATTCACTTATAAATAAGCACAAAAACGGTGCCATTTAAATAAATGAAAATGTGAAGTTATTAAAATCATAGCTTTATATCAAATTTGGCTTCAATCGATTGCCTGAAAGTTTTCAAAATGCATATTTTCTTTTCTTTGTTACATTATTAAACCTAAAATATTGATTCATGGAGCTTTGAATATAAAAATCTGAATAATAGTACATTTCTTCCTTTCTTGTCAATGATCTTAGTTTATTTTGTTGGAAGAAAAGGTGATAAATCTTTAGGATACATTTATTGGCAGTTTCATTGAGACCAATTGTTGCTTTCATTTTAAAAGTGATAATAAAATTGAATATAAAATTATCGAAAAAATGTAGCTTTATTAGTAAGTATTATCAGTAATTCAAGGATTTGTCGACATTATTCAGGTAACTCTTTCAAGAATTAATCAAATAAAGCGCTCGTATGAACTATCGAAAATCATAAGCGAGAAAATTTAGCCGTTTGAGTGCGGAGTAATACTTTCGCCGCACTTAAATGGTTAAAGTAAACCATTCTGACATCCAATGAGGCAGCAGTCGCATGGTGGTAAATTCTCAGCTCATGAGCAGTAAGTTTTCGGGTTCGAGACCCGATAAGGCCATCTTAGGTGTCGCCCTCGTTATCTGACTGTGGTTCAAATTTACGAGGCCCGTCCCAAAAAACCCTAGTGTTTTTTTACAACACGACGTTAATATAAATAGACTAAACAAATTAAAAATCTGGCATCCAGTATTGTATACAAAGAGGAACTAATAATACCTTCTACAAACAAAGAACTGATTTTGTTATTTTTTTATAAATATTCATATTAAATATTCTTGAAAGAAGCTCCGAGGGAAGTTAAAAAATACGAAAATTTTGATCAAGTTTTTTTTTGTATGTATTTAATAGGATTAGAAATCGTTTGCACATAATAACTTTTGTTAATTAATACATTATAAGCTTTCTTGGAAATATTTCTGAGCAATTTAGTAATACAAAATTAACAAATGCAATTTCATTATCCATTCATCCAATCTTTTCTTATTTTATTGATAGGTTCTATCAAAATTGTTAAAATATCAGTGTAATCAATTTTTAAAATCGGACATGATAGAACATTTAACACTATTCATTATTTCATCCAATGAGTATTAAATATTTAGAAGCAGGATCCTTTCGCTTGCTCACACTTTTCCTACGCTTTTGAAGATGATTTTTGACACATATTCACATCCATAATGTAATTTTTGAATTCACAAAAGTGATTTGGTGATATTGCAAGGTGGTTTTTCTGAACTTCTTATGCCGCTGGACATTGTACTGTTTGTTTGATGATATCCGAAGCCTTCTCAGCGAACATAATCTCTGGAATGTTGGAGTTGGCGGAGGGGATGATGGGTATCGCCGAACCATCTACAATTCTTAGGCCTTTCACTCCTTTCACACTGCAAAGGAAGAAATTATTTAAAGGAAATTCTAGGGAAATATCTTCTGAAAAATATTTTTTTATACTCATAAATTTCTCTCTTACTAGCACACAAGTATTGTACGATATTATACAACGTTGATTAATGTTCGTAATATTGTATAATGCTGTAGAATATTGATTAATATCATTAATATCATACAATATTGTGTTACATTGACCAATATTCGCAATATTGTATAATATTGTAGAATATTGATTAATATTATTTTGAAATCACACAGTATTGCACAATATTGTATGTCATTGATGATGATTCCTAATATTGTGGAATACTGATTAATATCATTTAATATCACACAGTATTTAACAATACAACAGATTGTGCTACCCATGTTAATAATTTGAATTATGAAATTTTCTATTGTAAAGTCAGAATAATTTGCAGACTCGCAGATATTATTTCCAGTAATGGTACAGTTACAGTTCTAGTACGTAGAGAGATGGGATTCGCCTTACACCTCCTAATTAGATAACGAAGCCTATTTCGGACATTTGTCATAATTTTCACCTATCTCTGGCAATCTTTGCATTAGAACATAAAGGCAGCTTGGGATTTTTGTGAGACCGCTTTTCTGCTGTTAAATTCATTACCAATAACAGATATGAATATCAAAAAATTGTTTAATTCTCTAAAAATATCTTACAGTTCATTTTTAGAGAAAGGGATTGACATGTTCGAGAAATTTGAAGGGGCTGGTGTTTTTGGAACTTAGATTTCGTTTTCCCGTGGCTCGTTTATTAGGTTTCAAGATTAGGTTCAAATGTATAATTAGGTTCGTTTTCGTGATGTTCTTTTTCTTAGATTAGTTCAAAGGTTTAGTTAGATTCGTTTTCGTGATGCTCTTATATCAAAATTCGAATCCTATTTCTTCAAAGAACCTCTGTATATGGAGATATGGTATATATTTGAAAAGTTATCAAGCAAGATCCTTGTTGTCAAATGATTACACTTCAAAATTACGAAATCTTTCTTAAAATAGATCTTGGATAGTTTCAAAGAGAAAGTAATTTATTTAAGCTTACTTAACTACTGACTCAAAGTATGAGTCTCTAAATGTGAACGTGGATCTTGTACTTTGATTTACAATTGAGTCATTTATTTTGTACAGTTATTCAATACTTACAACTTGATCGGTTGATCCTTTTTTACTATATATAAAAGACCTAACTACTTAGAGAGTCAACAAAATTAATAGAGCCATCTTAACAAAATACCAGATGCTAAATATATCAGTGTTTTTTCCCCTTCAACTCTCCTCATCCCTGGATTTTTTGTGTTTCAAAATTTTATGTTTATATCAAATTCCAACCTGAGAAATATTTTAACCAGAAGAGAAAATAAGAAAACGCATGCATCAAGATACCTTAAATAGGAGTATTAATGTATACAAGTAGAAAATAATACAGTTATATTATAAATTTGGATGAATCTCCAATTCCAAACTTCACTGAGTTCAAAAAGAATGATTTAAAATGATATCTATGGAGTTTGGTACAGGTAATCCAATTCCCAAATAGTGCACAAATACATTTCAATACTGAAAGACATTGATCAATATTCGCAATATTGCATCATATTGTGGGACATTGATCAATATCATTTAATATCGTACAATATTGTGCAACAGGCTATACTACTTTAGTTATTCATAAATTAATTAATTATAGTTTGTAATTACCAAAGAACCTGAATTAATCATTTGTCAAACGATCCATGGGAAAGGAAGTGCAGGCTCTGTGAGTCAAAAGACTGGAACGCCAAGAGGTAGAAGACTGTCTGAGCTCCATCCCTTCGCTTGCAGATTTTAGCTGGGCATAGTGGAAAGACCTTGACGCCTTGGGTGACCCTACTAAGAGCTAGCTACTGACGTACTTCACCCATTCCGACCAGTCACCCTCTCTCCCTCAGAGGAGGCAATCTGTAGGATTTGGGGGGAATCCCTTACTCATGATTGAATAGGATTAATAATGCGGGCCAATCCTTAATTCTCCCTTGTGGTAAAAAACCCAAAATTTAACTTTTAATCGTGCCTTGACAGTGGCCATTTTAAATTTCTTCTTTTCTCAGGGTGGAAAAATTTTATCCCCTTTGCCTGAAATGAGGGAGAAATTCTATTGAGGGAGAAATTTATTCTTCTCCTTCCCTCATCATTGATTTTTTAAAATTTAGTCTGACTATGTCAGGCCATGGAAATTAGCAACAACAACAACAACAACAAAAAAAAAAAACACGAATATTTCGTTGCATATAAATTCCTACTTCAGCGAGGGATCCACAACCGTGGTGGGATCATTCGGATCTCCCATCTTGGTGGTGCCAACTGCATGAGAAATGGGAAGAACGGCGCCTCTTGCAATGCACTCGTAATATTTGTCGCCTTCATTAACGAGGTCCGTGCAGCCAGGATTGGGCTTATCAAAAGCCTTGGCGCCAATCTTTTTCAAAGTTTCGGTTAGAAGTATCTGCTGACAAGTTTCCAGACCTGTGTGAATTAGCACATATTTAAATAAGAGAAACCATCTTTTTAAAAAAGAACTAAAACATTTCAAATAAAGAACAAAACAATAATATAAAATGAGAAACAATGCATTGGGATTAACGGGAAAAGTTTCAGAATACTATAAACTCCACGGCCTCCCCCCCCATAAACATACATGAAGAATCAAACAGATGTGTTATAGCCTAGCTCTGACAAGATAGTGTGTGTGATATAAACGCTGCAGGATATTAGAAAAGAGCATTTTGGTAAAATAGGCGACGGACATGTTTGAAAGTTAGCTGCATGCGGCTATATAACCAACACTGATTCCCGAACAACCCTCGTCAATGTGAAGAAGAAAATAAGCACACAAAATTCAAAATACTCATATTTATTACAACAGTTTTTTTAGGTAACAAGCTCCCTGTTTCTCAATTTTGTCTATCCGAGGTCAGTCTACCAACTCATAAGTTCCACACTACACCCACTTCAGAATGGTCTGGATTCCAATATACAGTTTAGATATGACACTATTCAATTATAGATTTTTCAGATCAAGAAATAATTTCATATAATTTTTATTAACAAACTTTTTGTACTTGAATTGGTTTAAAATTGTGCTATATCATTCAGACGTTTAATGTCCTTTGTGTTGCATTTTCCATCATGCTTTTAAACAAATAAAGAAAGTTTGAATTAATATAGGATTGTGGTCTTAGACGTGCTATTTCATATCTTATCTAAAGGATTAAAAAAGTAGTGTCGTGATAGAAATCCAATTTTTTGTCTTATGTCTTGAGTAATTGGAAGCAATTATATAGGTCTGACATGTGAAAGAATTCCACTAAAACTATGCTATTTCACTGAAATGGGACTTACCACACCAGAAGAAACCAGTTAAATCAGTTATTAGTTTCAGTCGTTTGAATGAAGCAGCCTTAATATAATCACGTTGCTCCAACAAATGCAGCGTTTTACAATCAAATTTTAGTAGCCAGAGGCTGTTGGTAAAACTAACATTTATTATCTGGGAAATAATATGAATTTTATTCTGTGCATTTGACATTATGTCTACGTCTGTGAAAAAGACAATCCAAAACCGCTTTGAGCTAGATAGCTGAAATTCAGCGTAATATGAAAAAACGATTACATTTATCTGTGTAAATTCCATTCGCAGAAAATCTGTCTGTTCAGCTATTTATGAACAAATGAGTTCGATAACTACAAAAAACAAAGAACTAGGTAAATAAAATTTGGTTCGCAGGTTTAGCATCTAAAAGATATCAAATTTTGAACCAAATCTGACAAGGGGTTAACCGGAGTAACAATCTTTGTTTTTGCATGCCTGAAACACAGCAACTCGCAAACCGTACCGAAGTTCACAATTTTGTGCTTAGGGAAGGAGACAAAGTCTTTATTGGAGAATCTGTGAGAAAGTTTCAGCGAGAATTTCGCAACTTAAATCATGGTTCAGTAAAATGAGAAACAACAACTGTCATTCCTTACCCTTCACAATAGCTTGGACATCCCTGTGATCCGCCAGATAGTTGGGATCAATCAGTGGTTGAGCATAGGGATCGGTAGACTGCAATCGAACAGTCCCTTTGCTTTTAGGCTGCGTCGGCATGGCACCGCACAGAAAGATGGGCGTGTCT
Organism: Argiope argentata; assembly: GCA_026289955.1. Classification (NCBI taxonomy): domain Eukaryota; kingdom Metazoa; phylum Arthropoda; class Arachnida; order Araneae; family Araneidae; genus Argiope; species Argiope argentata. Next base: position 58,661 of record JAOUZG010011076.1, on the reverse strand, counting down.
TTGTAAGGTCCATATATTTCTTCAAAAACCTGAAATAAAGATGCCCTTCAAAAACAATACATATAAGCTCCAAAGGAATACCTGCACACTTTAAGGATCTTAAATATGCTTTGTTATTCATTAACGGTAGTTCTGTATTAAAACAAAAACAAATATACTTTTCACTTACGCCAGGTTTAAAATTAGTTTGATTCTTAGGCACGAGCTTTGGGAATTCTAGAAAGTACATCTCGTAAAAAGGAAAGTCGTACGGGTTTGTGGCATTCAAGTCCTTCAGGAAAGATAACACGGAAATAATTTCTGCTGATGCCAAAATTCCTGAAAAAAATCATTGCATGTTACTTTATATTATAAATTTAATAAATAATTATTGACTATATCAAAAAATATGGCAAGTTCGTATATACTGGCCATTAGATTTTAGACCATTAATGCCTGGGATTCCAAATTATTTGTTATGAAATGTGATCTTTTTGCCATGTCGGCAACCTGGATAATCTTCTAATAACCAAGATATATAAACCGAATACATTAATATAGATATTTTTATTGACTATAAACCAGATTTGGACGAAATAGCAAGTATAAATAATTTAATTTTAAATTCTATATTGAGAGATTTCAGTTTGTAAAATATTCATAAATGCCAAATTCTAATGAGGAATGGTGCTGACTCTATGAGGAATATTTATTTACTTTATAATTATATATTTGTTTAGTAAATATGAATGGAATTCCTTCGTGAATATTTTTCATACGAAGGAAGTATCAGTTAAAACTTGAGAAACCAAATAGTTGGATACTAATTTCTTGTGTAATCTTTTCATTAAATTTTATACTTTTTTATACTTATAACTGCTGAGAATTGCCGTATATTTTCAGAATATTCGCAACAATATATAAAAATATGCTAGTTCCTGATCAAACGAATAGTGATTATATTTGACCTTCACATGATACTAGAAGATAGATCTTCACATGTACTAGAATAGAAAATAAAAGCCGAGAAAAAGTACTCTTTAGACCCTTTTTTAAAGCGGACAGATTCAGTCACTTCACAGATAGTACACAGAAGAACAACCATGCCTTAACTGGAACTCTAACCCGGGACGCTCAGATCACGGGGAAGACACCCTACCCCTATGCCATGACACTGACATTCTAGCTGTAAATCTACTTGAAACAGCTCTGAAATCTTAATATGAAGCAGCTCTTTTCTGAAATTCGACGAAATATGTATTGCAGAACAACAATGGATTTGCTCTTTGCAAACAGTAGCATACTAAATGGCTTTTTTTCAGAAGCATTGCCATTTTCTTATAAATAAGTAGCAAAATCACTTTTATAGGAATTATCAGAATAAGGAAATAAAACTTTGAACCTTCATCTATTTTGTGATGTATCGTATGAGTTACTATCTATTTTCGCCCATTAAATATTAAATTAATCTATTCATTCTTGAGTAATATTGTATTTATATAGCTCTAACAATTATCCGCATTTCAGCAACTAGCATATAATTCATTTATTCAATGATGGAAGCTGATAAGTATGTGCTTACTTACGAGAGACAAGAATTAATTAAAGAAAAAATGTTAACATGGTTTAAATTACAATAATTGTAATGTTAACTTTTCAATTCAGTATATTTTACCAATTCAATGAAAGGTAATAGAACAAGAATTTAAAATTGCTTCATAATATTCAGATTGCAAGAATAAATGCATGAACAATTACCCGTTCTGTTGTGAATATACTCTTCAATGTTACTATCATCTGCAAGTCTTTGCTCCACTGTTTGCTGAAGGTTGGGATTATTTATCTGATAATTCAGTGGGGAAATGGCAAAAGCTTGTAAATTGTTCCCTACAGGTAAATCTGCAACGACCGGTATCTGAAAGTAAAATATTGACAAGACATTAATGTGAACAATTTTAAAGACGGTTTTGTGTCGCATAAATCGTTAAGATAAACAATATTGAAAGACATTAATGTGAACAATTTTAAAAACGTATTTTTTGTTTTATAAATTGTTAAGGTAAACAATATTGAACGACATTAATATGAACAATTTTAAAAACACATTTGTTTATAATTCGCCTAGGTAAACAATATTGAAAAGACATTAATGTGAACATCTTAAAACGTATTTGTTTTCCATAGATTGTCAAGGTAAAACATATTGAAAGACATTAATTTGAGCAATTTTAAAAATGTATTTTTGCTTCATAAATCGTCAAGGTAAACAAAACTGAAAGACATTAATGTGAACAATTTTAAAGACGAATTGGCGTATCATAAATTTTCAAGATAAACACCTAATCCTGTGTATTCAAAACATTACATTTTAATTTCCGATTGCGCTTTTAAGTTGTATCTCCCGCGTTACCTTGAATAGAAAAAGTAGTCAAAAATTCATTCCCTTTACGGACTATATTAAAAATTTGATGCAGATTTACATTTCGATGCTATAAATTCAGATTAGATAACAGATTTCTCATTTTAAGTTCTTAGAGTGTTTGTGATACAGCTTTCGCATTCATTCGAATGAGAGGAATGAAAATTTTTTGTCTGTCGGATTCGTTTAAAATTTGACAAAAATCTTAAATTTTGATATGAAGACTATTCGCCCAGTTAACTTCGTCTTTCTTGTGCACTTATGTTCACAGACAAATGGATAGAGATAACAAATAAAAAATGGCTTTCATGGATCCAGAGTGCCCTAAAATGAAGTAATTTTTAATGATTACTGTACTTTATTTTTGCATACTTCATGTATGAAATACAAAAGTAGTAAATTCTAACCTCTACTCAAATAATAAATACTGTTACGTTTTTAGCGTAGCGGGTTCGGGTTGAATGGACTTTACTTGAGGACAGCCCAAACAAATTTATTTACAGCTATTTACAGGATACCTTGATAAAGTAAAACTTCAGATAAACAAAATCCAGCAGTCAACAGTCACTAACAGCGTAAATGCAAACCTTACGCACATAAAAAACAGACTGCAAAACAGCGATCGTATAGCACAGCAAACAGTAAATCACAGTGATATATTGACAAGACATTAATGTGAACAATTAATAATACAACGTTAAAAGTAAACGTAAACACAGCTCACTAATAACAAGCGAGAAAAGTAATCCGCTAGTCAAGAGAGGCGGTTTTCTTTCGAGAGAAAACTAACTCATCCAAGTTATGGCAACCCGTCCCTTATATAGCCGAGTGAGTGAGCGTGCGAAAACACGCGGAACTTCAAGAACAATCCAGCGGCTACCAGATTATTCCTTTCGCCAAACCAACCCAGATGGCGCAAAGCTCCTCGTCAAACGTCACCAACAGTGTTATTTCACGGCGCTTGCCCGCTTGTAATTATACTTGAGATATTGCTTACCTTAAATTATTACTTACGTTGAGCTCCTGCAGATGATCTTTGGGCCCTATGCCAGAAAGCATGAGAAGTTGAGGTGTTTTGGCAGTTCCTGCAGAAACGATCACTTCTCGTTTGGCTTTAATTGTGTGCTCGGACCCTCCATAATCGATCACCACACCAGTGGCTCGCTTTCCATCGATCATAATCTGAAAATGAGAGACGGGTCAGCTTCAGATATAAAAAAAATATTGTTCAATATTTTAGCCTGGATTGCAGTAGGACCACGTTTTATTATGATACATGGCTAATATTTGATCGCACTGGACCATAAATGTTTGATTATGTAACTACTAAAGAAGTAAACTTGCAATTTATTAATCCATCTAATGGGTAATCTCTTCTATAGGGATGATAAACTTCAGGTGCGGTGATTGGTGTCCGCCATTTGAGTGGTTGTAGTAACGATATGAGGATGGGTACAATTAAATTTTCATACTCGGCATGAATGAAATAGCACTCATTATGGCCGAAATGGTTTATTTACAAAATTTAACTTATATTTAACATTGAAGACGAGGCACAAACAAACACACACAAGCAGCACTTAAAAGTATGACTGAATTCTCCTGTACTGCTCAGCTAGCTTTGCGCCTCTAGCGAACTTCCCTTTGAAAATCCCCTAAGGGATTATCAGACGGCTGAGCGTCATGACGGCTGAGCGGTGAGAGAAGTAAATGAACCTTACTGGCATCTGATGCAGATGACGGTACGTACCTTTTATGAAGATTCGTACAGTAGTCGATGATTGTTACTTAATATTCAATAATAATTCTCACGAAGCTACCGCGGTGTACATATAGTTCATTTATTTCGTATGCCTTACAATGGGACGGATTATTATAAGTTTGTTAATATTTTTGGCCGGATGATTGTAAGAATGTAAGAATATAATGAAATATTTGATCTTTTGCACATTATGGGGTGGCATTCATTGGATAATAGAAAACTTTTTCTTATTTCTTCCTGTTATGGTAAAGTATGCACCTTTTTGTAAATGTGCCGAAAAGTAAGATGGGACCATAAATAACTTCCCTTTAATTCCCAAAGTTCATGATTTTGAAAAGTTAGAATTCTTTAAATGAACCGTGAATAAAGTTATCATATAATCTATCTTTTATATTATAGGTACAAAAAGCTGAACAATAAATTAGTTTTCTTTCTATTTAAAAATGTTTCAAAGAAGAGTGTAAGTACATAATTCAAATAAATTTAGGAAATTAGATGTCAGTCTCATTGATACTTATCTTGTATGAAATTGATAGTACATGAATGAACTCCTTTACATAAGAATTTAGCTTTCTAATCAGATGACATTTTATTTTGGTAATTTATGGTTAATTTGATTTTTGCTTATTTAAATACTTAATTTTGTAGCTTAGTTGCAGACCTGAAACTAAAGATTCAGTAATTTGATGCGCTTGTCAGACCCGTCATTGTATGCGAAGGGGTTAATTTTTTGTTTTACTCATAATTATTAACTCAATAACCACCGTGGAAACGCCAATGGATAATTACTAATTCATAAATATTAAAACCATTCTCGTTACCTTTTTGACGTAAGCGGAAGTCACAATATCCAGGTTTGTGCGGTTTTCTGCGGGCACAAGGTATGCTTTCGGAGGACTGCATCGCTGCGCATTTCTGAGGGTTCCCTGAAAAGGGTAAAAACCTGGAAGAAAAAAGTAGAGCAATTATCACTTTTCTTTCTTTTTCAGTGTTATCGGTGACCTAGACATTACTAAAAATAGTGCCAATTTTTGAGAATCCTTCGTTTTAAATCAGTTGAAGCATTATTTTCGATTAAGTAACTCACTTCGTAATTATTTTCGATTATTTTCGTTATTTCATTATTTTCGATTAAATAACTTTTTCGTTCAGTGGATTATTCCATATTCATCGGTATGTAGAAAAGATAGAATAAATTAATAATCGCCTGAAAAGTTTGCCTTAAGTCTTGCATATATGCACATAAAGTGTGTCGTATAATTACTTTGCCTATCTCCGGAGTCGAAACAATTACCTATCAGCTAGTTTCTTCTTTTATATAAAAACAGATGAAATTCGTAAGTTTGATGGAGCAAAGACAGACATTTTTTATAAGGAATCAAGCATTGATTTTGAAAAAAAAGATTATTGATAGATAGATTTATTCGGTAACGATTGTGCTATCTTTTATGAAATTTATTACCCCGACTCTTACGGAACTTCTAGTTTTTATCAACAAAAACTCTTAAATTAGTATGATCTCACGGCATAGTTAATAGTGAGACCAAAATTTGAAGAATGTTGGGAAAATATAAATAAACATCTATCTATGGTCTGAAATCTGATTTCCTTGATGGATATAACAAGATTTCGCAAAATGAATAATTTTCACTATTACTTAAAGCAGTATATGAAACTGGAGGAAGAACATACCATAGCTTTAATAGATGCCATGCCCTTTGCTCAATAAACAAATATAAGAAAAACAGAAATCTTTGATTCTGCCAAGCACAGCAATTTAAAGCAGCCCTTTGAAACAAAATATTTATTGATAGAAATACATTTCAAACTCTTTTTAAGTCTACACTGCGCACAAAATTTTTTTTTAAAAAAAGAAACTTTGAAAATGAATGCGAAGCAAAAGAAAAGATGCATTCGATTCTGTTTTATTAAACAAGAATATCAAAGTTTCATTTTGTCTTTTGCATCTTGCTTCCTTTTGATTTTTTAATCAAAAAAATTTATCTTTTTTTAAGTTGCTTCATATTCATATTGAATTATACCTTATTTTTTAGGGACGTTGCATATTTTTTATGGAAATGCATCGTCTCGTCAGATAACTAATTCATTCAATCGCGGTACTTTTCCCGTCTATCCAATTTGAATAGACAGCTTTGAGATTGATAGCAGAAATCAAAACAAAACGAATTTATTGAATTTCTTACTGTGATACGTTCAGTTTCTTTGCCCTCAACTCGCCGAATCAGCATTTGCAGAATTAAACACAAGATATTACTAGAACTTGCCACAATATACCATTAGAAGTTAAAAAAACTGACAAATTTTAAATAATTTAGATAATAAAAATCAATGAACATTTCCTTATCTCTTTATTATTGTCATTTTCGACATTAAATGAACATTATTCCATTTAATGCAAGGAACTGTACTAATTTAGAGTACAATTTGAATATCCTCAATGCATTTTGAAGCAAAATCCTTCACCTGATGTGGTCGGTGTGTTCGGATCTACAACTTTGTAACCAAACTTTTTAGCTGACTCGAAAATCGGTTCTTTGATTATTGAATCGTATCTCGGTTTTTCTACAGTCACAGGACCTCCTCTAGAGTGATAACCTAAAATGGAGAAAAGGGAAAAAATATCTCAAAATAAATACAAAAATTGCTGACTAATTTCAATCAATAGATCACAATAAAAATACGATTAATCCAAACATTTTAATAATAAATAAAAGACAAGGATATGAATAAACGAAAAATTTAAAAAAATGAAATCTACGATCACAAATTTCAATTTATGGGAAATTCAATTTATTATTATTTTTAAGTCATTGTTTGTCTTAATTAATTTAAATCATTAACCAGTTTAAACCGGTTTGAAACAATCAAGAGACCACTCTATCGGTCTTTATCCCTCTCTCTCTATAGATATAATGATAATTTTTTAATATTTTCATTTTCAATTTTTGTAACTTTCAAATAAAATTTTGGATCTCGACTGATTTTGAGATAAAAAAAAAATACTACAATTTTTCTAAATATTGGCACATGCGTACTTTGATAGTGTCGTGATTGTTTCAAAAAGGTTAAAACTGGTTTAAATTAATTAGGACAATTGGTAAAAATTCAGAGAATGAATAATTTATAAATCAACTTGTAACTTTAGCTGGCGATAAATCGCCAAGTATTACAACCTTCCGCATTATTTTCTAATAGCCCTAAAAGCGAAGAATTGATGCCTCAGAAGCCCATTTTTTGACCGCGCATTTTGAAGCTTCAAAAAGCTCAAACCAAAACAATACCATGTTCTCACATGATAAAAAAAATTTCGTCTTAAAATTGGCAAAATATAACAGAAATAAAATTTTTAAATACAAAATTCAATGTAGGTTTATTTTTAATATTTAAAATCTTAATAAATATTTATTGATAATAATGATGAATTTATGTTTTTAACGTTCTACAAGCCTCACATGTTCACACATGTTTTGGTATATTAAAATATTTACCTCTGCATGATTTTTAAAATTTTTAGTTGGAATTATAATAATTGAAATTGAGATAAAATTTGGCCAAATTAACTTACGAAATATTATAGCATAAACATGAATTTATGCACTATTTTAAAATTAAAAAAAAATGCCTTCTACAGTTTTATTTTTATATTTGTAAAAAATTCTTCTAGTTCTTAAAATTTAAAAATATTTTATTTTATTTCGTTTCCAAAAATCTATCGCATTTTATTCTGAAATTCAAGCATATTAATTATTTTATCAAATATTTAATCACGTGATTTTCATTCATTGTTGAAAACTAAAGAAAACAGATTCTAAAATATGTTAAGTTTCTGCAGTTTATGAATGAGAAAAAAAAGCTACTGTATTGCTAAGGTTAGAAGATCAAATATTTATGATTTTAATAGTATTATAATGCCATGAGATTTAGCCTTTAAAAAAAGCTCATACATTCTTATACGTAATACACATAAGAAAAGTTCACATAAACATAAGAAAAGCTTATATATCCATGTCCATTAAAACGCCAATTGAAACAGTTAATGTGTCAAAACATACATCACGCAATTAGAATAACGCTTCTTTAAATGAAATCACGGATATATAGTTATAACTGAATGCCTTAATTAAGATTAAATAATACAAACATCCCCAGTGGACCAATTTGTTACTGAAGGCCATTAGTAATTAATAATAAGTAAATAAACAATAAGTAATTTTATTTAAAAAAATAGGCGTTTATAACTTATTACAAGTTTTCAATCGATATCTAAGTGATTTTAACAAAGAAATAATATACAACATTTTGAATAAAACGACGAAATTTTTTTAAAATCCTTTGCTGTCCGATGTCGAGTGTGACTCGACGTTCAAGATTGTGCATCATTTTGATGTTTTATTAATTTATTTTTTTAAATTTAATTGTTAAAAACGCTCATAGTTAAGAGATGTAGATTAATTTTTCAAAGAAATTCGACTTAAAATCATTATGTATATTTATTTTCCCTATCAATAAACAAATCTTTGTATTAAGTGAATAATTTTGCATCTAATTATTTTTCCGACTGCAAAGGGTTAAGGTAAAGAATATAATTCTTATGAGTTGTGGAAAAAGTTTTAAGAAGGTTTGGAAATTTTTCTTGACTATTTGATACTTTTAAATTAATTCCTTAAAGGATTCAAGGTTTTTAAAAATGTGTTTAAAAAAATAATAATTGAGGATTAAAGTTTGCAAAGTATTCAAATAATGAATATAATAAAAACAATTTTTCATTACTTTGTGTCTTGACTTCTTATCTATCCCGAATAAACTGGAATTTTAAAGGATATTTTAAGATTATTTGAAAAAGAAATTGAAGGAACTTTAGAAAAGAAAATTTAATCTTAATACAAAAATTGAATCCATGGTTTTGAATTTGAAAGGTTGATTCGAATCTACCCTATGTATTTGTATTTTTAGAATTCGTATTTCATATATTTAGGCTTAATTTATAGATCGCATATTGATACAGCCATTAATTTTATAATAAATAATTTAAAAGTTTACGTATTTTTAAGCGACATAAATCCATTGTCAAAATATAAAGCAAGTGAAAATATTTGCTTTAACTTTGACTAAAATTTAATCTGAGGGGGAGGAGAACAATTGTTGTCAATGATGGTAATGTAAAAGCTGGATAATATTACGTGTCATTACGTTCTTGGAAATATATCCCCACCTTATAAGAATAAGACTAAATTTAATATATGCATTAACTGTGATATTCAGAAAGCAATTGTGTTGTTATAAAGATAAAATATGAAAAAATTACTCCTAATATACCTTAGCACGGAAACTGAATGATAAATTCGTGGCGTCAGTAACACATAAACTAGAATTCCAAAATAAACAGGGCCTGATTTAGCTTAATTGTGGTTTAGGGCAAAAACATCTTTGGGGGCTCCCTTCTGCTTCACTACTTTAATAATGAAGAACCGATTCATTACTGAAAAAGAGGAAAACGTAAAATAAACGTTCTATTCGATTTAGGAGGCCGCCTCTGATGTGGGAGCTCGGGAGATGCCCCGTAACCCCTGCCCTAGCTAGGCCCTGAACATAAACCTTATTTTTCCTTTTTATAATTAAAGTACCATTCCTCAGGAAAGTAGTAATTAGGCTATAAATGTACACTCTCTTTATTAGTAATTTCAAATGACCGAAATAAATACAATGATTTTGAAGGAAATGAAATGCATTTGAAAGGCTACAGTTTCAATTCTCTGTGATATAAAAAGTTAACCGCAGTACGAGGCTTACCATCCTTCAAGTATTCCGGGTCTCTATTGTCTTCAAGCTTCATGAAATAGGGATAGACATCATCAGCACTCCATCCTTTACAGCCCTGCTTCGCCCATTCATTGTAGACCGACATGGCACCCCGAGAGTAGATCAAGTCATTGTAGATGCTGATGCCTCCCAGAACTTTGCCGGCAGGCCAATATACTTGCTTTAAGGAGTGAATAGATTTAGTTAAGAAAGATATTTATTGTATGGCGATTAAAAACCTATATTTATTTTTGATGAATAAAGTAATGTTTCTGGTTATATCTTATTATTCGATTTTTGATTATATCTTTTTCTATAGAAACCGTCAGGCCAACATATTTGCTATAAGAAGTGAATCAACTTATGCAAAAAAGTTGTTTATTATATGGAGATTAATCATACAATATAGATTTTTAAAATAACGTTTTTTTGTTACTTGCTAATATTTGGCACCTGAATATATACTGTTTTATCAGGAATGAATCATTGGAGTCATTCGACATATTTATGCTCATACAAAATGTATTAAAACGTTAAGTAATTTCGCTATCTAGTTTGAACAATTTCGTGAATATTAATATCTAGTTTTTTGCTGAGATAGAAGTAACAAAGATACGGTTATCCGCTTGGAAATGAGCCAGATCTGATGTGTTTATATGTGTTAGATGTTTTACATTGCTTGCAGCCCTATAGATTCATTATGTCAGCTTATGCACTGGATCATAAATAGGGAGGGCACCCTTCACCAAACGAAAAGTTGTACGATGTGCATGTACACCGACAATGTTTTACTTCCATTTTTATGCGTGCCAGAAGTTGGAATCGATATGTCGAGTCGAGCCGCGTGTCATTCACAAATTCTTCTAAAGAACGGATTCAGGTATAAATTACTCTTTCCATGCTCAATCAGTTGAGAAAAAAAATGGAAGCAATTTGAAATATAAGTTTAGCGAGAATCTCTGTTAAGTCTATTAACTGTCTTGAGATTGATTACATGTTCCATCATTATTGAGAACAATGGGGGCAAATTGTTAGATAAGTTAGCCAGGATCTCTGCAAATCTATTAACTGTCTTGAGTTTGGCTAAATACTCCATTGCTAATGAGAACAATGGAAAATATTTGTTGTATAAATGAGTCAGGACCTCTATAGATCTATTCAATTTATTGAAGCTGCTTAAAAGTTCCATCGATAATAAGGGGACATGCCTCCTTAAGCTGGTTTTGGCACCTGAAACACTTGTAATGAAGTCTAATTTTGACTGACCTTCAATTGCTAATTTATTATTTGAGATGATATAATAATTCACTTTTAATATTGTCGTAGGACGGATTACTTCATGTGAGGTCTGTATTCTTATGCATCGAAATTGTGTTTGGACAAAGAATGCTAGAATTGGGGTTGTTGATCTACTAATGGAGAAGTGGATTGTTATATGAGATCGATCATGGCACTTTTGGCGAAAAATTATGCAGAATCATATAAATTTTGTTCGAAAACTATAACTATTTGTTCGAAATTATATAATTCACAATTATTTCACTGAAATAATTGTGAAATTACAGAACGTCATCGACTTAACACACAACTAAGAGTATGTAGAATTCATTAAAGCGTTGAAATTATAGCAAACATTGAGCTCATTTGAAACATTTCTATAGTTGCTTATACAAAATATTTGGAAAATTTTATTTTATGCTTCTTTTATTCATAATGTTCTTCAATTGCAATTAAATTATCTGTAGATTCCAAATAAATTTTATTATTTACTAATTATTCTTTAATGATACTGTTACTGTGGCATATTATGCAAGCTCTTCCTGCTTGAGCCATTTAGACCTTCCCCACTTTTTCCTTTTTATGCCTTCTATTTTGTTTTTTATTTCAGTTTCCTTTTCTTTTGGCAGTCTTTAGTTTCTTTTGAATCTAGTAGACACACACACATATGAAAGAATTTTTTGCTAGTTATTTGATAACTATTTAATTTTGCTTTTTTAAATTTTAATTATGAGCTTTTTATCGGTATAATGAGGCTTTCGGCACACACCTAACATGCAACCTAATACATCAAAATAAAAGAAAAAAATATAATAAACCCTTTATTTTAAGTACGACGGTTAAAAAATCTATAGGGTTTAAAAGCTCTATTTTTAAAACACTGAATGAGCGAACGTCAGTTACCCTGTTGTTGAGAGCATTGCCCGTGTGCTTCTGAGGTGTCGTCTTGTACCGCCAGTCTATATCGCTCAAGTAGAAGTATCGAGACACCGCTGGTATATCGGTCACTAGGGGAGGGGTCTGTCCAGCTTCCAGCAACAGAACATTCACGCATGGCATCTCAGAGAGACGATCGGCGACCACCGAACCCTCAGATCCTCCACCCACTACGACAACAACGAACTTTAATTTCCGGTCAGGATATATTTCAAAGAAGCATGTACTGAAATTCATTGAAGTTAGTAATGCTTTATTAACTGAATGGATTAATTATGAAAAAGTACTGATGAAACCGCTAGTAGGATATAGGCTGATATTTAATATTTTATGGCTATTGAGTTTGTATATCGTCAATTTCAATTCATACTTCTTGAATAACGTGTTCACATATAATAAATACAAAAACTTACGCTTTAAAATCAAATAATGAGATAAGTAGTTTTGTATTATGAGCAGGAATATTGTCTTTTCACATATTTTTTTCAGTTCATCGTTCAGATACTTGATGTTTGTATTTTAAAAGAGGTTGATCTTTTTTAAACACTTCCCTACTTGAATTCTGCAAAGACTAATCTGATGCCTATAAAAATCTGAACTTGCATAAAATTACCTAATAGTACACGTTCCATATAATATGATTCTCTACAAGAAAGAATATATCCTCTGTCTAGTGCAAGAATATACTGAAACAATGAAATAAAAAAGAATATTGACAACTCGAAGCAAATTAAAGATTATTTAGTACCAAAGCTAATCTTAACGGATGTTTAGATTTGACGTAAGATGTTTCCTTACAATGATATATCTGAATACAGAGTTTTGAATTTTTAAATTCACAATTTTTTTAGAATTGCTTTGAAATGTAAAATCACTAGAGATTTATAAACATATCGTCTTCTTGTATATTTAGTTAAATAAAATCTTATTTTTGATATTTATTAATTTTTAAATTCCTAATTAAATTATTCATTAATTTGTTTTTGTTTTTACCTATTCCTCTGGTTTAGGCTTTTCTACACCAGGCTCAAAAGGCTTTGACACGCCAAATCCCCATATATAACATCCTGCTCAATCACAGCAGCCTTCATAAGTCGCCAAGACAAAAAAGTGCACAGGACTCACAGAGAGGGAACAGGAACAATGACAGAATTATTTATTAATTTAATTAGAAGTATAAATAAATTCGTGCCTTATTATCAGTTATGACGCACAACTTCTGGTAATTTTAATAGTATACAATAAAATAAAATAAAACGAAACGAATTTTTGAGTAGCAATGACAACCGAAAAAAATATTTTTGTAAGTTTCTATATACCTGCTAATAATATCCGAGCTATATTTTTTCCTTTCATGTATATCGTATTCGAAATGTAGATAGATGTGTGATATACGAACACGTTTTGTAAATGAAGAATGAGATTTGGGTGAATGAAGGTGTATTTTATTTTATTTTTAATATTGTTGATTGAATATCAATATATGTATGTATTCATGTTCTTATTTATCCATTTCCATTCTATCACGATGCTAATAAAAGTTTATAGAAACATGGAGGAGAAAATTATTTTAAATTTGATTTTGAACAAGAGCTTATATAAGAAGTAATTAGATTACTTACATACTTTTTTCAAATGGTTGTAAAATATAAGCTTATAACCTGTTGCCTTTTAAAGACAACTTTGATCAAAAATTTGAAAGTATTTTATTACAATATAATAGTTATTTTCCTTCCCTGTTAACTATTCATTCTGCAAAACTAAAGCGGAATAGAAAAAAAAAGTTTTGTAGGAACTCAGCTGTCAGGATCTTTATTGGTCTATATGTATGCATTCAACTAAGGATTGTATCCATCCTATTGGCGCAATATAATAAAGATATGAAGTATCTCTGCTTCATTTTCTTGTCGAATCATAGAATAATATTACCATGTCACTTAAAAGTATTATGGTCTTTAAAAGAAATGATGTTTGGTTGTGTCCGATGAAAGATCCGTATCCTTCGGTTAAATCTTATTCTTTTTTTTATTCTTAAAATTCATATCGTCAAACAGCGTTCGAATAAAAATTTAAGCGTTTAGGCCAGGGTTAATCTTTGATTCATGTTCTTGAAACCTGCCATGATATTCCTCACAGATACACCTATGGGTGCACATCATATGAAATATTGTGAAATATAGAACATATTAGAAAAAAATGAAATTAAAAATATTCAGTATTTAATTCAATCTAACCCAAACTTACCTACAATAAAATCGTACTCCTTTTTGAATGAGGTCGATATCTTTGGTGCGATTTTCTGGCTCGCCAAGGAAAGGAGAAGCATGGGAAAGAGCGAAGAGTTGGCGAACGGGAGAGGGTACATCCGCTCGTGTGTTATGTTGACGTGACTGAGATCCATGTTGGCCTCACAAAACAAATTGTTAAAGTTGATGTCATTTATTCAACAGTAGCATTTTATTAAAAATTGTAATTCCTTAAGATTATCATTAATCAATGAAAAAAAGGATAAAATAAACTGTATTTGTTAAGTATTACTATAGTTAAATATAACTTAAAGATAATTCTTTATACATTTTCTGTAGTACAAATATACACTTTATAATCACACGAAAATAATGTAAGAAATTAGCATAGTTTAGAAATTAACATAGAAATTAACATAAATTTGAGCATACAGACGCAGCTATATGCTTCTCTTACAGTCCGAAAATCAGACAAGAATAGATAGTGTAAAATTACACTCATTAGGCTATCTAAAACTGGAAATAAAAAAAAAAACTCTGAACAGAATACCAAGTACAGCTTTCAAAATGCAAAGAAAGTTATTTTTAGTGTTTTTGCAGTACTAGAAATCAAACATAATAGCTTTTCTTTCAGAATCCCAGTCGTAATGAGATTAGTTAAACTATTCACTCTGATATAAAGAAAAGTATGGATGGGTGGCCACAATTTGATTTGAATAAAACTTACCAAAACGCCATTATATGTTGAAGTAGAAAAAAAACCACAATTTCAAAGATAATCTTTGAGTTCAACGAAAGCTTACACTTTAGATAGTTTTCGATTATATCAAATTTAAATTGAATTGTAATTTATGATTTTAAAGCTTTGACCTTAAAATTGATACATGCAAGTATAAAGCTCTTTATATCTGAATCTGCAAAGACTATAAAGTCAATTATTTAAAAAGAAATGTGAAAATGGTTGTAAGAAAAGCGCATCACATTCCATTTTAATTGATGAATGAAGAGTTGTAATTAAACAGATAAATACAGTTTGATTTTACTTTTTTTTTCATGTCATATGTATTCCACTTCCTGCAAGTCACTGTCACCTTCGGTTAGCTTGGATTAAAGAGCATGCATTATGGACATCGCAACAGTGGGCTTGTGTGATGTTTGCCGAGGAGTCCAGGTTTAGCTTGCAGTCTGATTCTCGCCGGACTTGCATATGGAGAGAGCCAAATAATCGTTACAACCAACAGAACATCATTGAACAACACCGTTAAGGTGGTGCAGGATTGCTCGTTTATGGAGTAATTATTCTGGGTTCCAGAACTGACCTACATGGAACCAGGAACAAATTTATCGGAACGTCATTCTGAAACAACGTGTACGTTTATTTCGGACCGCCATGGGCGCAGAATTCATGTTTATGGATGACAACGCCCGTCCTCATTATGCAAACATCGTACATGAATGCCTTCAAGAAGGATATAACCTTATTGTACATGAATGCCTTCAAGAAGGATATAACCTTATTGTACATGAATGCCTTCAAGAAGGATATCACCTGTATTGTACATGAATGCCTTCAAGAAGGATATCACCTATATTGACTGACCAGCATTCTCACAGTACTTGAATCCAGATGAGCAAGGGTGGCACATACTTGGACGACAAGTTGCAGTCCATCAACCACCCCATACATGTCTATCGCATTTTCGGAGAGCATTGCTTGATGAATGGAGTAAGATTCCCCATGATCAGATCGATAATTTGATACTCAGCATGCCTAGGCGTTGTACTGACTGTATCGGACTGTATTGCATCGTCTGGGAGACATACTATGTATTAACAATCATACCAACCATGTAATATTGGTTTTTGTAAACAGACGGTTTTTCGTAATTTACTTCAGGTAGTAAAAAATTAAATATTTTATTAATGATATCAGTCATATAGCATCTGTTTTCCTCTTTTTTCTTTGTTTAATAAATAGGCTTTACAAATAAATAACATTTGTTTTGTTTCTAATTCTTTCTCTTCCTGAGCTTGTATTATCCATAATTTATGGACACGAGAATATTTTGAAATCTCAAATTATACCCTCAATCCCTAGAAGATATTTTCTCAGAAAGTTACTAGTATTTAAAAAAAATTGATAAAATGTTTATTTCAAGACAGGGAAAATTAATTCTTAAAATCTAAGTACGGAATTTCTTAAAATCAAGTAAAAATCAAGTATGGGAATCAGAATTTTGGGTAATTTAAAACTGAGTAATCAAATCAGATCAATACAAATCGAGCATCAATACAAATCGAGATTTTTGCAGTCTTCTATTAAAGATTTTTTCGACATTAAAGAATAATTGAAAGCATAGAAATTAAAAATTAATGAGTTAAGGTGTTTTGTATCTGTGAAAACGAATGAATAATCTTCAGTAGTCACAGTTTCTGATATCATCGCTCGAGAATAAATTATGACATATCAAACAAGACAAAAAGTAAATTTGTGTATTAATATTCAAATGCAATGCTTCAGGTGTTTTTCTTTTATGCATGCAACGTAGGAATGTGAAAAAGGTTTCATCATGGGTGAAATGTGGCGAAAGCTTTTCAGAAAAAAAAATCATCTCTGTAATTGTTTTGTATTTAAATACATTCATCGTTCAAATGAGCATAAAGTGATAGATACTAACTGACCTAAAAGACTAAGCAAGAATGTTTTTCTCCAAAATTTAGATGTCTAAATCATCTGACGTTTACACAGAATCTTTTTCGGTCTTCTAATTCAAAACCTAGATTGGTTGAAGGTTGTTAAATGCTACGTGTATAGTCAGTTAAAAACGTTTATTGAAAAAGGTCAAAAATATTAAAGAAACATATCAATGAAAGATCGAAGTTAATTCAAGCAACTGTTTCGGTCAAACTAAGACTAACTAACTAATTATTCGTTCGAAAATTTAATGAAATATATTTTTCCGATATTTTCAGTGGTTTTTAGAAGAATTCTCTAATGAAGAGATCACCACCTAATCTAGAGATTGGCCTAATGAAGAGATCACCACCACGAAGAAAAAGAAGCGTTAAGAAGTCCAAAAATTCTGATACTCTTCAAAAATTAATACTAGAATTTCAGTGAACCTTTGATTTTCGAACACTTTTATCTTTCAATACTTTGAACAAAAATAATCTAGAGAAATAGATATCTCAAGGAAGAACTTATGTCCTTCCTCTATTTTATTGCCCTTTTTATACTTTTATTTGCTTCTAATTGTCTTTGGTTGTGCTTATTTTTTTCAATCTTCGTTGTTTTACGAGTTGAATCCAATTGAATGTATCCGTCATTTAATATATAACATTCTGGAAAAAATATTTACTTCACATAAAGACATTCTAGCTTTTCATAAAAATTTCTTGAAGTTTTCTGCTTTTTTTCATGTCTCCAATTAAAAAAAAGTTTCAACAAAAATAAGTCTATCAACCTCGATGAAGGTGATAGGATCTTTGTAAAAAAATTCCGAAATCCTTTGTTAGATTGTCAATTTGAACATTTTATTAAATTACTGATAGCAGAAATATTCCTTCAAAAATTTTCTTTAAAGATAGTTAACATTTACTTTCAATTTTTTTCTAAAGGATGTTTAACAACCTTGCTTCCTTATTATGTTGACTTTTTCATAACACTTTGGAGACTTCCATATCAAGCACTTAGAAATGGTATCTAGTCTCAAATTCTGCATACTGAAATTCAGTTTTATACTGAAAGAATTATATGATTTTAATAATCTTCAAAAGCGAACTCATTTTACTTCAACAACTTATTATCTTTTATTTCGTATTATCTTTTGGTGTTTTTTTCAATGGGGCCTCTCAAATTCCTTCAAATACTTTTGATGATGATCATTATCATTTCCTTATCAATGTAAAAATCATAGATAAAACAAAAATTTTCGTGAGTTACACTTTTATCAACCATTGGTCGGCTTTGATAAGAAATGATTCTGCTGATCAATCCTATAAAGTTAAAGATTTCACTCTTTTGTGGAATGGCAAATGTGAGATGTTTTTGCTTAAGAAAGTTTTTTACGTTGTGCTTAGTAAAAAAATTTAAAAGATTAGTGAATTCAGTATAAAAGATGAACATCAAAGCTATAAAGGTTAGTCAATATTGATAAAATAATTAATTGGTTCAAACATTTGAATATGTCGAGAATACTAGAAAATTCATAAAATGATTAACAGCATAACCAATAAAACACCTAATTCTCTTTACATTATAGTTTCAATAATAATCTTCTTTCAGATCTTGTCATGGAGGCTAATTTTTTTGCAGACGTTTATTAAATGACAGCTATCAATCAGTCTGTTCCCTTTGACTTTTATACAGAGAAAACCGAAAGCTATAACGTTTTTTTGTACTCTTAAAGATCTGATTCATCAATATCTTGTACATGCATCTCTCCCTTAATCTGATAGAATCAATCAGAATTTCTGAAATTCGAAAACTTGCTTTTCTTATTATCAATACTTTTGATGATATTTGGTTAAATCATATTTCTGACTGGTGATGACTGGGAAATCGTCAATATTTTTCCTATTCCGTAACTTTGGAAATTAAATAAAGAAATATCATCATTCCGGCCAATCTCACTCTCAAATTGCAATGTTCAGCATTTTTGAATGCATAGTGCTCAGTCGATCCATCAATTTTTTCAATCAAGATTTCAATCAAGAGTAATCAATACAGAAAGATAGGTATTATTTATAAACTATCGTTCATTACAACATCACAAAAGTGGAAATATCTAGAAGATTTATCTTAATTGTAAAACTTGATATTGCATCAATATATGATTCAGTCTGAAGGGATGATCTCTTCTCGAAATTTTTACTATTTGAATTCTAAAACAACCTTATGAGATAGTTTTACAGGTTAATCAATGATAAAAGTAGCTTTGCTTATTGAAAAAACATTTGTTTTCACTGAAAAAAAAACCCTTCATGATGAATTACTCAAATTTGAGTTTAGGTGCTTTATATTGTTTTCATTTATACGCCCTTGCAAAGAGGTAGCGCGTGTTCCCCGTGGTTAGGGCGTCCCGGGTACGAATTCCAGTTCTGTCAGGGTCTTTCTTCTGCCCTCTATCTGTGAGGTGTACGAAAGTGCCCCACCACCTGTAAAAAAGTTTGTGAAAGCAGGTAAGTGATACTCTTGTTCTCTAGTAGAGGCTACTGAAAAATCTTTAAGAGATTTTCACTCGGCTTAAATCGTTGACAGATCCCTCAGCAGGCTTGTAAATCCCGTATGTAACAACAATACATGTGTGATTTTTTTGAAATAATACAATCCGGAGTTTCTGGTTAAACACTATTCTCTTGGCTCCAACAGCACACTCAATAAGTTGATGAATAGCAATCAAAATCTCTTATATAAAATCGATAGTAGTAGAAGGCGAGTTAGTTTACAATCCGGAAAAGTACTCAGTTATCAATTTTCAAAGCAAAATAAATTCAGAGGAAATCATTTTGATATTGATTATAAACTAATTCCTTAAAGCAATAGGGCTGATAACTCTTGTTTGTTTGAAATATCTCATTTAAATATCATTTTGACTTCCCTGAAAAACAAAGCTTTACATCAATTAAATGCTAATAAGGCTTAGACGGACAAGACTTGGAATACAACATCTTCCCATTTAATTTCTCTTTAAAAAGAGACTGGTTCAATTCTGTCAAATCATATTTTCTAAATTCAAGCCCCATGATTTTATGTTAGGCTTTCTACTTATGATGAGAATTCAATTTTAATCCATTTTTTCCAACCAATTGTTGTCAATTGACCTCTGAAAAAACTCGGTTCATTTCAATATTTTTTAAAAGATATTTTTTCAAACCTTAAAATGTTTCATACTTCTATAATTTCATTTGTTCCTTATCAAAAAGCTCTTTCTAAAATCAAGTACCATTTATGAGATTTATCATTTCAAAATAAAAATTTATCAAATAAAGGCATATATTTTTTAAGCTCAATATATTCTAGCGGATTAATGAGTGTTATTTGCACGATAAGTTCTATATGATTAATTTTAATTGCAACGAATGCAACTAAATACAAGGAATTAACAGATTTGCTATCAATACAAAAAACACAGTTGCACAATACAGCAAGGTAACAGATTTCAGAAAATGTTCTTTTTAATTATAACTGCATTTTTACAATAAAAGATATAGAAATTCTTCTACCAATTATCGACCTTTTACGAGAATGTTATATTATGTCCACTCACAGATATTTTTATATGTCTTATTGATATTAAATGAAATTCCCAAGACTAATTACTTTTATCCAACAAAAACGAAATGCTGTTTCGAAAATTCATTCTCATGAAATTTTTTCTTCAGGTCATGGTGATATCAAAGAAAATGCATAAGATGGTAGTTTAATTGTTGAGTGTTATTCATTCGTTAGCATAAGTTAAAAAGTGCAAAGTTCTGAAGCTGTGAAATGTGTGTATCTTGAAGATATTTTTCATCATATCAAAAATAAAATACTTGGGAAACAATTCATAAAAAAGAAACAATTAAATCAAATCTTATTCACACTTGGAGAACATCAAATCTATTCAAAGGAGGGAAGTTTTATCTCCACATTTCTTCACTTCTTCAAGCTTTCTGTTCTGAATACACTCCTCAGTAATTTTGCTTGCAATAAAATTGAAAATATTTAACACATTCTTTTTCTTTTAAAAAAAATTTCCAATGTCTTGAACTACTTCAGAATTGTCTAAATATATGTACCAATTTTTTCTCTTTTATTTCTTTGATTTAATCAAAGAGGCAGAGAGAGGGGGAAATTTCATCATCAAATTTCTTTTGTAATTCCTAAATTTTGTACACGTTATCCCTCTGCCTATCTGTTTTCTTTTGGTTTTAAGAACTTTTATACATCCTTTTCGCTTTCAATGCCCAATTCATTTTTCTTCTTAAAGCTGGTACTTTTATTTTGATATGAAAAAGTTAAGATAAAGCGATCGAATAGCAAACATTAATCCCACAACTGAATTGGACTTATTGTTATAAATACTAATATGCTGATTTAAATGATTTCTAGACTTTCCCTTAATGATTTCTTCCAATTTCTATGACTCTGGACAGAAATGTTATAGATTGTCGAAGTCTTAAAAATGATCTGCAAAGTTATACAAATTTTTACTTGAATAACTCAGTTTTTCTATAGATTTCATTGTTGATATTACTCATTTATTTACTTCTCTTCTAAACAAAATATTATTTTATTTGCTTTACTTTTAGACAATCGACTATTACTAATCATAAATAACTTTCTTACACATATACTCAGATTTTATTAAATATAAGTTCCATTTGGAACAATTTTGTTCCCAGCATGAACAATTTATTTTTAATGCCTATATCTTCTATTTGATATGCATTTCTTTTTCAAAAAATTGGAATTTTTTAAAATTTTAGGTACCATATTTTCTTATTTATCATACCGCCACCAGACCCAAATAGACACAGAAAATAAATATCTAAATGATATTTGTTGAAATTTTCTTTTTTGAAGGAATTCGACTAAGAAAAAACTTTGAGATTTGAAGTAATTTCTGATTTTATTTTACTGAGTAATTGTACAAAATATGAAACTATAAATGATATTTTCTTCTACGGTTTTTTTTATAAATCTATTTCCAAACTTAGGATTTAACCTCCCCTTTTGAAAGCCTCTTATGATTCATGTTTAATATAAAGGACTCTTTTTAAAATTTTTACCCTGAATTGGTCGTCACTTTAAGATTTTCATTGAATCTTTACGATTTACAAGTTTTTCACATTTACAACGGTTTCAGCTTCCCTTTAAGGAGACAATCACACTTCACAGAATTTATTTTCAATTCATAGTTTTTATCCTAATTTTCCAATTCTTTTAAGAAGAACATATACTTATGAGTTTATAAGGTCGTTTTCCAATGATTAACAGGAATATATTTCACGAACATTGTACAAATGTGTTTTTCTCTTCTCTTAATTCGTCTCAATAATATTTTTGCCTTAGCCAATAACAATAATGAGCCACGGAGGATCCTTACAGTATTTCCCTTGAGTACAAAAGTTGTTTATTTATTCACTAAAATTTCGTCTTTCTTATAAAATCCTCATTAATATTGTTAAATGTCTTGATATATCATTTTATTTTAGACGTTTTAAAACATTCATCCATTAGGTTTGCAAATAAGACAAATTTTTATATATTTCATTCAACGAAATAAAAAGAATCATGAGGAAATTTGTCATTCTATCATTTCATAGGGTTGAAATTTCGAAACAATCCATGAAAGGTTTCTACTCCTGTTAATGTATTTTCGTATTTTCTGAAATCGAATTGGTTTTCTATGCAACTTATTGTACTCTTCAGGCTCAAAGCGAAATATTTCAGAGGTTTATTGATATTTTTTTTCTTAGTAATTTTGATATAGACATTTGGTTTATATACTAAACGTTTATTAAAATCTTTCACATCTTTGAATGTTTGTACCATTTTTGTAATTATTCGGATATCCAGAAATATACGTCTTTCAATTCAGTAATTAAAAGTTGGTCAGAACCAACATGGATGAGTAAAACTAATCTTTCTTCAGATCCTGTGAATCAGTTTATTAGTTCCAAGTAGTTGATTGAGAATTACATCATCTCAGGGCATCACAATTTCCCATTTTTGTGATGTTGGTAAATTTTATTGCATTTTACAGTTAAATTGATTTATCTTCCGGAGATGATATTGCAAAATAATATTGTTTCTAAAATTTTTATTTTGGGTTCTATAGGCAGTTTATATGTAAATAATATCTCCAAAAAACCAGATTTAGTTTTAAAACAAAACGATAAAAAAATTGAAATTACTCATCTTCAATACACTTTTAAAAAATCAAATGCTCCCTTTGAACTTCTCAATCTTTACAGAATACGTATTACAAATCTTCTCATATTAAAATTTTATTCCTCCACTCTGATATTTTATTCTCCGGTGATTTAGACAGAACTTAAAAGTTTTACATTATTTCAAAAAAAAAATAAAAAAAAATCCAGTTCCATATTTTTTATATACTGCATTCTTTGGATTTAAAAAAAATATTTTTCTTGTTTCAAAACCGATTTTTGCATTTTTTTCTAA
This sequence comes from Argiope argentata, assembly GCA_026289955.1. Taxonomy (NCBI): domain Eukaryota; kingdom Metazoa; phylum Arthropoda; class Arachnida; order Araneae; family Araneidae; genus Argiope; species Argiope argentata. Next base: position 35,049 of record JAOUZG010011076.1, on the reverse strand, counting down.
ATTTATAGTTTTCTTTTTGCATATTATATGTATATATACTCCTGGCACAAATTGTTACGAATAATACATTCCAGTAGGTTCATTTATGTAGTGGATGTATGGCGTGAGGACACACAATCACAATTCTTACACACATACACACACAGCTTAGAGCTGCCAGCCTTTTTTATTTCCCAGGAAGCGGGTCGAGTAACTTCTAGGCCAATCAGGGCGCATCCCGGTTTCTATTAGACGGTTCGCGAAAAATTTCGAAGTTTCTAGTGATTTCCTTTTTGTTGCCCAAATCGTCAAATTCAACGCCAATTCACCAAATGGTCGCCGAATTTATCGTCATGCTCAGAGATTACCCGCTCAGCACAAGAGCTGATCATAAACCAGTCTTTTTTTTGCAATGACATAGTAAATGTTAGGAGGCAAAATTACAGGTTTGTAATATTATATATTATATATGCACATTGTATCCTCAAAAAACTTGACAGAAGCTATTATTTTTTAAATACTGATCATAGACGTATACTGTAAATTATAATGTTACATAAAAAAAGGTGCATAATGTTATGAAATCAACTAAACTTTTCAGGGGGATTAAACTAAAAAAAATTAATAGTTACATTTTAATGGACCCTATACAAAAAAATTCCAAAACGTAAAATGAGCCCCCCTTCTCATAGGGTCATGCTTAAAATTTCTGAATTTTATCATGAAAAATTCAGTTGGTGAAGCAATCACAAATTAAAATGCAAATGTTTATAGCTTCAGTGCAGATGACGCGACGTAGTAAGGCGTAGATAAATATATGCCTTTGATTTCCATAATTCTCAACAGACGAGTCATTATATTATGCTATTTATTCTCTGTCATTTATCTATAGCATAGCTTACGTAATAAAAACTCGCACATAAACATTTCTCATTTCTGCCGCATTTTGAGAGTGCAATTAGCCAGTGCAAACATTGTTGCAATACAGCAATGAACATTTTGAAATCCTAATGCTTTACAGCTTATGCAATCACATTGTTAGCGAAACTACACAGGAATTTCGGCGTAAATATCCCTATTTCCGACGTCCTTCTGGGAGATTTATTTCCCCATTAGTGCAACAAATGCATGAAACAGAAAGGGTATATTCTGTACATTATTACAAATTTTTAATACCTTTGAACCAATAAATATCAAAATTATTAATTTATTTATCCAATCATTACTAACATTGTTAATTTGTGTGTGAACCTGAAACACAAACATCCGACATGCATTTTCCTCTTTGCGAACTCATATCCAGGCATCGAAAAACGGTTTAAGTTAGCATTTATGTAGTTTCACATTTTCGAAAAAATTCTGGTCACTGAGCGGCTTGATGAGCATGTTAAGGGAAATTTATTTAAGTACCAAAATATTTACAGTAGATGAAAATAACAACAATAAATATTTACAATAGATGAAACAATCAATTCTTTCATTTGATGCATTATTAGTAAAGAAATAATTTCACTTAGTTTCTCAAGTAAGTCCTCATTTCATTGTACTTTATTACATCATGAATTTGGATGGGAATTTCATTAAAATTTTAGTTATAAAAACCTCTACACAGGGCTTAATATTATAAATCCAGTAAAGGGTATGCATGCATCATAATAATTTCGCATTTTTGAAGAAAGTTATTTTAACTAAGTATGCTAATAATTGAATTCAAATCTATATTCCCTTAATTACTTGTTCTAATATTGAATCCAAATATATATGCACTTAATTACTTGCTCTAATATAGAATCCAAATCTATATTCACTTAAATACTTGCTCTTATATTGAATCCAAATATATATTCACTTAATTACTTGCTCTGATATAGAATCCAAATCTCTCTTCACC